>JACFYI010003092.1:2261483-2271689 GCA_014898755.1 Handroanthus guayacan | reverse complement strand
GAATCTTGTTGTTGTCCTGCATTTGAAAGTGTTATTTTTATCAATTTTTCGAATTTCTGAAAAGGTAAAAGTTATCTCACTCAATATTTTTTCTTGCTTTTTAATACTTTTACTTTCTATCTTCAAACAGAATATATAAACTTTCACTGTAGCTCCTCTACAACTTTTTTTAAGAAAAAACACATACTTGGTGTTGGATCTTGTTCTTTTCCAGTGATTAGTGGAAGCGGTGTTTTTATTTTTCAACGTTCTAAAAAGTTAAAACCATCTCACTCAATATTTTCTTTGCTGCTTCTTAATACTTTCAGTTTCTATCTTTAAACATAATATATCAACTTCTACTGCAACTTCTCTACAATTTTTTTAACAACTTTTACTTAAAAAAAAAGCATGAAATTTTTCGAAACGGAATGTTTTGCTCTCTATTTTAATTTTTTATTTTTTATTTTTTTTGTTGGGGGCGGGGGGTGTTTGGAGTTGAATCTTGCTGGTGTTAAAAGCGGTCTTTTTATTTTTCAAATTTCTAAAAAGTTAAAAGCCATCTTACTCGATATTTTCTTTTCTGCTTTTTAATACTTTTGGTTTCCATCTTCAAATAGAATATATAAACTTTCATTGCAGTTTCTATACAACTTTTTATAACTTTTGACTTTTTTTTTTTTTGAAAAAAATAAGAAAGCAAAAACTTTTGGAAACTGAACCTATTGCTATTTTTCTTTTCTTCTTGGCCGTGGGGGTGTTAGAATTGGATCTTGTTTTCCAATGTTTGAAAGTGGTGTTTTTATTAATTTTTTCAAATTTCTGAAAAGGTAAAAATCATCTAACCCAATACTTTTTTTCTACTTTTCAAAACTATTAGTTTATATTGCTACAACTTTTCGACAACTTTTTTGCAAAATTTACTTTTCCAAAAAGCCTCTTAGTTGAGATTTGCAAAATCTTTTGGAAACAAAACCTGTTACTTTTGAAAAATACAAGTGTTCCTTGTATAGTACTTAGAAGTGGTGCTTCAATTTTTTTTTAAAAAGTTACAAGTAACCTTCACTAGATTTTTCATTGTCCTGCATTTAATACTTTAACTTCTACCTTCAAACAATCAACTTATATATATATATATATATATTATATTTTATAATTTTTACCTCTTGAAAAAGCAAAAGATCTTCCAAATATTCACTTAATCATGATTTTTTTTAATTTAATTTTTTTTTTAGGGTAGGGAAGAGTTCGGTATCTTTCCATCCATCTAGATGTTGAGAAAGAAACATGTGTAGCAAAAAAAGCAACAAGAAGGAGAATTTGGCTTTGGAAATATTGAGCATCAAACAAGCAAGAATAATTTAATGCAACATATATATATAAAGTAGTGTTAGTGCATGTTACATCCTATATATATTCTACGACAACATATGCCCATGGCGTTTTGTCCCCAAAAAGTAGGAATAAGAGTTCTCTTCAAGACAGCTTTTCCGCACTGTTTATTATCCTCTATAACTATAATTAAATAAAGAAACAGGCACCAGATTCTCTCTAACCTATAGAAACCCTTTTTTGATAAGACGCAATATTATCCGTACACGTGATATTCTAGTTAAGATTCACAGATATTTATACACATACATATACTCTCTAAATCATTAGAGATAATTTAACATAATCAAAAGTAATTAATTAGGATAATTTGAGTGGGGTATTTTGATAAAATCCATTGTTTTGTCGAATCCAATTAATCATACGATAAGTGTAATTTATTATAAATTAAATTCGATTATTCAATATTGATTCTATGTTAAAAGGATTAGGAAATAACGTACCATGTTAGGTTGCTTGTCTTTGGGTTCCTCGGCTGGAATTTCCCGGTTACACTTCATGTACTTGTCAATCAAACTTTGCATAGTTCTTCCATGACCAAAAATTTAAAAAGAAAGAAAAAAAAAAGATATATTACTAAATAGATCTCCAAAACATATCTTAGTTCATGTACTAGATGATATACATATATACGGAGAGCCGAAAAAGAAATCAAATAACCCGATACTCAACTTGAAATAAAAAATTTATTTAAACTTGATTCATTGAACATAACAAATAATTAAAGTTCGAATATATTTCCTTATTCGATAAGATCAAAAATCCATCTAACCCTACTCAATTATTTTAAAACATGTGTCTCTATGTGTGTGGCGAGAAAGATCATGCATGTATCCTATTGGAGTTCAACTCCATTAAAGTTGTTCAAACTGGATTCAATTAACAATCTCACAAATCTCAAAGACGCTCAAAAGAAATTCAAACAAGTATGAACAGATTATAACATGGTTGATTCATCATGATTGATTTCAAGTTCTCTTCACAAATACATACACGTACAGCAAAAAACACAAGTACACACAGGCATGTACGCGTATACACACAATAAACGTATGCATACCCGTATGTGTGTGTGTGTGTGAGAGAGAGAGAGAGAGAGAGAGAGAGGACATATATACCCTTTGGTGGCTAGTTCATAAAGCTTGCCATGAGCAGAGAAAATGAAAAGTCCAATTTCAGCATCACACAATACAGAAAGCTCCTTAGCCTTCTTCAATAACCCAGCACGCCTCTTGCAGAACGTCACCTGCCGGTGCACCGGATTCTCAATCCTCTTCATCTGAATCTTTCCACGAGCCATAATCGTCTAATCAAGATTAATACTAAACTCTCTTGATTAATTAATATTCCTCTTTAGATGGATAAATATATTTCCCACCTAAAAATAAATTAAAGAAGTTATATAATTTGTAGATTGCAGTTGCCTGAATTAGACAACTTTCCACTAGTTTGAACTAGCTTCCAGTTGCCCTTAATCAGTAATCACTCCCTAAACTCCTCCTTAATCAACACAAAAACAACCTTACTTCTCCTTGAACCATCTCTAAGCAACCTTATATACACCCTTTGATTCTCTTTCCACATGTGAGAAAATATTAACAATACAAAACCCTTTTGATTGTGTATATGCTAGCAAATATATATAGCTTATTATCGTACGACACGTGGTGATCCTAAAGTCGTGGTGATCCTAAAGTTGGAGGATCATGCCACCTAAAGACGACACATCACTTTTGTGAAGTTAAAAAGACATTATGCTCTAAGTAAAGTGTCGTGGCACGATGTGATTGGTTCGTGTTGGAATGATGTACATAGGCCTGCCCACAAGGTTTTGTTGAGGTGGGATTATAGTATCCCAAGTGGTCATCGATTATTGGGGAAGACGTGCTATGTAGGACATTACATGATGTCTAGTCAGCATGCATTGTCTTTTTCATGTGCAAACCAAACTCTTGAAGAACCAATCAGATGCCCATGTTCAGTACACCAACTTTTGTCTTCCTAGTATCCATGACCATATTTTCTTGCTTTTGTGTCACTTGCATAGTAGGATTTCTTACCCTTTTTCTCATCTTCGTTGTATTGTTATTTCAACTTGATTAGCTTTCTGACAAGCCCTTTTCTTAGGAACACAATGCTAGTACCATTGTTAGAGTCATGCGTGACATCATTATACATGATCGATAATATTATACTGAAAAAACAAATGTTCTTCACGTAGAGTCACACGTGACATCATTATGCATGACCGATAATCTTATATTACTAAGAAAATAAATTTCCTTTACGAAAATTAAATTCATCACAAATTTAATGAATATGTCATTGATATAATTCTATGATGGATTATGTCATTCACAATGAATCCGTCCTTTGTTATGCATTCACTAATAATTTCTATAACGAATTAAAGTCCATCACGAGAACTAATAATTCATTTTGTGGATGGAACACTCGCCATTGATCGGAAAATCTTTGTGGAAATTTAGCATGAATTAATTTGTCATAAATGTCATTATTCATAAATATTTTACACCTTTTTAACTTTGTTAATGTTTCATTACAGATTTATCATAAATGTTGTCTATTTGAAATAGAATCATATATGTTACGAACTTTTCATTAGTGAATAAGTCCTTTCTTTTGGTCTTGTTATGTAAGGTCACATCTGATACTAAATATAAGGAGAGATTCAGGTAACATGTTGTTTGACGTGTGAGATTAAGATGATGAGTCGACCTAAAATTACCATCAAACCAGCACATAATACTATAATAAATATTATGTGCTATTCAAAATTTTGGGATGGAAGATACATGCATGCGATTTATGAAGGGAAAATTGTAATTTTTGCCTGATAACTATGTCATTTTTCACTTAATGATCTGTATCTTTTCAATTTTGAATTCACGCCCTATATCTTTACGTCGTTTTACAAAAAATATCCGTTTTTGCCTAAACATCAAAAAGTCACCGGAAATGTGACGTGACACTAAAAAAAGATGACGTGGCACCATGCCACGTCATCTTTTCTGGTGACTTTTTGGTACTCCTGCGAAAACGGACATTTTTTGTAAAGCGACGTAAAGATATAAGGCATGAATTCGAAATTGAAAAAATACAGGTCATTAAGTGAAAAATGACATAGTTATCGGACAAAAATTGTCATTTTTCCACTTATTAATTACCATACTGTCCACTTGACTTGAGGGGAAGGAATTATTGGTGATGTGATTGGGTACGGTTATAATAATTAAGAAAATTTATCTCAATCTTTCATCTAATCAGAATAAGATCAGAATGTAATAAATCACTATATTTCTCCCAAATGCTAACATCAAATCAACAAGATTACAGATTCTTCCTTAATGTTCATGTCCCTAATTCAATCTCCACAATTATAAATCATAGTGTTTGGTATTAAATGCGGCTAAATATATGTAGAGTATGGCTTTAGGCTAAGTCAAGAGTTATAGTACTATATATATACACACACATACTAAGACACTAAAATTTTCTTATAGGGTACTGTTCAACTATACATATATACACACACAACATATATATATATATATAACTTTTACTTTTTGTAACATATAACACTTTTGTCAAGCATATACAACAAGTGCCTTAAAGTACTTTTGAACTACGAAGTAATTAAATAAATAGATAAATGCAAAAGGCCCAGCTCAGCTTCCTCCCACTGCTGTGCAGACCACTTAACTTTGAAGCTAAGAATCTTGTCAAATCAAACTTACATTCAATAGAAAACCCTAATTTGATTTTCTCATAGATATATATATCTATATATTGGAGATAGATTAGATCTGCATGGCTTTCACATCAATTGAATCTTGATCATTGGTTGCATGGGATAGGCTTTCAGGATTTGGCACGTCAATATTCCTTCCACGTGGAGACATGCCCTTCATCGTCACACACACACACACACACACATATTTGTATCATTTTAATAATTATTTAAACTTCAACAACTTTACAAAGTGTCGCTCTTCTGGATTATATTATTGTGTATGATGAGCATGCAAATGGATGGTTTAATATAAAAAGATCAAGTCTTTAACATTTCTTCATACTTTTTTGTTTAGTAGTGGGAGATGGTATGTGATGAATTCGTTGTAAATTTTTATAATAATTTTTTGATTTGTGATAGAATTTGATTGTAAAAGTTTGTTGTGTGATAAATCTAAAATTCGTTTTGTAAAATTAATGAATTGCAAGATAAAGTCCACCACAAGATCATGTTAGTGACATATTCATTAAATCTATGACGAACTTTTGCTTTAATACAATGAATGACTCTTCTCTTGTGTATAGATTGGTCCATAAGTATTCTTTTTTCTGATAAAATAATTTGTTTTCGTGTATATATATATGATTGTAAATGATATATTCAATTATTTGTTCATGGTTGACCTTGAGGTTTTGTTTGAGCATAGCGAATCAAACCCTAAACTTGAATAATAGTTCCAGGCAAGCTCAAACTTCATACTGCTTAAGCTCGACTGTAAGGCAACTATTTGAGCTTAAATTGGAATAAGAAGAAATAGTTTTAAACTCAACTCAACTTGGCTCTTTTTGTATTCTTAATCTTATCGATTGGGTTTCTTTATGTGCCAATCATATATTATATGATATGTTGCATTAAAATGTCTAAAAGGAAATATTAAACACTCATCTCACCAAGATTTGGAGTGATTTGATATATCTAATTTTTTATTTGAGAAATCTATTATCAAAATGCAAATTGGAATCCTAAAGGGATTATAAAATTATTAATTGAGGTTCTCAGGTAAAAAGATCTTTTTGATACAATTTTTTAATGTTGAGTGGCTGATAGGAGCAGTGTTGAGAAAAAAGCTGTTTCTCACTTGCAAAGCACTAAAAAGAAAAAAAATTAAAAAAAAAAAAGAAAAAATTATTGCATGACTAACCACACTAGCTATCAGCAACAAGTTGCATTAATTTTAATTTAAGAAAAAAGAACAGAAAATGATTCCAATTAAAATGTGTACGGATTTATGAAAATTATTCTTTGAAATTTCAAAAGATTATTCCTTTTAATTTCTTTTAGTTATACATATATGTGTGACGGGATGAGTCCTCATGCATCCCTTTGCAATATCAAGAGGTCAGGAAGAACAAGTTCTTATACATTGTACGAAAAATTGATATTTAATTAATAAATTATCTAGTTGAATTAAAATAATATTTTTTAAACCTTTGTTTTGCATTATTGGATAAAGTTTGATGAATTCACCTTCTGGATGCGCTTAATTTGGGCATTATGAGACTACGACAAATTTGGCAAATTTAGAGTGAATGAGCTTTGTTCATAGAATATGTGCGATGAGACATTACTTTAAAATTGGTCAAAAGAAAACTATTAGCCCACCATTAAAACGGGGAACAAAGAAAAATACAACTTGGCCCATGAATTTCTCATTTGACCAAGAAAAATTTATTTTCGTAATTGGAATAGTGAATTTTAAAATTTCATTGGTGACAAAAATGTATAAAAGTGTCACTACTAAAATTAGTGATCATGAGAAAAAATGTTTATATAGACAAAAAAAAAAAAAGGCATAAATTTTGTCAGAAATTCTCTTGAAAAATCGACTAATGTAAAATGTGAGAAAACTCTGATGAACCAGTGTCGAATAATCCCTTGAAAATTTTTACACGGGAATCACCCAAATTTATGCAACTTTTCTGAAGGAAGATCCGCCAGAAAAATTCTTCAACAAATTTTCGAGGACCATTGGAGGCGGAATTTTCCTTGGAAAATATGGCACCATTGTTCCTGCCATTAGCGCCAAAGTTTTCGCTGCTTAAACGTCAGATCTGCGAGGGAATGTGTCTTTGACAAGATTCCCTCATCTTCCCCTGGACAATATACATCGAAGATCTCTTAGGGAATTTTCTGCCGGAATTTCCCTCGGCAATACGCCGAAGAGTTCTTAGGGAATTTTCCGCTGGAAATTTCTCTTGGAAACTTCGTCTTTTGAGTAATGGTATTGAGCTAGCAAAGAATCTTGTATTAATTAGAATTTTTAAATCAAGTCATTGCAAAATTTTTTACAACCATATGAAGATGCGTTACCTCAACAGCTCCTTAGAATTGGCTTAATTATAAACGCATCCTTCACTATAGAAAAATTACAACAATAACCTTTGTTGTTAGATTACTGACGTGTTTGCTTTGTAATTTTTTGCCTTGTGTTAAATTTTCAGGTGACCTATTTATCAATTGAACTAATAATAGGGGGTGTTATTGTAATTTCTCGAATTGCGACCAGTATTTAAGTCAAACCTTGAGGATATTGAGGTAATTATGCCCATAAAATTTTGTTCAATTAATTTTCCTAAAATATTGAAAGAAAAGGCCTCAAAAGTTAGCATGGAAATTTATAATCTTAAGGGAATTTTTTCCTTTTTCTCCCTTTTATTGGGTGAATTGTGGCATAAACACGTAATATCATTAAGTTTCACTACATGCAGAAAATTTATGAAAGGTAATAGTGTTATTTTCACGAATATAAAGAAAATAATTGTGTATGACGATCTATATACATGCATTATTTTTTTGTTTCTTGTATATGATCAAATTATTGGGTAAAAATACACCCTGCCCCTGCACCATACCTTATGTAATTACACTTATCCCCTATATTATATATGAAAATCGTCACTTGGCCCGCTAATGCTAGTCAAACATTAACTTTTCCATTAAATGAGATATTCTTATTACTAAATTGCTCTTTCCACTCTTATTTAAGCATGCAAACTCTAAGCATCCTTAATGTGTGTGTGTGTATATTCATTCAATCCAAAGTCCAAAATTACTCCTCAATTTTCATCAATCAAATTTTTATATTTTATTTTCTTTAAGTTCTTAGAAATACTAAATACCCTATACATTCAAACTCTTTATGTTATTTATTTTAGTTATTCAAGTCATATTATTTGATTAATTTAAGGCATAAATATTTGTGTTTACTGTAATGTATTATTTCAAGCAAATATCTATATAAAACAAACAAATTAGTTAAATTTTTTTATCCTAGTTTCATCATTTATTGGTAATGAAACTCAAGTATCATATAATGATAGATTAGGTTCATTTGGTGTAAGGAAAAAAATGACTATAAAAAGTCCGAATAATTGAAGCTAAAAATATACATGAAAAATAAATAGTGTAGGGGTGCAAAAAGACAAAGGAAGGACAACTAGTGTTAATATAGTCTCACTTGTGAATCATATATTTCCACAGGCACGAAATATGAGAAAATACGTTTATGTGAACATTTGCTTGCAACAATACATGCAGTATAGGGAATACATATAGTTACATCTTAAAAACTAATTAAATAATGACTTCATGATTGATATAAATAGCATAAAGAATAAATTATTCAATATATCTAAGAATTTGAAGGAAATATAATATAAACATTGAATGATGAATCGAGGAGCAAAATCTTGGACTGTGAATTGAATGACGAAAAAATTGAGAATCTTTGGAACTTGCATGCTTAAGTGAAAATGGGAGGGGTAATTTGGTAATAAAAACACCCCACTTAACAGAAAAACTAACAATTGACCCATAACATCGGTGAACTGCCTCGTCTATGATATGGATAAACATTCCAATTAGTAATTGCTTTTAATTGATCTGTTTTTGTGAATTGTCTAATTTTCACCAATAATTAATCATCATAATTTATTTATGATTTTGGGGCAACATGTCACCTAAAAACACTTGAAGGAGAATGATATAGTTGTATAGAATGATTGGGATTATATAAATTGTAAAAAAGGTTAATTTTTTTTTACATTTTAGTATGATCATATGACTAAGAGATGCTTTGTAATATACTACTGAAGTAAGAGGGTGTTTGGCTAAGCTTATTTAAAACATTTTATAAGCTCTTATATTTTATAAAATGTTAGATTTTATCTTAAAAATAAGTTTGTTAAAATATTTGGATAAAATAAGATTTTAAAATTTGGAAGATATTAATGACAATTTTGTATTTAATATAATAAAAATTAATCAGCATGTTAATATATTGAAAATAAGTGAGGAATATTTCATTACTTTTTTTAAAGGAGCTTATAAGATCCTAATATTTTATTTTTAGAGCTTATGAGATTTTTTAAAAAAAAAAACTTTACGAACGTTTTAAAGAACTTATAAGCTCACCGAACCCCCTAAATCTATCAAGCCTTTGTGTCAAAATTCAATAAAATTAAAAGGACAAGATAAATGAACTAAATATCAGGTCATAATCGGGTCTTAAGTGGCATAAATTTGACTTGTAATGCCAAGAAAAAAAGAAAAAGAAAAAGAAAAGAAAAAGTTACATATTTTAAAATATAACATCGTTCAAATTTTTTTTTTTAATATATAATGGGCAACCTCTATTTTTGACCTATAGTTTGTATTATATATATGTGTATACATATTTGTATACTTTGCGAACATTATCTGATGGTGGCACTAAAAAAAATTTACCAATAATATGGCCGTCCCACTCATTATGATATTGTTCTCTTATTTAACTAATTATTATGTACTATGTTAATCGTAATCGACATACTTTTCAAGCCTATAATTTGTTTATAGCCTTGGGTGGATTTTCACGTGGGTTGCCAACTTTATGATTGGCACTTTTTTTGAATCTTCTTATTCCTAACAACCCTCCAATTTTATTTTGTTTTATTTTATTTGTATTTTGATTCGTCATCCTTACTCTTCCATCATTACTTTCTTTTCTTTCTTCTTCTCCTTTTTTTTTTTTTTTTTTTTTT
>JACFYI010003092.1:2208631-2220897 GCA_014898755.1 Handroanthus guayacan | reverse complement strand
AAAGCTTAACTATTTTACAAATAATTGGATCATTAATAAAGTTTATGTGGGAATAATTGCCTCAACACCCGAATAGCCTTGACATATTTTTTGAAGTAAGAATTATTTCGCTTAAAGTCAACATGAACTTGTATTATTTGAGCTCGAGTTCAAACACTTTTCAAACCAGCCAGTTAGGCTCGTGACCCAATTGTTTTGCATCCCTTCTTAGAATCACATTTCTCAATAAGAAGGATATAGCATATCTTCACATTTTCTTATGGTCGTACGTTAAACAAAAACTTAACCGCAAAAGCAATAAGTTATATGCCTTCCACCTCAACAAAGTGAGAATAAAGCTAGAGAAGTTGCAAGAAAAACTGTACGTGATGCTTAAAGTAAAACGGGGTTACTATAGAATATTGCATAGGTTGGTTTCAGCTCGTTTTTGAAGCACCTCAGTCTCCTTTCGAGCTCTTTCCAAATTCTCCTTCAGCTTACGTATTTCAGCATTTGACTTCTTTTGAGCAGATTGCACCATAGCTTCTGCTTTTAGTCGAGCAGCCTGCTCCTTAGCCAGTAGCTGTTCAAGCCTATGAGTCGTCTCTTGGAGCTTCAACTCAACGTACAAGGAACATATAAATGAAAAAAGAAAACTATAAAGAACATAATTCACAGAACGAAAACAGTTTAACAAATACATAGAATGTGGTAAAATTAGTAGTAGATATTACGAGAAAAAAAAAATAGTGACAATCTATTCAGTTACAACATTAAATTATTAGACGTTTATGTGACAAAACAATTTATTTTATCGCAACAATAATCTTAAGAAACTTAGTAGTGGCAAAAGATTGAGTTTCACCGACAATCAGCAACTCGTGTACAATAACAACACATCAAGAATGTGAATCACTATTTTTGTTGTCACCAATCATGTATGACAAGATGAGTGATAATATGAAGTCATTGTCATTTTTCATTGCTACTTAATTTTTCGATCACTCGTATTAATTTCTTTGGAGTGAGATGCCATAAAATGTTTTAGTGTCAACAGTAAACCAAAACTACCATCTCAGTCACCTGCTTAAGCAGGTCTTCATACGACTTATGGAACTGATCCTGCAAATCAGATATCTCCTGTTTGGAATGTCCCTTAGTGGAATTCACTTCAGCAGTTTGATCACGCAGCTTCAATGCTCCCTTCTGTTCGAATAAAAGTATAAAACCATGGCATCATAAATTAAATTATTTCTATAAAATTGCAGCAATTGTTGAATTAGTAAAGCACTTGCCTTCAATTCTACAAAGAGCTGATCTGTATATGGTTTCCCACCATTGTTCTCTACAACATTGTTTACAAGGGAAAGGAGTTCTTTCAATTGTTCGTATTTTTTGGATTCATCTTTTGTCTTGTTATCGAAAACAACACATCTATTCCCACACATTTTGAGAGTTTCCTGTATCAAGAACACAAAAAAAAAAAAAAAAAAAAAAAAAAAAAAAAAGAAGAAGAAAAAAATTTAAAAGCTTTTGCTTTTCAAAAAATAAATCTTGGAAATTTTGAAGCACAAGCAATACTTTGAAACAGTACGAAATAGCTAAATTTCAACCAAAAGTTGAAAAATACTTTTTAGAGTTGTTGCAGAAATCCCTTAAATAGAAATAGCTAGTGATGTAAATGCCTCAAGAAACTACCTTCAAAGGCTCAGGACAATGACGACCCAAGTAATCATTGAGAGTCTCATCATTTTCTTCAAGGTCATCACCACCAGTAAAAACCACAATCATATAATCACTAATTTTGTTGCCAAAGAACTCTTGGAAGCTCTTAATAACAGCTCCTTCTTCCTGCGTAAAACGAGATTTAACTGATAGGACCACAAGAACAGCATGTACACCATCTTTTGCCATATTGATGCATTTAACAATTTCTTCCCCAATAGATTCTGGTTCATCAGAATAATCAAACAACCCTAAAATTTACAAAAGTTTTGAGTAAGTACAAATAATAAAAGCCACATTAAATATATATATTGCATTATAATTTGGGAGAGAGACCATTTTAGTCTTTCCTTCAATAATAGTTTTTCGACTCAAAAATACAAGTTAGTGGTAACCTGGAGTGTCAATCACATTAAGAATCTGGCCGTCTTCCAGAAGAGTACTTTGCAGCTCACAAGTGCTGGTAGCACTAACTGAACTACACATTGATTTAAATGCCCTTCTTCCAAGAATGCTATTGCCCGTTGCACTTTTTCCATGATCCGCTCGTCCAACCAAAACTACAGTACGAACCGCGCTCAAAGGAGATAGAAACTCCCAATCATCATAAATTGCAACTCCCCCCATTTGCTGAAACTAAATTATATGCAAAAAAACAAAACATCATACTTCTGCAGCAAACAAGCTCTTCGTAACAAATTTTGAAAAAGTAAAAGCATTTTCTTTTCTTTTTTTTTTTCAAAGTTTGTTTGTACGACAAATAAATAAATAAGTAATTAAACATAATGCATTTAAATAATTACTTATGTAATTTCAAAAATCCACCAAACTCTTTATCGAACCTATCAATAGAAAATAGAACTAACAAGCACACGTATTGTATTACTCATTCTCACCAAATCGCCGCAAATCCTAATCAAAATTTTTCATAATAGACGTAACAAAGATCAAAACACAAGCCTTGAATATCTCCTATAAGAACATATATGGGCATCCCACAACCCCGAAAGCCTTTTCGCCAAGAGTGAGGAAGGAAAAAAGAGAAAAAACAAAAAAAAAAAAAAAAAAACTTTGGACTTTAAATTGCACAAAACTGATCATCAAAGCCAACAACATTATTATGCAAACACGTAAAATTAAACTAAATTTTTAGAACAACTGCACGTGAAAAAATGTTTTCATTTGCTACAGACACATGAAAAGATACATAGAGCACCACAAATAATAGGATCATCATTATCACGTACATCAATGAAAACAGAAAATATGGAAAATCAGAAAATATATAAGCAAATTGCGGGTTCTTACTTTTACAGGGAATGGTTGAAGATACAAGGAAGGAAGAAGGATGAAAGGAGAAGTGACTTAGACTTTATTTGTGATCAAATTTTATGTGTCGGTGAGGATGACTACAGAGTTATGCATATATATATATATATACACTAGTTTAGAGCCCACCACGCAAGGCGCGGTTACATGCCCGTTCGTTCGAATTTGAAATGTTTATATTCATGACGTTATAAAAAAATTGCAAGAGAAATGAAGTAACGAACCAAATAGGAAATATTCAAGCTTAGTATTTGTTTTGTTATGTAGATCACTTTATTCTTAAATTGTTATATCAGAGCACATTATTTCAATCTGAGTTTTTTGTTATAGTATTGTCATAATTTATGTACATGTATCATAAATTACTTCATTATTTTTTAAAATAAGAGAATGTTGCATAGTTGAAAAGTATAAACAAATGGTAAAATGAATGTGTAATATTAAATTTTCATTAAAAATGATGATGGACAAGTTGTTTTCTACTCAACAAAAGTAGAATCTTTTATGTATGTTCATTATTTATGGACCATTCTTTTTTTCAATTTCCCCTCTAAACGATAGTTTTGTTTCACGATAGTTTGGGTTACTATAGTTGATATTCACATAGTTCTTTTACATTATGTTACTAATCGATCTTATCTTATTATGTTGCTTAAAATAGAGTCCATTTCATGATTCCACATTTCTCCTATATAGATCATGAGGCGGACAAGTTTTTATTTATTCAAATTGTCACACATGCATATTTCCATCTTGATTTTTCAGTTACTTAGAGGCATTAAAAGTGATTTCTTCTATATTTTATTTATATATGTAAATATTAAAATTTTCTTGATCTCTTTATATATTTTTCAAACATGTGTTTCTCAGCCTCTCGTATCACTTCCTTATAATTATTCATGGTGATCTTCATTAGTTTTTCTTTTCATATCTTTTGTAATTATATTGGTTGATATTCCTAATTTGTTATTTTGTTACATAATTTCTTTTAATTAAGCTATGTGTTATTGCCCCTTTACACACATATATAATCAGGCCAATAAAGTATTAAATTTAAATATATTATTATGTGGAAACGTGATTTAGATTAATAATCAAACTTGTATTGAATTTTTAAATTTGAATTGTATGCAATTATATTATAATAACTGCAAAACCGAGTGAAATTGAATGCAATTATTCTCTTACAATATATATAAACCAAGCATAAATTTTCCAGGCTGTGAATACCTTTATAGAGTCAAACTTTCTTCAAACAAAATGAATGCTTCTCATATATATCCAATTGGCACGGTTAATCCCAAAAATTTAGGAATAATATAAATAATTTAGTTATGATTATATTTATTATGATTAATATTCCAAATATAAAATTTTGTTAAAAACATAAAGATGTTTAGCCTTCATTTCTTCTTAGTCTCTATGCAATCATTCATTCAATGAGTTGTTTAATATTTTTTATGTATTCTATAATATTTATATGTATCTGATAATTTTTTTAATTATTTTTTGTTGAACTAGGATAAATTACGCAAGAAAATTTGATTTTCAATTTTAAGGTACATTTTCAAGTCACCTAGAATATTTGCTAATCATATTATAATAAGATTTCCATAAATCTATATTTTGTAATTTTCTCTAATGTTATTGATTGAGTTGTTTTTTTTTATTATTATTATTTTGTATGAATTTTGCAATATTTCTATGTATCTAATATTTTTAGTTATTTTTATGAATCAAGGTATTTTACAAAAGAAGATTTGACGTTGCAATCCTAGAATTTTTGTTAATCATATAGTAATCTGATTCAATTTGTAACTTATATTCTATAATTTTTGCTAATTTCATGTTATAATATGATTTATTTTTAAATTTCTCATAGAGTAGAATAATAAATTATTTGCATGACTTTTTGCTTAATTTTTATGTTTATTAAACTATAATAATTTGCATAAGATTATTCTTAACCCATGAATTTGAATTGAGTAAGTAAAATAAATTATTATTTTCCATAATTGCAAGCTACCTTTTTAGTAATTTGAGGTATATTGGTTTGATGTTTATTCATACAGTATATGAATATTATGAGTTTTAAGTAATACAACATACAAAAGATTTATAATTGATTCCTTTGATGAAAAATATATTCGTATAAATTTATTTGGTTAATAAAATAATTAAAAATAGAAAATAACTTGAATTAAATAAATTGTTTTAGTTTGAAATTGTACATAATTCCAGCAAATATATATAGTTTGAATTTTTTATTTTTATTGTTTGATAAAATACATAGTTTGAATCATTTAGTTCACATTTTCAACATTTTTTACCGAAGGTTGTCAAGTTTTCAGTAGAAATAATATTTCTATTATTAGACTTAATTCTATCATTAATTATGTCTTGCTATTAAATTATTATTTAAGTATAACATTTTTTTTTTATTCCCTTCCCAAGCAAAGCACTGGTTAGAAGCTAGTTTTAATATTAGACGCGCATTTGATAATATTTGAGTTGTTAATATGAAGGAATAAATAATATCTATGTTAAATTAAATTAATCGGTGAAAAATTCTAAAATTTAGATCGAATTTGAAATTAAATCTTCTTAAATTTTAAATTAATTTAAATGTATTTTATTTTAAGTTTTTAATTTCATGCCATCATTTTATTTAAACTTTCATCAATTTAGCAATCTAGTAAATTTTAAGTCCACGTCCAAAACTTTTTGAGCTGCAAAGGCCTGCACTATGCAAAGAGTGATTGATTAGAAGCAAAATGGAAAACTATAAGCAAATAAGGGGGAAAAAAAAAGGTCCAAAATTCCCAACCCATGGATGAAAACTAAAAAAACGCCCCTTTTTCTCATGAAAACCCTTTAGTGAAACACGTTTCTTCGTCCCATTGTGTGGGCCCCACTCTAAGCCCAAAAATTACACAGCAATGCACAAGCAAATAAGTTGTGTGTACAAATCAGAAAAGCAACTCCAACCAAAACGGTGCCGGCTTGAGAAGTAAAAAAAATTGGAAAAAGGAAAAGGCCAACGAACCAAGTGCGGAAATCCTATAGACACGCGCATTGCCTCTTATAGATTAGTAGTAATAAGTAACTAATTGTAATAAAAAAAAAATTAATAGTAGTAAAGTAAAAAGCAAAAAGCAAATGAAAAAAAAAAGAAAGAAAAGAAATATAATAGTAGTAAAAAGTAAAAAGTAAAAAGCAAAAAGCAAATGAAAAAGAAAAAAAGAGAAAAAAAATTAACGGACCAAAATCACTATTCATAAGCCACAAATAACCCAAACCCCAACATGAACCATTTTGCACTGCAAGGCCCCTTTCAAAAGAACACGGATTCCAAGTTTTTGCATTTCATTTATCATGGTAGGAAAAAAAAGAAAAAAAAAAGAAAAAAAACTAAACACAAAACTTATTGAAGGAAAAGTGCATTCTTGAATAGTGAGCAGAAACGTCAATTTTATTCCCCACAGCTTCACGTTTCTTCCGATCTGTGAGGGCCCACCTAATATTTTATCAAAAACTCCCAAAATGTACATAAATGGAAGCAGCCTGTACAATCAATCATTGCAGCACTTGGGATAGGAAAAATTGAAAAGGCTACTCACGCGCTGGAGCCCTGTAGCCACGCGTTTCCATGTATATATTATAGTATATATATATATAGTAATAGTAATAGTAATATACACACATATCTATATATTTTCTATATTAGATAGATATGGAGAGATTTACCAACTATTGATTTTATCAACGAAAAAAGAAAAAATGAAGTATCGATATCCCATTACTATTTGGAACTTTTTTCAGCCCTCCATTTCTTGAGGCTTGATCTGGACCGTACAAGGGAGGAGATATAAAAAGGTACTGCTATTTTTGTAGAATTGTTTTATGATAATCATCAATAGAGAAAAAAAAAAGAATACCAAAAAAATCTCTTCTCTTTTCAGAATTCATGATAACTTTTAAAATAGTATATTTTACTATTTTGTTGGATATATAATTCGACGCTTAAATTTTAGTCTATATAGTCGAAAATATAATTTTAAGTAAATATAAATAGAAGTAATATTAGCATTGTGGACTTGTAACTCACCCACACACGCACGTACATATATATGTATATATTTGAACGTTATGTTTCATCCAATTGACTCAATTTTGAACAAATCATGAATTTTAGAATTTTGGGTTCTTTTATTAAGCTAAAAAATTCTTATTCATTGTTTTTATATATATCTATGCAAAAACAACTTAAGATTTATTTGGATAAATAATGACTTATAATTGGAAACTCAAATATAATTAATTTTCTTCCTTATGACACCTCCTTGGTCTCCCACTCATATTTATACTCGGCACTCTAGAGCCCAAACTCCTAAGAGGTTGTTAAGTTTCATCCCATGATAAACGAAGGGTGCATAGAGTGCTTTTCACAAATATCTTCTAAATAGTTGGCAATATTTAGAAAGAGCTTAGTACAAACTGCCATATATCGTAGTATTATGTCCACAATAATTCAAAATTATTAGACTTTTTTACAACCTTTTACAAATATTTTGTAGATAATTATTACTAACTCCTCTAATTATAATTTTTAAATTCAAACTTGATTTGTTGCATTTATAAGCGAATCAGACATTTAAAATAATACGAACTGGGCCTCCATTTTCGAATGAGCCCATGACAAGAATCGGACCCAAGTTGCTAGGTCCATATGTGATAAGTGGACATCCTGGAGTTTGGGTCGATCTTTATAAACAACGGGGAAAGGCTTGAATAAGATGGGATAGCATTTCATAGCCCAAGTATATATAGATTACGCATATAAAATCTAGTGTTTTATATTAAATTAGTGTAGGACACCTGTGAAACTATTTTATATCATACTTCTACTAACGCATCATGTTTTGTTTATATACACAATGCAACTAAACATTGTTTGTTTTCAGAGTAATACCTTTTATAAAACTACTATTTAATTTTTAAAATAGTACTCAGAGTCAGTAGTAAAGGAGTGATTGTTGTTAAAAATAATAGAGGGTAGTGATAGTTAAAGGATAAAGTTTGAATTATAATTTGGTATGAGAACAACCTTTTGTAACCTTCTTTTTATATAGTATAGATATAGATTATTTGAAATTAGTAGTAGATGAGTGCAAGGTGGTTGTTAAAAATAATAGAAGGCGGTGATAGTTGGGGATAAAGTTGGAATAATGAAATTTAGTAATAAGAACTACCATCTATACCTTTCCTTTTATATTGTATAAATAGATAAACAATATATTATCACATTTGAATTTTGCATTATCTATATAATTATGTTCTAATTCAAGTATTGAAGAGTTCTCGTTGGGGAATTCTCAACTTTGCAACTACTTGTGGTTTTAGTCTTGGTGGAAAGTATCTAGAATATGATAAGGTGTGAACATTTTTTGTTGAATAAATAGTCAATTCAAATCAATTAAATCTTAATTTATATTCAACTTGAGTAATATTTATGATAAATTAAAACTAAAAATAAAATCAACCTCAATAAACAATTTTTAATAGAACTTAAAAACTACTTTAATGATGCTTTTGACGTGCATGATTCCAAGTCCCATAGAATAAACTTCCAAAATAATATTCGAAGGCTACACCATCTGTGGCTTCTCCGCCCCTTTCCCTCCACAAAGAAAGGACCAATTTGTTTTTTAGAAAAATGGGCATTGAAGGAGGAGCAATAAAATCTGAAAGGAAAGAGAAATCGTTATGCCTTCATGGGTTTCGAATCATATATTATGGGGTTGTCAATTTAAATTATGAATGCGAACGAGCAAAATTGAGTTGAGCCTAGATTAGTTTTTGGGACTCGAGCTCAAATCAAATGAATCAACCTCTGCTCAAACTGGACAAGTTGAGGAAATGAGACTTGGAAAACCCTTAGTCAAAATTTTGTTCAATAAGTCCAATTCAAGATTGATTATTTTATTGCTCAAAGCATATGCTACAACTCAAGAAACTTAATTATTTTATAGATAATTGTATAACTTATATGGGAATAATTGCCTTAGATACCCCCTTGGGTTTGACATATTTTATAATCATCTCAAAACATATACTATATTAAATTTTTCAAATCGAGCTAAAACACTCGCTGATTCTGCAGCCCATCAGGCTCGTAACCAATTCGTTAGCATCCCTACTTGGAATCATATTTCTCGACGAGAAGGATAGAATTTTCACATTTTCTTATGGCCTTAGCCCTGTCCCATTGCCCTTTCATTTCCATTTCCTAACTTGGGGGAATTTAAAAGACAATATTTCAATCCAGAAACAAATTTGCAAACTGCAAAAGCCCTAAAAACACTCATATAAACATGTTCAATATATGTTAACCAAAAACTTAACCGGAAAAAGCAATGGGTCTTATACCTTTCAGGCTTTCACCTCTACTGATTGAGATTAATAAAACTAGAAAAGTTGCAAGGAAAGCTATAACAATATAAGATCGCCCGCTTTCAGCTTGTTTCCGAAGCTCCTCAATCTCCTTTTGAGCTCTTTCCAAGTTCGACCTCAGCTTGTGTATTTCGTTGTTTGACTTCTTTGGGGGCATACTGCGCCACAGCTTCTGCTTTTAGTCGACCAGCCGGCTCCTCCGCTACTTGCAGTTCAAAATTATGAGTTGTCTCTCTGAAGCTTCGACTCAACCTATAACGAACATTATTCAGAAAAAGAAAACCGTATCATGAATACATAAAATGTGGTAGAACTAAAGGCAGTTACATGGAAAATAAATTTTAGTGACAATCTATTCAATTACAAACATAAAATTTGTCGAAAATTTGACAAAAACTTTATCTTGTCACAGAAATAATTTTGACAAAAAAAAATTGTGCTTAAATTGTCACTGCTAATAATCAGTAACACATATAACAACTTAATGACAATGAAAATCACTATTTTCGTTGTGAGTAATAGTGAATAACAAAATGAAAGTCAAGTCATTGACAAGTATACATATTAGAATTTGCGATTTTCAGATCATTACTTAGTTTTTGAGGTTCTTGTAAGCTGCCTCCTCGTTCTTGTAAGTTGCCTCCTCATGTTATGTCTAATTAGCAAATCAAATAATGTGAAAACTTACTTAGCATCAGAACCCTCTTGAAATTTTTAACCAAAAATCCTCTATCTAGAGAATTTGTCATACATGCCTAAACCATGAAAACTGATTGATTTTTCAAAGACAAATTGCTCATTTTACCCGCAAAAAAATTGGCCAACAAAAGTCTCTATGTCAAAAAAAAAAAAAAAAATGGCAAGGAAAAACCATTTATTATATAAATCGGCAAGGAAATAAAATGGATAATAATGTAATTTTACGGGTCTCTACAGTGCAAACTAATATTAGGAGGTGAGATAATTAATTTTGTCACAAAGTTTTATTTAAAAATTAATTTTTTATAGGGTTTGATTTTCCAATTATACATAATACAAGAGGAATTTTTGCAAAAACTTCTTCATTTTTTGTCACTCGTATTAATTTTATTTATTTATTTATTTATTTATTTTTATTTTTGGGTAGTGAGGTGCCAAGAAATAATTTAGCATCAATAGAACTTGCCTTCAATTCCACAAATAGCTCATCCGTATATGGTTTCACATCATTGTTTCTCCACAACATCGTTGACAAGGGAAAGAAGTTCCTTCCATTGTTCGTATTTCTTGAATCCATCTTTTGTCCTGTTATTAAAAAGAACACATCTATTCGCACACATTTTGAGAGTTTATCATGGTCATAATATATTAGGAAAGAACATTTATCACAAAATAAGAAAAAATAAAAATATTGTATGGAAAGTTGCGTGTTTGAAATCGTAGTTAAAAGTATCAAAAAATGCCAGAACTGAATTTCATATCTTTTTTTTTTTTTTTTTGGCTTAACTTTAGACAATTAGAAGCAAAATGTCACGCCTCCCTTTTTGGCATGCACTTGAGGAGGTGAGAGGTTTACTTTTCTCCAAAATGTTCTGCATACTTGAGAACATTGTAGAATTATAAGGAACTTCCTAGAATATGGTTCTAAAATAATCTTGCAAAAATATATGTAATAAATATTCTACATATGTAATCTAGACAATTAGATCAAGTAGATCTCCACAATCCATTAAAGAAAGCAGTAGTATAAATAGGGGGCCGAAGTTCATTTGTAAACCATCCAAGAGAAGTAAGTTCCTTTGAGAGTTTCACTCTATAGCTCCTCTCTCTTAAAAAATCTAGCCAACTCATTTCTCTTGCAAACGGTGGGAAACTAACTTAGCTAGTGTCACAAGGGGCAAATGAGAGGAGAAGTTCTACATGAGTACTTGAAAGAGTCAAGTCCATGACGACAAATACCATTTTCAAACACTTCAAAACAGTTAAATTTAGACTAAAAATTGAAAAACACTTTTTAAAGTTGCTACAAAAGCCCCTTTAGATGGAAAGAGCCAGTTTGTTCAAAAAATCATCACCTAAAATATACTTAAAATTTTCAATAACAATACAAAAGTATAATATAGAGAGGATATATTTGAAATCAACTCATTTTTAAAGATAGAAAATATAATAAGTAACTTTTAGTGAGTTAATTTTTAGATAATTAATTATTTACTTCATAGTTAAAAACTAAAACAATTTATATTAATGAAATAGTAAATTGTCTTTTATTTTTATTTAAAAAAATTAATAATGATAAAATTTTCAAATATAATTGATGATGCAACCCTTACATTGATTCAGTTTAGTGCTCCATAATGCATGTGTAAAATTCCATTATCACTCAATGTGGTGGTTCAATTGCAAGAATAGTTTTTAATTCTTTCACATGTAGATGCACTTTATAATAAATTTAGTTTAGAAGTGTGAAACATCAAATAACTTCATGAGATAATCAAAACCCCTAACATTAAAAAGCATATTATAGCACATGTTTATAGAAACAAAGCAGACATGCACAAATTTCCCCATCTTCTTCAATGATATCTGAACAAATACTTAAAAGGGACTAACTACTTAATTAATAATTATCAGACAAAAATTTATTCATAAGTGACATGAACAATCTGTAATTTTAGAATTCATAACAACCTATACAGCCGAAGATAGACTAATTTGAGATAGTCTGTGATCTAAAAGATGACTGAGAGGGCCACAACTGATGGGAAGGAACTCCTGCTAGCCACTGCCGTTTCTTTTTC
>JACFYI010003092.1:2160667-2191548 GCA_014898755.1 Handroanthus guayacan | reverse complement strand
TCGACCTTTTTTTCTTGAGATCCTAATCATTACTCCATAACCACAATTAAAGGCACAAAACTAGCAAACAAAGACTACAGCAAATCATCTCAACAAATAAATACCAGCAGAAACCAAGAAAGGGATTTGCTCTTAAGCTTCAACAAGAAGCAAAAATACAGTGCAAAATACTCACCTGTTTGGTATTAGCACCGGAGAAAGGGTCAGATAAATTGGCGGCGCGGCGGCGGGAGGTGGATCCGATGCGGCGGGACATGGAACCATTATCAAATCTTTGTGAAAGCTGATGCTGCTGAATCGCCATAGCAAGGGCTTGTTTGTGCAGCAATTCTTCTTCCATTGAACCCCTCCTCCTGGACATTGAACCCCTTCTACTTTTTGATCCGAACCCACCAATTTTAGTATCCTTTTTAGTCATACAAATGAATTTATTCCCCATTTTTTGCAGAGAAAACGTATTTTTAGCAAATCCCAGAATTTATTTTCTTAAAAATCAGAAAAATAACTTTGGGCCGAGGAGATGGAGAGTAATGGCATCTGAGGGAGAAAGACAGAATAGTAGGCGGTGGTGGTGATGGTGGAGAGTTTACAAAATTTAATAATTATGGTAATAATAATTATTAATATTAGCAGCTATAAGAGAAAAGGAAAAAGAGAGAAATTGTGTAGGAACAAACACTATGAAACCAGCTCAACTGCAAATGTAAGCAAATAACAACCAATTTAATACATTATTTTCAGGATTTTTGTTCACTTGTGTTTTTAGCACTGACTCTTAGATAAGACAGATAATTATGGTTCTCTTCCCCCGGCCCCGCTTTTTTTTTTTTTTTTTGTAATAATTACACCCCATAAAGTTTGGCTAATTATTAAAATACCCCTAAAATTTAAATAATTATTGTTATCCTACTATTAGTTTAATTGACGGATGATTATCATTACACTCGTGAATATCCTGAGACATTACAAGTAAAACTTCTAAATAAAGTTATATAATTAAATTATACGTCAGCATAGAAATTCAATTACAATCATACGTTAATTGAATTAATAATAGGGATGTAATTATAATTATCTAAATTTATAAGTAATTATGACGAATTTTAGGATTGCAGAGGTAATTATCCATTTTTTTTTGGTTAATTTTTTTCTTTAAAGGGTGCGTTCGGTTGGTTTGGTGTTTGACTTTGAGTTGTTCCTATGATTGAGATGAGGGCCAAAAGAGGAGTAATAATTAGGTGGACCGAGGGTGATAGGCTACTTTGTGATTTTTATTTAATGCTTTAGTAAATGATTTTGAAGACATTCATGACAAGATATTTTGAATAACTTAATAATCTATATTTTATTGTTTCACGCCATGAATAATTCATTAATAAATACCACCAATCACAAGATCGCCCAACTTCTACTCTCTTTATTTATGGTAAATTACACAATTATATCATTTGAATCAAAGTTCAATTAAATCCTTTTATAAAAACATTATGTTTTAAACTAAATTTGAAATACATAATTATATATCAATAACCATTAAGAATTAAACTGAACCCTGAACTTTGAATTTGAATCTGAACCAGAATCCTGAAACTTAAATACTAAACCCCTAATATAAGGGGCCGGTGGGTGGCTTGGAATTTAAGACACTTAATTGAGGGAAGAAGATAATTTATGGATTACTTTCTCTATTTGCCTACCACATATATTTAGAGAAAGTAATTACCGGCGAATGCACTGGCCAATATGGCATGCGATTTGAAAGAATCTAAGTGTTACAACCGCATGAACTCAACATGATTAGATTAGACAAGTTAAATATGCCTTCATTTAGATTTTGATGGTGTGTTTTATTCCTTTTAAGGAAGCAATATTCCATGTTTACTAGCTTTTCAAATCATTTGGTGTACCCTGACTTTTTTTATTATTAATGAATAAAAAAAGTGCATATGGCTTGATCCCAAAGAGTTCGATTTGGCTCTTTGTGGTATGCAGGTACCCTGCGTAAAATAAAAAATCCCAAGCCCAATCACGATTTTGCCAAAGAAAAAAAAAATCCTAAGCTCTAAACCCGAACCCTAACAAAAATTCAAATTCTAATTTTATTGAATCACTTCATTCATTTCCTTTGAAAAGTCAAATTGAAAAATTGGCAAGGATGTTCTCCAGTCACACATAGTTTATAATAATAAAATTGAACATTATTGACAAGTACATATTAGTTATATGGCGGTATCTGTAGCATTAATAAACATGCCCCATTTCAAAATCGTTTTCAATGGCTTAGAATTTTGCCCTTAAATGAGTGGATTGACATCATCGGTTCAACAAGAGGGTGCTCTTATAAAGAAATTTTGAAAGAGGATATATCGTTCACATTTACCTATAAAAAAAAATATCGTACATATTATAGTTATCTTAAAATTAGAATAGGAATATTTAATTTGAGATACATTTACTGTAAAAAGATATTATATAGGATCAGTATATCTTATCGATGCTATTAGAACAAAAAATTTAGTGACAACTCTTAGTTTAAATTTATGTTAAGCTTGTCTTCATTAATTTGAAATATA
The DNA here is from genome assembly GCA_014898755.1 of Handroanthus guayacan. Lineage (NCBI taxonomy): Eukaryota > Viridiplantae > Streptophyta > Magnoliopsida > Lamiales > Bignoniaceae > Handroanthus > Handroanthus guayacan. Next base: position 2,188,975 of record JACFYI010003092.1, on the reverse strand, counting down.
CATATACAAAAAATTATATACATCATTTCTCTTTTCCCACTACTTTTTCTACACTATTTATCAATTCTTCAAAGGATCTACAATATAGGAGAAAATGTTAATTAATTTGTGTTTCTAAAACAAAATAAAAAAGCTACAATAAAACAACTCTTTATTATGTAATAAGTGGAAGTGTCTTGCAAACTTCAACTTTCACTATGCGTAGACAAGTTTTTATTTGTGGAATTCATAGCGACCATAAATCTTGAATTAAAATTCCCTAATACAAATTTCAGCAAGTTAAAACACATAGTATACAATTTCTCAAGTTTTATTGAGGTAGCACACTAACAATCGTGCGCTAGCACCTTGTTGTACGTGTATAATTTCACAAACGACATGAAGTGCTCTTTCGCTCAGATCAAAACTCCAAAGGTGTTGTGGTAGTTATCCCTAAAAAATAATTACAAGTCATATAAAACGCCACCGCCTCATTCGTATTCTAGCAATTTATGCATGCATCATCAACCATATGTTTGTGCGTAATATATTTGAATGACAAAAGTTAGGTGCATGCATTATCTGATTCTAATTCTCACAATATCATAATCAATAATTTCAAAATATTTAAAGTACCCTTAATCAATATTCAATATTCCGTAACAACCCCACATTCTCTATTTATCCTAGAAAAGAGCTCTCACAACAAACCAAAATGAAAATTCCTTCCAACACGGATTCAACAGGCACAAAATATACAAAAAGAGTATTATGTCATGTAGACTGTATTTAACATTTAAAATAGAATCCCAAACTGATGAAAATGTTACGTAGAAGAATGTACATAATCAAAGTCAAAAACTAAGGTGCCATCCAGATAGGACAAGTCTCAAACAAGATGAACTGGTGAAGCTCCATCGATACAGAGATAAAGAGCACCAGTCAGCATCTTTCGAAGATCTTGTATAGTTTCTCCAGTGAAGCAACCTGGAAAGGTCAACATTCTTTTGTTGATAACGTGTTGGAGTTACATATGTACAGACCGCAATGCACAATTATTCACAAACTCACAAGTACATGAAAATGAAATTCAAGAAAATTACTAAAAGGATCCCCCGGATCTGCGTCTTTATGTATAGGGATTGGGTAACGACCCACAACAACCTAATTCTCAACCACCAAAAGAGAGCCATTCAATTATGCCACGTGGCATCATCTCAAACCTTTCTACATGACCATGCAAGTAAATGACACATGATCACCTTAAATATCATCCCATGTAACCCTAATCAAATTAATTTAATTTATCTTATTCTCAGTTAAATTCATATTTACTCCACCTTGTATCCGACCGCATATCGACTTAAGTATCAAAGGGCCTTTACCAGGACCAACACCGGCAAGCCTAATGAGTTCTCTATTTTCATGGCGAAACCCATTACAAGCTTGAAGAAATAGGCTATTTGATCAACAATCCGCTCAAACCCCAAATCATCACAATCCAACACCAATGATGGAGCATTACTGAAGCAATAGACCGCAATATCCAGTGAAATTGTGAAAACCAAACATTACAAGGAGAATAGGATGACCAAAAGATTCTTCTACCATACACGTACGGGGAGAATTTGAGACAAAATATAAGTGTATATTGAAGATCAACATTCTTCACTTTTCTGCTTCTTGCTGATTAAGATCCCATTGCCAAGATTATCTTTTAACACTTTGACAAACGCAGACAGTGCAACAAGATTATCTTAAAGCTATGGGCAGCAATTACAAAGCAAAAATAATAAACTGAGTCTCAAATTCTGATACCTTGACAAATGTTCCATTTGTTGCCATGGAAGTCGGAGGCTTGAGAAAAAGTCTCATGGAGGGGAACAAAATGTGCTGTATTGACCATTCGCGCTGAGCCCAAGCACCTTCAGCCTCTGAAAGCAGTTCATGGTCAATGTGTTCCTTCTCGACATCCTCTGCTTAACAATAGCAGAAATGTTTATGTGGATTGAAATCAGTATCACAAACAAACAGAAAAGAGAAAATTATAGGCCAAAAATATGACCTCACAGATGTAGCATATATGTAACTGGAGCTAACCATATAAATTAACATACATGAATATGCACTGGCCATCCTATAGCTAAGTGCTTTCAGGTTTCTCAAAACGAATATAGGATTTGCTATAAATGGTTCGGCGTCAATGTGATAGATTCTATAAAAACCTGTCGTTAATAGCAATATCTTCTTATTTGATTTAGAGGCAAATAATAAACCAAGAAAGATTTCTTATAGAATCCATCAAGCAGTTGATCATTTTCTTTTAAATTCCAAGTTTGGCCTTTAAATGGTTGTCATCAGCTGCAAAATTAACCAATGAAGACACAAACAAGCAACGAATACCAGCTGCAAAATTAACCAATGAAGACACAAACAAGCAACGAATACACATCATAAACGGCTGACTCTGCGTGTGCATGTGCATGCACGAATATATAATACCATGGAACAACTAAAAAAGATATTAAGTCAGAAGTTATTTGCATATTAAAAAAATTGATACATGCAAGTACGTATTTTTTGCTTGTTTAGCAACACCAGCTCTTGCCTTGTCCAACCATAACCAACATAATAATCCAAAAAAGTCGCCCTTTTCTTTTTTCTTCTTTTTTTCTCCCCTAAAGAAAGGGGGATAGAGGCTAAAGCCATTTATTATATGCAATTCAACAAGCAATAATCATTAACACATTGCATTGAGTTATTGGCATATGACCAGCACCTTTTGATGCATTTCCTTCTTCAGGAGTGCCAGAAGGCATTCTCTTATAAAATTGCAGGCCATCACCTGATGGATTAGGCAGCAATGGGGCATGAAAGGCATAAAAGTTCCCAATAGCAGCAGCAATTGTCTGGAAACAAATTTTTTCATCATCCCAATTAACCTGCGAAAACAAAAAATAAAAAAATAGCAAAAATAGCAAAAATTGCACCGCATTTAAGTTCCAACGACACAATACTGTGATTTTTGGTCAAAAGGCCTCAATCTCACGCCATTAGCTAAATTTTAGGTAATGAATTGAGAGAGAGTATAAAGTGCCTCCATCAAGGTCACCACATAACACTCATACAATCAGTCGCTAATATCAGACAGATCATGAAAGATAAGCCTCAAGTGGCCCAAGTTTTTGTCATGCTTGCTTCTTCAAATTGGGTGTAATAGTTCAAAAAATAGAAGAAAAAGAAGTAAAACTGAATCTCTGGTGAAGCTAGAAGTAGCTACCTATAGTCACCAAGGGTTCACAGAGATTTTTGCCTCCAAGGAACTGTTAGTGGTATAAAACACCAGCTACCCATGCTAATAAACACCAAGCACTCTTTCCACACACACGCACGCACATACAAATAAATAAAGGAAAAAAGAAAAAAAAACACCAAGCACAGGCTGCGCAAGAGACTTGCCATTCGATCTACAATAACATATTCCCAGTTGCAATATATGTTCCGCACAAAATGTCAACAAAGATTAGCAGAAACTACAATGTCAAGTGCATATGGAATTTACATCATTGCCCAGACAAAGGACAAACTCTGGAACCCAATCCATGTCAGGTGTATATTGGTCAAGTACGATGGGTAGCCTGGACAAATTCCCATTTGAATCAATACAAATGCCAAAGTATTCCTCCAGCATCTCAGCTTTCTGCTTGAGGAGTTCTGTATTCATCTAGCAAGCACAAAACATGAAAATTTTAAGAGTAAGTAGATTGACAAACAGACCATGCATGTAAATTAAACCAAAAACAATATCTTAACTAGAGAGCTGGAAAGGCAGTCTTCAGCCACCAAGAACAATGAATGAATGGTTCAAAGTCATCATTGCATGCATAATTGCATAGAGGCAGTTCATAATGCATATACTAGCTTCACAGCATAACTTCTATGCCATGGAATCTGATGTGTGTTTCAACAGAGCCGCAGAGGAAAAACAAAACTCATAATTGAACTCCTAACTGAAAGATTAAAAGACCGCCAAAGCAAGTTTTTCATCCTGTTTTCTCCTATTAATAGAATATGACAGCATGCTCGGTTTACGGACAGAAAGTTTGACTTTCATAGAATTTGAATGGCTTATAGAACATAGCTAAATCTGTAAAGTTGACCCTAAGTATTTTGTTTACATTTTATTTAAATTTCTTACGAGTTGAATGATTAATAGAGCGTAACATGATGCTTAAAATGGATTCAGTGTGTTTTGTTTATTATGATGAAAAGACATCTGACAGAACTTCCACCTTAGGCAGTTACTTATACTCTATGTTGGAAGGAAATATTAAGTCTAGCAAAGAAATGTAATAGAACATGAAAAGTGAATATACAAGAGCATTTTCGGATGAGCAAAAACAGATACAAATGTGCATAAGAATTGATCAATTGAATAAAATCATGTGAACAATCTTTATACTTCCTAGAAACAGTTGATATATTAAGACAAGTTACTTCTGCAATTTTTATTTTCAGCTCATCATTTTCATTGCCTTCTGGATTCAAATCTTCCTCTTTCAATGCCAGCATTATCAATTCTGGCAATGGAGCAGGATCACTCAACTGAATTGCACTAAAATGCGCAAACCGCCGTAAGACTTGCTGGTACATGAGCTCTTTGCTGCCAGACCATCAGAAGGACAATGGGAAAATAATGAGATAACTCAGACAAAGAAGAGGAAGATCATAACTACCATGACATCAAATTGAAAAGTAGCCAGCAAAGTCGAGTTCATGGATTAGAAAGCATAAGATAGGCAAGCTGATATGAGCTTGATAGGCACGGATGAACCGCCATTGCAAACAAAGATGGAAATGGACAAATCACCTCAAGTTAACCACATTAGCAAGATAAAGGTGAGTGTTGTGCTGAAGCAGAGCGAAAACATCATCTGCCATCCCAACATATGTGCAGTGCCCAACAACGTCCAGCAACTCTACAATAACACGGGTCAGTAAATGCCATTCACAACTTGAAAAAGTTTCCTAATCAGCAAGGACATGACTTAACCAGAGTGACAGCTAGAGTCAATTTCTCTAATAAGTTCCTGAATGCTAGTGAGGTCTGCAGTTTCCCTGGGGTTCCTTCTTTGTCTGATTGCAGATCTGCAGCTTAAAAGTAGTGTGAGTATGAGGTATCAGAGAACCACTGGCCTTGTTAGTACAACTTCATTTGACATTTTCAATTTGAAAATGAGCAAGTAAATTGGCCAATGTCATAATACTGAAAATGGCAATATGGCCATAAATTCAAGAGAGCAACCCCATATTGATCAGATGAGAAGCAATAAACTAAACATGGACCCACTATATGCCCTTCATGGTTCCTGACTCAATCCAAGAATCAATAGTCATCTCATGCATGTAGCACTTTAAAAATGAGCATGTCTACCCAGTAAATCATTACATATGGTTTCCTTATATCTGAAACCTGTCACAATCTGGATGCACCAAGAGCAGATGATTCTACCTAACGGAGGCCAAGCAAGAACTTCCTTGTAATTGAGTGGATGGCTTAACTTGCAAGTACGCATGCAACCTTCCAGCAGGATCCTGGGAATCTGTCCTTACCATTTTGTTAACTGGAACTTTTTGTGATTTTGAGCCTACAGAATTTACATCTAAAGATTAGAAAGTAAAGCCCAATAACAAGCAAAAGCAGGAAATAATCCAACACATCCAGTGACCTATAACTGCAAAGAAGTAAAAGGGTTTTTGCATACCAGAAGATGAGGGATGATTTGTGGGTTCTTTTCTTGTAGAAACTGAAACAGATGGAGAAGTATCCACCCTCTGCCTCAATAGATAAATAAATAAACAAACAAAAAAAGAAAAAGGAACTGGAAAGGGCACTAAAAGAAACATATAAACTGCAAGATTGAATTATGATGAGGTAACCATCAAAAAGTTTAGAGTGATCTCCTCATAATTAGTTCGAATGCTCTGAAAGTGTAATAAAGTTGAAGTAATACATTGCTGAAATTACCTGTTCTTGAAATGTCCGTGACTCATTGGAGTTCCTCAATTTCAACTCTATGGCAGATTGTATCTTCTCAATTATAACTTCTTGATTCAGGAGGCTTATCTGTACATATAATAGTACCAATGCAACAAAACTTTTATATAAAGTGTATCAAAGGGACTACTAACTCACTTCAAATCCTCATTTATTGTAAACTTTAAATGCACCTCTCTCTTTGTTGGGTGTATATTAACATCAATGTGCTCAGGTGGCAATTTGATTGACATGTAGATGAAAGGTTTGGATGCCTTTGGCAATGTTGCGGCATAAACAATTTCGATTGCCCTCTTTAGAGCACCACACTCCACTAGTCTATCTGAAACAGAGAATGTGAAAGAAGGAATAAGTGAGAGGCTGAAACATTCCCCAAACTTGCTGGGAAGCGAGGAGCCAAAACAAAAGTTCAAATACATTTAGAGAGTAAAAGAAATTATAGCAATAACAATATGCTGAGCTGTGTGACATACAAGCATCTGTCTGTATAAATGTTGTTTCAAGAACTACATGAGAAAAATAAGCGCCAATATTCTGATCTACAGCAGCAGAAAAGACTTTAACAAGATATCAAGACCTTTAACTGGAGTGAAATATAGAAGGACTATAATATTAGCTATCTCAGTATGAATCAGGGAGCAAACACCTACCATTAATGAAAAGCACCATTGTTATCTTTTTTGCTATGTAATTGGAATTCGAAATAAAACCATCCATTTCAAAAATTGAACTCGAGCGATCATCATCAGAAGTTTCTATCTTCATAAGATTTTGTGCAACTGATACCCCGTAAACAGATCTAATTGCATCAAGCCTCGAGGATGTAGCAGCTGAGTGAACATCAGCTCTAGCAGCTCCATGCTACAAGAAACATATGTCCTGTAAATATACAAGTCTTGTTCAGAAACGGATAGAATGGAAGTGAACCTTGCCCTTAGACAAACCTTTCTGCAGGAGAAGTTCACACTTATGTGATGGATGGCAAACCGACAAATTAGATCAACTATTTTGGGATAGTCATCGGCAGAATTCTGAAGTGTTTTCCTCCGAGCAGTCATGTTATAAAATAGATTTTCAATCTGCCAAAGAGAAGTACATCATACAAAAGCAATGGGCTTATCAAAATGAATACAAGTTAAAGCATGCAAACAAGCATGATAATAGATGACACTTTGGGTAACCAATATGAATAAAACATGGCATTTCCAACAATTTACCAAAAGCATACATCAATCTAAGTGTTCACTTCATGAAAGGATGTTCGTTAACATAGAAATGAATTCATAATCATAGTTCATAGCAAGCTTTATATTTGCTATTTAAACACTCATTTTTAAGTTAACCATCAAGTTTTCTCAATTCCCAATAGTTTGTTTTCTTATTTTCATTCATAGTCTTTCGATTTTATAGAAACCATAGTAATCTGAATCTTAAAAGGGCTGCTCGGTGTTTCAACGACCAGATATTAGAATAGCATGGTACCAAAATAAGATGCATACCATGATTTGAGTACCTTTAACAGCTGCACATGCTTTTGGTTCATGTTCCATCATACCGTCTTTATAAGTTGCCCTAACAAATAAACATGCACAAAAGTAAGTTCATATTAATGTATACAAGCACAGAAAATTACATCACTTTTGTCCTTATGACTGTAATGTAAAGAAAGGAAAAAACTCTCAAAGACCAAAGAAGAAGCGAAAGCCCAAAGAGTCCAAATATTGCCAAAAGGATTTGAGAAATTTGCCTCAAGAGCAGTGAATACAGAAAGAGATTTGACATAACTTAAAACTCTGTGGAAGTATGACAAAAATATGAATATGATAAACAAAGGAATAAAGAAATAGAAGAAGAAAAGGAGTCCAGTAAAGTTTATATACAGGATAGAACTGTTTTACTTCATAAAGCATGATATTGCAATGATACATCACATAAAATGAACAATTTCGAAGTTTTAGATGGTTGAAACAACCTATGCAATGAAGTAAATCTTGCCTAGGCACTGGTTCATTCACATGAGCAGATATCCATGACCATAAGTACGCCATTCTGGATTTTTCTAAATGAAATGATAGTTAGTGGAACCGTTGGTTTCAAGAACAAGAAGGTGTACCATGATTACCTGTAACCATGCAACTGACCCTCGGTAATAGTGGTGACTGTCACATGACCAACATAGGTCATACTTGCCAAGGCCTCGCCTCTGAATCCCATTGATTTGATAGACAGTAAGTCCTCAAATTTACTGAGTTTGGAGGTTGTATGCCTCTCGCATAATATTGGCAGATCTTCATGCTATGCACAAACGGGACAAAACAATTAATTTAAAACAAATAAATGTACAATATTCATAAGGGAATGGGAAGCTTAAACCCGTAAAACATTCACACATCATCCAGTAATTAAAATAGATGAAACTCCATTTGGATGTTGAACCGTTTTCCCCACTATGATTGCTTCCATTTTCATGTTCTAACTATAAATGCATGTGAGAGTTACAAATTGTAAAAATACGTATATGACAACGTCACGTGATTTTAGTGTAGAATAAAGGAGATATCTTCATCACAAGGCCACACAGTTAAATTTATTAGAAAATAACAAAAAAGCACTTGAAACTAACTTTGTCTGCATTGCTGTCATTGGCTTCATGTGTCATTACGAATCCTCATAGTGATATAAATGTACTTATAAACTTAAAGAAATATATCATCTGATAGATCATGAAAAAGTCATCACCATATACATGCAAAATGTAAATCGAAGCCTGCCATCAATTTCACCATACCCACTTAAAACTCAAATATCCACAACTACAGAGTAACAGAAAAACCACAAAGAAACACAAAGACACACTCTGGTGCGTGCAGGCGTAAGAAAAGACAAATACTCGAATCCCGTGCCCGTCATCGGAGACTTGGATGAGTTTGAGGCCGCCATCTTTAATTAGAACAGAGATGGAGGTAGAATCAGCGTCGATACTGTTTTCGACGAGCTCCTTTACGGCAGAGACGGGCCGTTGGATTACCTCACCAGCAGCAATTCTGTTCACCACCGCTTCATCCAGGCGGCGGATTCTCGGTGGCTCCCTGTTAATAGGGTCGGAGATGCCTTCTTCCATATCCGTTTGATCGGGAGTTTCAATTTCCATATCCATTCCTGAAAATCAAGGAATTATGGGGTTTTGGAATTGGGAGGTTTTGCTTTGCAGTTGGAGGGGAACCAGTAACGTTGGCGCCAAATAGACTTGACTGGACTCTGATTTGGGCCAAGCTTTGGGCATTTGGAAAATGAAGGCCCAAACAAATGGGCCTTGTTGCTCCACCTAAAGGAATTGAGGTACGTGATCAAATTTGCTCAATTAGGCAATCTTTATCATAAATTATTTTGGTTATTTGAAAAATGTGAGGTAGATTATGTGGAAATAGATTATTTGAGAAGTGACACAATTTTTTTTATAATGATCCTGGTTGGTTCCTACTAAATTCTTAGTAGAAGTTTGTCTATGTTGAATGTAATGACACTTATATGGGATTTTACATGGGTCTTTGGACTTCGTTCGTTAATAATTAACTTTTGAAGTGTAATTCTTGTAAGACTCATGACAATGACAACTTGGCATTGTAGCTAATTTCTATCCTCTTGGTTGCAATCGAGTAGCGCAATCAAGCAACGAAGATTTTCATTCAGATTTAGGTGAAACTAACAAAAAATCGATATGAACGCCAAGACTACATAGTGTAGTGAAACATCATGATACAATTTGATCATTTTAAGTACATATGGATCCTAGTGAAAGCTTACCACATATCAAAGTTATGAGCCCTCAACGTAAAGTTTATATAGCTCTTAAGCTCTCCCATCTTAACTACCAGCTTAGTGCTTTTGAGGGGCAACTCTCTTCAGCATCATAAAATTCATGTAATACTATCCGAAAAATTCCCTTAATTTTAAATATATTAATCATATTACTAAAACTGTATCGAAGACATTAAAATCAATCTATTCTGCAAAATGACGATTTTCAATTTTTCTTATATAAAAAACTTAATCAAAAAACAAATATGCTGAAGGGCAAAATCTCAGGAAGTCCATTCCATTCACTTGCAATTTGGGTCTATATCTACTACTACAGATAATGTTGAATCAACAAACAATAAATTTGCATAGTTACAGAACAATTTGAAAAGAGGGCAGAAAGTGCTACAGGACTAATCTACAGCAGTATATCTCAAACCTTTGGACATTTTAAGTTAACACAAATACAAGAATTTCGCTGAGTAAGGCTCCGTATATCGGGTGTGACATCGCCTTCAGAAACATAGAGCCGAGCATACTTCTAAAATCTAAGTCACACACTGCAAGGAAAAACTGGCTACGAACGCTGCTTGCGATCATCATCCTCCTCCTCATCAGAATCACCACTCTCTCGAAACCGTGGATTTTTCTCCTGTAAAACAAAATAATAGTGGAAATAAATTGCGATTTTTGTCAACCAAACAGTATCTCTACACTTCGATTCTTCCAGGAATATAGATTATTAGATAAAGGAACAACAAACATGAATGTCGCTGCTTCAATATTCAAACCACTTATCATCAACAATTAGATAATGTTACTTCATGCTTGAATTAACATAATCCCTCAAGTTCTGAACACCTTATCAACACAATCCACTACTAAAGGGTTGTTGCAATAAGTTAAGAAAAGTGCTTTGCATCCTTTACCTGAATTTTAGTTGTTCTAGAGTGTTTGGAAGAAGTACTCCCGCTCTCGATTCACTATAGTTTACCACAAAAAAATTAAAACCTAAAAGGAACCCTCTCCCTAACCCAACTTCTGCAGCTTTTTGGAGATTTTAACTTCTACTTCAATTGCTCTCAACTTTCATTAGAGCTCTCTTTAGAGTTTTTTATACAAATTTTCACTTTCTAAAAAGCAAAAGCTCTTTCTAACAGCCTCTAAAAATGGCCATAAAAATAATAATTTTTTTTTTTTAAAATAATCAATTTAAGCAATACAAATAATTACTTGAGTTCTGGAAATTGACAATGTAGGATTTGCAGGTGTACAAAAAATCATTGCAGCATATAAGCAAAACTTACAGGTCGGGGTTCATTATCTGGGTTTCTCCGGTACACGTAGTCTGACTTTCTCCTTGAGAAGTCTGGCCCACGACGGTCATCATCTCTGTGTCGCTTACGAGAGAAATCTGTTTTCCCAAATTAAGGCATCAATTAATGAATTTAGAATAAAATACGTAAACAAATCCAGCCTAAATGACCATAATACCTCTGCCATGCCGATGAGAGCCCCCATGACCATAATGTCCACCATGTCTACCATCTGCCAGAGTTGAAAGTCAGCCTTCAATTAGTGATACAAACACAACTTAAACATGCTACTCCTTCAATCTCAAGAAGCTTTAGATTTTCACATTAAACTGAAAGTGAATTGTTTAAAAATGAAGTTGTGCAAGACTTACAGTTAGGGGCCATAACAGGTTGAAATGAACCTAATGATCCAGTACCATAATCCACTAGCTGCCTCTGTGCTTCCAACTCTCTTTGCACTAATTTACCATAACCACCTCTACGTATGACTAATTAAGGAAATGCATATTCAAGTCACTTGACTTATACTTAGAAATTAAATAACAACATCTGTAGTGTAGTGCATCAACCTATAAGCTAGGAAGGTAACTACTACGAAAAGACAAGAAAGCATGTATGATGCCCTAAAGAAATGATAGCACTCAGTTTAATACCGATTTATTCAGGGAACTAAGAAACTTCAACCAGATCCAGTCTTGTGAGTTAGGGCATTAACATAAGGTGTGAATGCACCTTCATATGCTTGTGGCTGCATATGGTACTTCTCCTGGATTCATGACACAGTCTTCAAAAATATCAAAATTCAAAACAAATATTAATAATTCACAAAGAATTCACAGAAGAAGGATATCTGGATCATAGTCCGTACGATATTCATCCCGCACCTGACAAAAAGAACATGAATTAAAACAAAAATTGGATTAGCAAGGTGCGAGAAATTTCATGTGCATTACCTGCCCACCACTTTGACCACGACCCCATTGCCTGCCTTCTTGGAATCCCCAATCAAAGTCGACACGAATAGGACGGTCATCAAGAATAGTCCCACTGATATATTTTACAGAATCTTCAGCATCTTCTCTGGAATAATAACTGATAGGTGGAAATCTCCATCGTCAAATTATGATTGATAGGAAATAGTTTTATTTTCTCTTAAAACAACACAACGAATAGCAACTTAAGTGCTTGGGCAATGGTGAAAACACAAACTAAAAAGAAATTTCTGATGACATAAAACAGACATCTGCTCAAGGAGAAAAAATAGATTAAGCGGCATCAACCTCCTCCAACAACCCAATCCCTACCCCCTCCCCCCCCTGCCCCACCTCAAAAAAAAGGGAAGCCAACAACGAAAAAAATATCTAAAGGACTCTTTCTATCATAAGTTGTATTCAGACAGAGCATGAAAGCCATAAAGATATTTTTCAATCTTCCTCCCAACTGGCACTAGTACATCTAATCGATGGTATAGTGAAACTAATCAAACCACTCAAAAAAATTCACAATCAATTTGTAAGTCAGCAGAACCAGCATTAAGTCCGGAAGAACATTCTACAGGGGTCTATTTCTAAGAAGAAACAACAAGTGCAAAACTCAAACAACTTGAAGCTCCTAGTCAATGAATATCCTCAAGAATAATTAAAGTAAAATACGGTCTACAGGCTTACATTACGAAGCAGAAACCACAGGGGGTTTTGTTGTTCTTATCCAAACCCATGATTATCTTCTTAATCTCTCCCGCCCTAGAGAAAAGCTCATAAACCTGCTCCTCCGTCGTATAAAACGACATATTCCCCACGTAAACTGTGGTCGAGGTTTGTAATGCCTCATCAAACTCTTCCTGAGTCCCAGGAAACCTTCTGTCCCTATACGCAGATAGCTTGTTGGGATCCTAACGGAAAAGGAGCACAAAACACACCATGAAACCTCAGTAAACAATGCCCAAATCTCAAAAACACATAGTACGACATGTAACGCTGAAATAACACCAAGCTGAAGTGCTTAATGTTAGTCCAAAACCTAATTTAACTAACAATTTGAAGATTAATGTAGGAATTCAAACTGAAAGTTAACAAGTAATTCAAGTTCTTCTCACGAAAATAAACGAAGTTATACACTAAATAATGATAATTACCTTAAAGAGGGAAGCCATCAGAAATCCCCACCGGAAAAAGGCAGAAAACCGAAAATTGGAGAAAAGCGAAGCCCTAAAGAAGCTTGAAATTGAAGAACGGAGAATTTCCAAATCTTTTAAACGAAAAAAATAAAAATAAAATAAAATAGAAATACAATTTTTCCGACAAGTTAAATTAAATGGGCCGGGCCATCCTGTTATAAGGCCCACAATAAATTAGACACATTGAGCCGCCAATTATAGGGGTAGAAGTACAAATTAATAATGTGGGCCATATATTTAATTTTTTTGGGCCGTACGTTTATTGGGGTGAAATTGAATTACTAGTTTTAGTTTGAGCCATTATTATAACTAGCGACTGGTGCACACTCTCGATGAGTGTGCACTTAATAATCTTTATTTTTAAATATAATACTCACATATAAACTTATATTATTATGTGTAAAATTAAAATATTTTGACCGTATCATTTGATTTTGACATTATTTTAAAATTTAAAAATAATTCATTGATCCCATATATTTTAAATTATTTAAAATATATCTATTAATAAAATTATTTAAAACTTAATATGGTAAATTACTCAACATAAAAATAACAATGTTGAGTTTATTAATATATGTAGAAGACATTTAAATGAATATGAGTGGGTTGTGCCATTGCAGGATGTGATGTGAACATATGGTGATAGTTATACTACTATTAAAAAAATACATAAAAAAGAAAAGAAAGGGTATTTTAGGAAAAGCATTTGAGACCATACCAAATAGGGTCTCACACTTTATTAAAAGGTATAGATTAAATGGTCTAGGCAATCCAGTTGTCTTTATTTTTCTTCTGAATTTTAAAAAATAATAGAAAAATATGATTTTTCCCCCTTTTCTACTTTAATAATTTTCGAATCTAGAATATTTTTATTTATCCTAGTTCTTGCAATATATATTGAATTTAGTTTCTTTGTCAATATGGACAAACTGAGTAGAAGTGGAAGTTAGATCTGATCATTGGCCTGCACAAGTATTTGGTGGTGCTTGTAGGTTTTTCATATTTTTTGAAAAGGTAAAAAATTATAAAAAAGAAAAAAGGTAGAGAAAGTTATAATGAATGTTATGAATGTTCGAAAATAAAATTAAAAACACATAAACAATTCAAAAATATGTGATGGTTACTTTTGTCTTTTTTCAACTTCATTCTAAAAATCATAAGCAAAGTAAATATTTCCAAACATTACAAAATAACTTTATTAAAGTTAAAAGCTGAAAAGTGATTTTTAAAAATAGTTATAAACACCATTGATCTCAGAGAAAATTAGAGTAATTGATCTCCATTGCCAGTTTATTTTTTTCTACTAGATGGATTAGCATTGATAGTTATAGAAGTCCCAAAAAAATATAAATATTTTTTATAGTATAATACTTATTACTTTTTAAGTAGTTGTCCGCTTCTTACAATGTACATGTTGAGGCCCACAAAATTATCAAATTCTTCAGGAATAACTTATCCAAAAAAATAAAAAAAAAAATTGAAAATTCCTTAGTTGTGATATCAATGTCTACCTTAGAGGGAGGGAGGGAGGAAGGGACTGAAGTTACCAAAATTGCAAAAATATAAATGTATCATGCATGCAGAATTATGACTTAAGATTCAAGATATTTCTTTGAGCCTACCTAGTTTGAGTAAATATGACATGCAATTATTGCAGAAGGTATGCCATATGGTAATTTCCACACTCAACTAGGATACACCATGCAACAACAATATGAACATATTTGCCTGAAAATTAAAGAATTTTTTGTAATATTTTTGAATAAAGAATTGAAATAGATGACATTGTTGGTTAAAATACGTTTCTCTTTCAATAAGCAGCTAGAAGTAAAAGTATCCAATAAAATACTAATATCACACTATAGGTTTAAGTACTGTAGACAAGCACAGATCATTTTGATGGATTTGAAATCAAAGTTTTATACATTGATTGGTTATGTCTGAAATATTCAAATCAAAGCTCTTTAATTGAAGTGACAATGTATTCTCTCTTTTTTTAAAGGGGGATCGATGTCTTAATCTCCATTTCCCCTTCAATGAATAAAAAGAACTAAAAAATTCAAACCCCAGTACAAGGCTAACAATGAAATCCTCCTATTGCACGTAGATATAGTCTTCAATTAGCAAATATTTATCTCAAATTTTGAGCTAATTCTGCTCCAAAAAAAAAAATGTTGAATGTTTTATAGCCATTATAAGAGTTCAACAAAATATAAATTTTTTTGTTGTATTTTCCATATTTTCGAATAGTCATTTAATTCATACACGATATATTGACCGGATCTAAATAATTATTAATAATTTTAACTTTATTGAGAAATTTTTATATCGATAACTATTGAATAACAAACCTTATCCAAATGATAAAACTTAGTTGTCTTACCAAACTCTTTGCACTCAAATCCTTGAGTTATCTATAATTCTCGTGCACAAGAAGGGTTTGTATCATTGTCTTGATAGAATGATGAGTGTGTGAAGTATGTATATTAGTTAAAATAACCTTGTTGTGATGTAATAAAGAATATTCAAGTTCTTTGCATGCTTACATATTACATACACACTTTTTAACAAGATGTTTGCTTATGGAAGTGGATAAATGTGATCGTCATAAAACATGTCGTGAAGAAATTCTCTTTATCATTAATTCTCAACTTCCCTTTTCAATTTTTCTACCAGTTAAAAACAATTTACGTTATCTAGTGAGGCAACATTTGGGGAAAAAATTAATTTTTCATTCATATTAGGAATGTATTTACATCATTTTTCCCATTTTTCTTTAAAAGATGATCAAAGCTGATCTTCCAACTATCTTCTATGGGACTCAAAATTGCAAGCTATTTGTTTGTAGGATGGAGATTTCTACCATTGAGGATAAACTATAAAATACTTACACAATACTCCTTTTAAAATAATAATAATAACAATAACAATAATAATAATTCCATGTAATTGTATAAATATTAATTAGCATATTTAGGATTTGTTTGGTTGAAAGGATTGCATAGGATTGATTCATTATCCATGCTAATTTGGCGTTTGGTTAATTTATATAATTAAGGCCCATGATTAAGAAGTGGCTCAGTTTTTAATCTTGACTGCTCCTGGATTATGGATCACATGTTAAGGGCCAGATCCGTAATCCAAGGATTACAAGTCTTGAGGATTAATTATAAAAAGACAAAATTACCCATTATGAATTAAAAAAAAAAAAACATTTCACTAATATTTCCTAAAAGACGTCAGCCTTCTATTCCTTTTTTTCTTTTTGTTTTCTTTTTCATTTTTTAACTAATTTGTGTTCTATAAAGCCAACTGCGAGCAGAGGCCTTCCTCCTCCTCCTCCTTCTTATGTTTCTTTTTTCTTTTCAAATTAACTTAATATTGAAAAGGGTTAACATGTATTTGAGAACAAAATTTTTAAATCAATTAATATCCTTTTAGAAACAATTTTAATAGCAAAATTGACTAAAAGATAATTAAACTAATATCAAAACTGGTTAAAGGACAAAATTAATTTTTAAAACTGATTGATAAATTTTTGAAGACAAATTTGTGATAGATAATTAAATGAAAATACACCACTAAATCAACTTTATAAAATAGCATGATATTCAATCGCAAGCTAAGTTTCTTCTTCTTTGACTTAATTTTTCCAAGTAATGTATAGAGGGATGAAAAAGTAATAATTATAATAAAAAGTGAAGGTTACTTATGACATTTTATCAATTATCACGAAAAGTAATCGAAAGAACCAAACAATGAATTAAATAAAACATAGGATATCCTTATTTCAAATCTATGCAAGCAGACACATTGTGGGATTGGATTGATATGTCATCTAGATAACAAATCATTTATTTTATTAATCATATCCAATTATATCCTACGAAGCAAATGAGCCCTTAGGGTTTTTGACTTTTTGGCTACTTTTGGAGTTAAGACAAGATCCGTCTATCCTTTCTCCCCTACTGACCCCATTTACACATTGTAATTAAATTTTAGTCTTAAGACTCATAATTAGTAATAACACTTGTAGATGATTCTGTGGCCTTTCATGGTTTCTTTTACGCCTCATTAATTTCAAGAACTACATGTTCTTGGTTTCTAAGCACATGCAAGCACAAAATGATCAATGAGTTCATCATTAACTAGTTGAACAACAAAACATTAATGACTTGCAAAAGCAACTCAAACCACGCAAGTATTACAGTCTTATCTTAATAGTAGTATGTACTTTTCCGCAAGAACAACCTATATAACATTACAAGAAAATACCCATTACTAATGGAAAATTTGTGACATGCACATATCATTGTTACTTAGCGTACACCTCTCCAGTCTCCACACACCCAACAAATTGCCATTGACACCCATTATCATCACTCAATAGATACTATCATAGTACATCTCAAGAATTTTTGTGCTACAAACCCTAACTGAGGTTGTACCATGTGATGTTCCACGATCCGTGTCAAAAAACCAACATCTCATCAAATCATCGTTCCGCATCAAGCCAACACTAGCCACTATGTTGGGTGCAAGTCTATTCCATCACATTGATATATGATTTATGATCGTGTTAGAATATTAACTTTAAAAAATGAACAAAATACAAAAAAATGAAGACACTCATGATGAGTTTGTGATGAACTTTCATAATAATTTTTCGACTTGCAATGTATCACAAGTATTAGTTTCATGACAAATTTCAACAAGTGACAAGACATATGCTAACGTATTTATCATGAAACATAATTCATCACACAACCATGTAAGTAATGAATCTCATTAGATTTACGATAGAACGAAAGCTAGTCTTTTTCTTTGCATTCTTTACTACTCATGATGTCAATTTTGACTTAAGGGTACATAAATTATGGTGCAGTGGGCCACTAGTTTGAAGAGTAAAGCAAAATCCTTCAAAAATTCACATATTTTTACCTTCAAGTGTAGGCATATAATGTGGAGAATGTCCAACACCTTCACGTACTTCCAAGCCAAGCCAAATAACCCCAAAAGTCCATTCCATTTTCAAAATACAATCCATACTTATATGTTAAATCCCCATTGTATTTCACTTGATTTATGCAAATACTAATCTACCATTATAAGACAACCTCAAAACCATGGACAAGTTAACATTAGTTTGCTTATTTCTTATGTTGCTAGTGGTGCCCCTTAGAAGTGCGGACAAAGGTTCTTCTGACAAGTTCAAGGTTTTAGCCAAACTTGAGGATCTTGATCTACAAGATTATAAAGAGGAGGATGATTTTGAGTTTTTGGAGTTTTCATATTCGGGAAGTGATAGTGGGAATAAGATTATTGTGAATGTGGATGATTTTGGTGCAGTTGGAGATGGTGTTTCTGATGATACTCAGGTAAAAAAACACTCATTTTTCCTTTTTAAATCTTTTATTCTAAAATATGTTTTATCTCATATGAATCCTACAAATTCATGTCAATTTCAAAATGATTTCACACATTCAAATGAAACATCATTTTGGAATAGCCAATTCAGATCCAATATTTCAAGTCCGTCTTTATCTCCTATTCATGTCATAAACACTATAAAAAAAAACTGGACATCTTCCACGAAAAATTGCTATGAAATTAATTTTTCACTAGAGCTACAAATACAACCACAAATTTACCATAACAAATTTAATTTTTTAAATAATAAAAATATTAAGCTATTAATCCGTAGCCATGTTTCAGATTCAGTTTGATCAATTTCTTAGTTAAGGTTAGC
This sequence comes from Handroanthus guayacan, assembly GCA_014898755.1. Taxonomy (NCBI): domain Eukaryota; kingdom Viridiplantae; phylum Streptophyta; class Magnoliopsida; order Lamiales; family Bignoniaceae; genus Handroanthus; species Handroanthus guayacan. Next base: position 2,169,896 of record JACFYI010003092.1, on the reverse strand, counting down.
TACTAGAGTATCTACTTTAGATTCAAATACGACAATTTCATAGCTAATACTATAAAATGACATAGCTAATGCACTACTTTTTTGTATTGAGGTAAATGCCATAATGTATTAAATATCTACTTAAAAAAATATTTGGCATGTATTCAAGAGATGTAGTAAGAAATGAAATCCTATTTTGGAACTAACGATCCAAAAAAAGCAGTACTTCACCAACTTTATAAGAAAGTGTCTAATATATCTAACATTTATATGTGAAGCAAAATAGAAGATGAAACAGCGAATGGAATAAAGGATACCATGATAAAGAAATTTTACTTTTTTGAAAATCTTTATTTGTTTCAATTTCAGGCCTTTATAGATGCATGGAAACAAGCTTGTTCGACAGAAAAATCAGTTTTCTTGGTTCCTGAGGGGCATCGTTTTCTAGTTAATGCTACAAGATTTAACGGGCCTTGTTCGGATAAGTTGGTAATCCAGGTATGTAATCTCATTACATGTATTTCCTTAGTTCTTTCCTTGTCTTTTATGTTGTTAGTGTTCTATATTTCCGAGGGGGTTTGGCTAAACTTCTTTGATACATATTATAAATTAACTCATGTTTCTGGATCTTATATAGTGTAAAATCTTATTTTAAAGATAATTGTTGAAGTGTTAGAATAAAATAAAATTTCTAAGCTTAGAAGATGTTAGTGACTGCAATTTGTAATTAATATGATTAAGACCATAGGAGTATGTTAAGATTTTAAGAAAAAGGAATATTGGAGAACTCCTTACTTAATTTAGTTTTTTTTAAACAAAAAAAAAGAGAGAGAGAGAGAGAGTCAAAGAACTAATTTTATGAGCTCTTCTTTTTTTCTTTAAAAAAAAGCAAAAAAAAGGTATGAACCACTTTATGTTATTTTGTGAATTCTCAAAACAACTTATAATATACTTTGAAGAATTTATAAGCTCACATGAACACCCTTTTAGAGGGTGACTGGCTAAGCTTCTTTAAAACATTTTATAAACTCCTATATCTTAACATGGTTTTGAGGCTTATAAGTTGTAAAATTGTTTTTCGAAGATAAATTGTTAAAATGTTTGGATAAAATAAGATTTTGAAACTTATAAGATATTAATAATTGCAATTTTGTAAATCAAAGGGTTATAATCGAAGGGGTATGTTAAAATCTTAAAAATAAGTTTAGAACCTCATACTTTTTCTAAGTGAGCTTATAAGATGCTTACTTCTTTCGTCAAATAAAAAAAATGAAAAAAAAAAAAAGATCATAACTTCTTATTTTTAAAAAAAATTACGAGACACTTTGTGTTATTTTACAAACTCTGAGACGTCTTACAACATACTTCAAAGAGCTTATAAGCTTTCCAAAACACCCTCTGACGTGCGTGTGTATCTCAATTTTCAACTATGAAAGTATTTTAGGATAAATCTTAGAAATCACTGAACATGATGTGCATGTGCAGATTGATGGAACTATTATAGCACCAGATGATCCCAAGAAGTGGAATCCCAAAAACCCAAGAACTTGGCTTGGTTTTTACAATTTAAACAAGGCTATTTTCCAAGGAAATGGGGTTATTGATGGATCAGGCAGCAAATGGTGGGAAGCTTCTTGCAAAAGGAACAAATCCAATGTAAAATCTAAACAAAAACATAGTTTCATAGTATAATCAAGAAAATCTATAATGTCACTAACCTTTGCTGTTTGTTTTTTTTTTTTTTTCTTCTTCCCTCTTCGTTCGTATTCCTCAGCCATGCAAAGGAGCACCAACGGTAAGGTTCTCACAACAATTGACAAATTGTCTGAAAATATACGAAAACATTATATGGATGATGAAAATATTAATTGATGTAGGCATTAATGATAAGTTCAAGTTCAGTTGTAAGAGTGAAAGGTCTAACGATTCAAAATAGCCAACAGATGAACTTTGCAATTGCTCGTTCTGATTCAGTTCGCGTGACTGATGTGAAAGTTTCGGCTCCTGAGGATAGTCCTAATACAGATGGGATTCACATTACTGAATCAACAAATGTAGTTTTGCAGAACTGCAAAATTGGGACAGGTTCTTGTTGCATATCCATTTGCATTTTCTTGATTAGTTTGTGTATGAATAGTGAAAATTAATGATCGTCTTGCGTTTAGGTGATGATTGCATTTCGATTGTCAATGGTAGCTCGAATATTAAGATGAAGAATATATATTGCGGGCCTGGTCATGGAATTAGGTAAGGCTGATATATGTTGGATAGTTTGCTTGAGAAAGTGTATTATTTATTGAAAATAACATACTCTGCCATCCAAGTCGTACATGTTTTTAACTTCACTATCTAAAACTTTTCTCTTCTTTTTATCTCTTTTGTTAAACATTGTTGTCTAGATCATGGATTTTTTTATTACTTACCTATATTTGAGCATTTTTGGCCAAAAAATTCCACCAAAACAATGTCATGTGAGTCTTTGATAGTTTTATGTTGGTCAACTAATGTTTAAAGGCTATTTTCATTGACCAAAAAATTAATCTATGATAGAGGGCACAAATTCCCTCACAAAAAGGGGATATGCTCAATGTATAAGTGACTGAAAAAAAAAAAGAAAAACAACTCATAGTTCGGCCGGACGACAATGTATTTCAAAAAGAATATTTAGGTAATGGAGTGTAAAAACACGTATAATTCATATGATTTATTCCACATATATCCGATGCGTACTTACTTATGCTGTCGCTTTCCCGACTCTTGTACACCAGCATAGGTAGCCTTGGGAAGGACAATTCTGTAGGCATTGTTGAGAAAGTTCTACTAGATACCGCTTTCATACGAGGTACAACAAATGGTCTCAGGATCAAAACTTGGCAAGTAAGTCCCATGCTCTTGATTCAACGCCCCCCCCCTCTTACCCAAAAAAGGAAAAAAATGAAATTTAAAAAAGTTCAAACATTCTCTTTTACCTAACAATGACTTTTGTAGGGCGGTTCTGGTTATGTGAGATCGGTACTCTACCAAAACGTGAGGACAGAAGATGTCTCCAATCCCATTATCATTGACCAGTTCTATTGTGATTCGCCAAAAACTTGTCAAAATCAGGTTATTTCTTCCATCTACTACGAATTATCATAACATCTAAAGAAATGCAATTTTTTCTTAAAAGGATGTTTGGCTAAACTCATTTAACACGTCTTATAAGATGTTCTTAGAGCTTATTATTAAAAAGTTGTTGAAGTATTAGAATAAAATAAGATCTTTAAACTTATAGAATTTTTTTTCCTTCCTTTGATAAATAAGCTTATGCCTTATAGTATGTTAATAACGGCATTTTTGTAATTAAAATGGTTAAAACTATAGGGGTAGTAAAAGATCCTAAAGGAAAAACTAGAATTCCATACCTTTTTTAGACAAATAATTGCCTCCATACCCCCTAAGTTTTGTCCTAAATACAAGAACACTCCTTGAGGTTTGAAAAATTACATCAACACCCTGTGGCATTATTGTCGTTAGCTCAATTGATAGAAAATGTAGTACAGTTGATAGCTGTGGTTCGGGAAATCACAAGAACACCCCTTCTTCAACTACAATGGGGTGAGTTGAACTACCAACAGGGGATATTATTGTAATTTCTCACATCTCAATGGGTGTTTTGTAATTAGGCTAAACCTCAAGGGATGTTGAGGTCAAATATGTCTTTCCCAAGAAAGCTTATAAAATCTTTACCTTATTTCAAGAGCTTATAAGCTCTTTTTTAGAAAAAGTTTACCAAACACTTCATTCATCTTATAAGCTTTCAAACATCTTATAACATGCTTGAAGAGCTTATAAGCATAAAGAAACCCTCTAGCGAAATACTCTTCTAACTCAATAATGCTACCAATCAATAATGTTATTCACTTCGATGTCTTAGACTTCAGCAGTGGAAATAAGCCAAATCATGTACCGGAACATTATCGGGACTTGCAAGGGCCGCGTGGCGATGGAATTTGCATGTAGCGACACAGTCCCCTGCACCCACATAGTTCTCAACAACATCAACTTACAAAGCAGAGATGGCCCTGTGGAAACTTACTGCAACTCTGCTTCAGGCTTCGCTTATGGATACGTCCGACCTTCGGCAGAGTGCTTGTGGTCTTCTGACAAAGATACCATTATCTTACAAGAAAAAGAAGCCGAAGTCGCACAAAGAAGCGTAGAGCATATCATCCATACAGAACTATGAGCTCATAAGTATGAAACATGTTATAGTTTGAGTAAATATGACAAATAGTTATAGCAGAAGATATAGTGTACACCCTTAGCAAGTATATCATACAACATCCATAGGAACACATGATCAAACATATTTTGTATGAACATTAAAGAATTTCTTGTAATACTTTTCATAAAGAGTTGCAACAGATGATACTGATTTGTTGGGGATATGGGTTGGGCCTGGAAAAATGCCCGAAATATAAGGTAATACTCAAACAAGATTAAGAATTCATATCTTTTCTATTCAGGTTTCCAATACCCAACTCGACCAGAAAAGTGTGACTTGCTTTAGAGGCCGTGGATTGGGCATCTTTGAGGTCTTCTAACAACACGATATTGGTTCATATGAATAGTACATTTTGAATAGTATAAATAAATTATATTTATTGATTGGAACATAGTCAAACACCTTATGAACAAACACATAGAGAGGCTTTGCAAGTATAATACGCTCTAATGTTTTCGCCCAAAAAAGAAACAATGTATGAATATGAAATATGATTTGTTATTAAATTTGAGTCTTATATCATTAATAAAAGTTGTAGATGATTTTGTGGCCTTTCATGGTTTCTTTTACGTCGTCTCATTAATTTCAAGAACTACATGTTCTTGGTTTCTAAGCACATGCAAGCACAAAATGATCAATGAGTTCATCATTGACTAGTTGAACAATAAAACATTAGTGACTTGCAAAAGCAACTCAAACCATGTAAATATTACATTCTTATCTTAGTTACTTTCCTCGAGAATGACCTATATAACATTAAAAGAAAATATCCCGTCACTAATGGAAAATTTGGGATATGCACAGGTTATTGTTACTTAGCGTACACCTCTCTACACACCCAACAGATTGCCACTGACACCCATTATCGTCACTCGACAAACACTATCCTAGCATATCTCAAGAATTTTTGTGCTGCAAACCCTAACTGAGGTTGTACCGTGTGATGTTCCACGATCCGTGTCAAAAAACCAACATCTCATCAAATCATCGTGCCGCATCAGGCCAACACTACTCACTATGTTGGGGTGCTAGTCTATTCCATCACACTAATAAATGATTTATGATCGTGTCAGAACAATAACTCTAAAAAATGAACAAAATACATAAGAACGAAGACACTCGTGACGAGTTTGTGATGAACTTTCATAATAATTTTTCGATCTGCAATGTATTGCAAGTATTAGTTTCATGACAAATTTTAACAAGTGAAAAGACATATACCAACATATTTATCATGAAACATAATTCATCACACAACCATGCAAGTAATGAATCTGATTAGATTTACAATGGAACGAAAGCTAGTCTTTTTCTTTGCATTCTTTACTACTCATGATATAAATATTTGACTTAAGGTTACATAAATTTGTAGTGGAGTGGGCCACTAGTTTGAAGTGTAAAGCAAAATCCTTCAAAAATTTCCCATATTCTTACCCTCCAAGTGCGGGCATATAAAGTGGAGAATGTCTTAACACCTTCATGTACTTTCAAGCCAAGCCACGTAACCCCACAACTCCATTCCATTCTGAAAATCCAATCCGTACTTATATTAATCGCCCTTTGTATTTCACTTGATTTATGCGATTCAACTAATCTACGATTATAAGGCAACCTCAAAACCATGGACAAGTTAACATTAGTTTGCTTATTTCTTATGTCGGTAGTGGTGCCCCTTAGAAGTAGAAGTGCAGACAAAGATTCTTCTGACAAGTTCAAGATTTTAGCCAAACTTGAGGATCTTGATACAAAAGATTATAAAGAGGATGACGATTTTGAGTTCTCAGAGTTTTCATCTTCGGGAAGTGATTGTGGGAATAAGATTATTGTAAATGTTGATGATTTTGGTGCAATTGGGGATGGAGTTTCTTATGACACTCAGGTGAAAACACTCATTTTTTCTTTTTGAATCTTTTATTCCAAATTGTGTTTAATCGAAAACACTCATTTTTTCTTTTTGAATCTTTTATTCCAAATTGTGTTTCATCTCAAATAAATCCTATAGATTCATGTCAATTTCAAAATGATTTCACATGTTCAAATGAAACACCATTTTGGAACAGCTAGTTCAGATCCAATATTCCAAACCGGTACCTTTATCTCCTATTCATGTCATAAACACTATAAAAAAAACTAGACATCTTCTATGGAAAATTGGTACGAAATTAATTTTTCACTAGAGCTACAAATACAGCCACAAATTTACCGTAACAGATGTAATTTTTCAAATAATAAAAATATTAGCTATTAATCCGTAGCCATGTTTCAGATTCAGTTACGGTCAATTTCACAGTTAAGGTTAGTTACCAGAGTATCTACTTCAGATTTAGATATGACAATTTCATAGCTAAGACTATAAAATGATCATAGCTAATGCACTACCCTTTTGTATTGAGGTAAATGCCATAATGTACTAAATATTTCCTTATAACAATATTTGGTATGCATCCATGAGATGTAATAAGAAATGAAATATCATTTTGAAACTAACGATCCAAAGCGGTACTTCACCAACTTTATAAGAAAGTGTCTAATATATGTAACATTTATATGTGAAGCGGAATAACAGATGAAACAACGAATGAAATAAAGGATATGGAAAAAAGAAATTTTACTCTTTTGAAAATCTTTATTTGTTTCAATTTCAGGCCTTTGTTGATGCATGGAAACAAGCTTGTTCCACAGAAAAATCAGTTTTCTTGGTTCCTGAGGAGCATCGTTATCTAGTTAGGGCGACAATATTTACAGGGCCTTGTTAGGACAAGGTAGTAATCCAGGTATGAAATCTTATAACATGTATCCCCTTAATTCTTTTGTTCTCGTTTATGTTACAAGTGTTCTATAATATTTTTTAGGGTGTTTAGCTAAACTTCTTTAATAGATAGTGTAAATTAACTCAAGTTTTTGGAGCTTATAAAATGTTAAATCTTATTTTAAAAATAAATTGTTGAAGTATTTGAATAAAATAAGATTTTCGAGCTTACAAGATGTTAGCAACTACAATTTGTAATTAATATGATTAAGATCAAAAGAGCAAGTTAAGATTTTAAAAATAAGGAATATTTGTGAATTCTTTACTTTACTTTAAAAATTAAGAAAAATAAAAATAAAAGAACTTTCAAGATCATAATATCTTATTTATGAGCTTATAAAGCTCTTCTTTTTCTTTCCAAAAAAAGGAAAAAAAAATACCAAACACTTTATGTTTATGAGTTCCAAAACATATTGTAATATACTTTAAAGAGGTTATAAGCTCTCACCCAAACACCCTTTTGGAGGGTGACTGGGTCTGGCTAAGCTTCTTTAAAATATTTTATAAGCTTCTATATCTTAACATGGTTTTGGAGCTTACAAGTTGCAAAATTGTATTCCGAAGATATATAATTAAAATGTTTGAATAAAATAAGACTTTGAAGCTTATAAGATATTAATAATTGCAATTTTGTAACTCAAAAGGGTTATAATCGAATGGATATATTAAAATTTTAAAAATAAGTTTAGAACCCCTTAATTTTTCCAAAAGGAGATTGTAAGAAACTAATTTCTTTCGTCAAAAAAAAGGGCAAAAAAAGATCCAAACTCTAAAACATCTTATAACATACGTCAAAGAGCTTATAAGCTGACCCAAATACCGTCTAACTTTGGCACGCACGTGTATCTTAATTCTCAACTATGAAAGTGTTTTAGGACAAATCTTAGACATCAATGAACATGATGTCATGTGCAGATTGATGGAACTATTATAGCACCAGATGATCCCAAGAATTGGAATCCCGAATACCCAAGAATTTAGCTTGGTTTTTACTTTAAATAAGGCTATTTTCCAAGGAAATGGGGTTATTGATAGATCAGGGAGCAAATGGTGGGAAGCTTCTTGCAAAAGGAAAAAATCCAATGTAAAATTTAAACAAAAACATAGTTTCATAGTATAATCAAGAAAATCACATCATGTCACTAACCTGTACTATTTTTTTCCTTCCTTTCCTCTTCGTTCGTCTTCCTCAGCCATGCAAAGGAGCACCAACGGTAAGGTTCTCACAACAATTGACCAATTGTCTCAAAATATACGAAAACATTGTGTGGATGATGACAATATTACTTGATGTAGGCATTAATGATAAGTTCAAGTTCAGCTGTAAGAGTGAAAGGTCTTACGATTCAAAATGGCCAACAGAAGAACTTTGCGATTGTTCGTTCTGATTTAGTTCGCGTGACTGATGTCAAAGTTTTGGCTCCTGAGGATAGTCCTAATACAGATGGTATTCACATTAATGAATCAACAAACGTAGTTTTGCATAACTGCAAACTTGGAACGGGTTCTTGTCACATATCCATTTGCATTTTCTTGATTAGTTTGTTATGAATAGTGAAAAAAATGATCATCTTGTGTTTAGGTGATGATTGCATTTCGATTATCAGTGGTAGCTCGAATACAAAGATGAAGAATATATATTGCGGACCTGGTCATGGAATTAGGTAAAACTGTAGTACACTAGATAGTTAGCTCAACTATATATTGAAAATAACATGCTCTATCATATGAGTCATACATGTTTTTACACTTCACTACCCAAAACTTTTGTTTTCTTTTTTGTCTTTTGTAAAACGTTGGTCAACTGATGTTTCAAGGTTATTTTTATTGACCAAAAAATTTATCCACGAGAGACGGCACAAATACCCTCACAAAAAAGGGATATGCTCAATGTATAAGAGACTAAAAAAAATGCATAGTTCGGCTGGATGTCAATGTATTTCAAAAAGAATATATAATAATGAAGTGTAAAAATACGTATAATTCACATGATTTATTTCACATATACCCAATGCATACTTTCTTATGTTGTCGCTTTCCCGACCCTTTATACACCAGCATAGGTAGTCTTGGGAAGGACAACTCCGTAGGCATTGTTGAGAAAGTTGTACTAGATACCGCTTGTATACGGGTACAACAAATGGTCTTAGGATCAAAAGTTGGCAAGTAAGTCC
>JACFYI010003092.1:2134699-2149153 GCA_014898755.1 Handroanthus guayacan | reverse complement strand
TCTCCCCCCACACCCTCCCACCCCCCAAATATTTGATAGCAAGGTTGGAGGTGAAAAGTTTGATGTTGTTGCAGCAATAGACCCTTGTGTTCCAATATGGTTAGATAGACAAACACAAGGGGCCTTTAAATGATTCTTACTTTTATGGTCTACCAATGTAACTTTCCTAACATAACTTGGTCTCCCATAAAGTTTAATCGAGAAGATAACCAAGTGATTTTATTGATTTAAACACATGTTTCTCTTTGTTGGTTAAAGATATGACCTGTAATTGACTATGGTAGTAAATCCATACTTGTTCTTTGGAAACTATTTATAACAGGCCCCAGGGGAGGCATTATTGCAGACTCCAACAAGAAGTTCTCTAGTTTGGGCAGAAAAGAAACTATCGTTGGATTGCATAACAGATTTCATTCCACCTGTGGCCGAGTGTGTTTCTTTTGCAGCGCTTCAACCTGTTTCAGGTAAAATGTTTATTAACTTATGGAGAGGTTTATGCTGCTATAGTTTACCAGTTACCAGGACACATTTTATGTAAAACGCATGTCTATTACATGTCAAGTTTGTATTTGTTGAAGAAAGACATAGGGCTTGTTTGGTTATGTGTTTGGGTGTTTCTGATGAAATGTTTTGGACTAATAAATTTTGGGGATTGTGATGTATGTTTGGTCTTGTTTTGGAGAGTGGTTAGAGATTGTTTCGAAAGAAAATGGTGAATTTGGTATTGTTTTGAGAGGAGACATTTTAAAATGTAGATGTAGATGTCAATTCAGTCGGTACCTTTAGCATTATTAGTGTAGGAAAGACGTGATTTTATATTGCTACTTTTATGTATGTATGATATAATGTGCAATTATTGTGTTTGTCTTGCGAAATGGGAATAGAGATATTATTGGAATATTACCCATTACGGATAGTGCTCTTGGATAACGAATCCATGTGTTTGGAGATCAGGATGTTTTTATCTGATTAGTATGATTATTGGGGCCATGCATAATTGTAATGTGCAAAGATATACATATATATGTGTGTGTGTGTGTATTGTGTATATATATATATATAATGACTGTGTTTTTCTTGTGGAATGAGGATGGGGATTGTGGGATATTTGTGGATGTTTTGCTGGTGTCTTAGATGTCACCGACTGAAGAATGGGGGTGTCCGGTTTTCCGAGTTAAAAGTGTCCTAGGAAGACAAAACCAAACAAGGCCTAGTCCTTGATCATACTTTGCGAATGAATGAAAGCGCCTGGTATTTTTATGTATAAACATCTATGTTTTCAAAATGGTGACATTATTTACAAACTCTGACTCCTTTATCTAGATGATGACTTTAGTTGACGTACTTCAACTCCCTCTAATGGCAGGTTCAACTCAATCAGAATTGATGAAGTTACAGGAGGAGAAGTTGAGAGCCATGGATGTAAGAGACACACTGGCAAGACTGGAGAAATCTGTGGAGCTGGCCAGAAATAATGTTGCTGCTGTTGCTGCTAAACTTGCCATTCAATCTCTGGAGATGGGTTAAGGAATGTGATAAAGTTGTATTTTTTGCATCTTAAGAAAAGGCCACTCTTACCGCATTGGCATGTTGTGTGTAGAGTTTAGAAAAAATGTTGTCGGTAACATTGTAAAATGCTGTATGAGTAAATGCAAAATTGCACAGGAGAAAAAGTTTGTCTCTATGCCTACGTGCTCTAGCCTAATTGTAGAAAAATACTTTGAATTTACTTATAATATTTTAATTAATATATTAGATTTTAAATGGGTTTAATTGTGGTTACATAGGCTTTGTTAAACTTTTCGCAATGGGCGTTATCGTAATTTTACAAATTATAGGATGTGTTAACTATCCCTACGTGGAGCTTGATGATGACTGGGCGTATAAATGAACATGGGGCTAGACCACATCGAGGTATTGCCATGGCCTCATGCATTAAGTGTGGAGTTTTGTCTTAAAAGAACGTTTTGAATGGTAAGAAGATATTATTCAAATTTGTTGACTTCTCAATGTAAGACAACGTAAAATAAAATCAGTAAGAATATTAAATTTAAAAATAATAATGATTTATTGAGGCAACATCATGATTAGTCAAAGAACTTGATTATTGTTAGGTAAAATATTCAATGAAATTAAACAAAAGATAATTAAATTTCAAATATTGTTTATTACTTTTTCTCTCTTTTTCATTGTTTTTTTTTTTTTTTTTTCTTTCTTTCTTTTTCACTGGTTGGGGCCGCTTGGTTATACGGGTCAGCCCAAATCCCAAAAGCCTACAAAAACCAACTGTGTACTGGACTGGGCTTTGTTAACCTAGTCTTGGGCTTAGGGTTTTGAATAAAATTCATGGATTTTAGCTTAGTAGTCCATTCACAGGCCCACTTTATACCTTCAGAGTTCATTCTATTTCCCTCCCGATCTGCCTGCCTCCTAATAGCTGGCCGCCATTTCATCCGAGCACCGTAGAGGCTGCGCCAGCGCCATTCAGGCTTCAATCTGCTGCAAGAGAAGGTGTGAGACCATTCATAACAGAGTTCCTGTAATAGTTTGTATTTGTTTTGGTAAAAAGCGAAAAGGGAATTCGTGTTACAGCAATTATTAGCTGAGTGAAACCTTTTGCATCAGGATCAGCTTAAAAGATGGTGGAACAGAAGAGAAAATCCAGGGGTGAAATCACGCAGAGTCGTAAGAAAGATGGAGAATTTAAGAACGAGAAGCGAAAAAGTTTGAGCTCTAGTAAGAAGAACAAAAAGGAGGAAGCTAATGGAAAGAGGCTTCGGCGCGGGCCTCGTTTGCCAAACGCTTTGAGAAAGGAGCTTGACAACCTTAACGTGGAGGGAGAGACTTCAGATGGTGACGAAGAGATTGATTTTGATGATGTAGCTGGCAATGATGTGTATGAGTATGAAGAAGCAATTCCTGAGGAGGAGTCGAAGAGGAATAGGCGGTTTGATCCGGTTGAAAACTATGAGTTTGAACTTCCTGAAGATTTTGAGGTATCTCTATGTATATATGTTTGCAATACAAATCACACAAGCATGTGAGATTATGCTTAGCTTTTATCTTTTGTTCATAGGATTGGAAGGTCTCATCCGATGAAGGTGAGGATGAGGACGAGGATAATCACAAAGAAGATGACAATGAGCATGAAGATGAGGGAAGGCATGCAAGGATGTTGGAAGAGATTACTGGACTTCCAAGTGATGCTTTTGGAGGTATTTTTCTGCCTTGCAATTCTCCACGTTAACTCGGTACTGAGAGTAATTTTTTCTAAATTTAAGTGTCTGTTGGTTCTTAGAAGCCAGAAGAGTCTAACAGATGACTTCCCGATTTGTAGTTCTATGGATTAGAATTATAAAATTGGTCATGTTCCATTTCGTGGTCAGTTCCTACGTTAAATAAGTGGTTCATATATGCTTATGAGAAAGTACGTGCATCCTGCAAAGTTGGCTTGCTCTCTGTAACTTATCTTTAAAGCACATGACTCTTTTGAAGTGAATAATGAAAAAAGAGCAGGAAGAAGATGTTTATTCTTTAGAGTGAACAGGATAAGAGAATTATTCCTTACCTGCTTGACCAAGTCGCCAAGGGCATGACTCTAAGTTCAAAATTTTATCCATCTTTACAGCAGCTTTGTTGTCATGGGGTCCAAGTTTCAGCCCTTGTTGGACTTAATGAGTGATTTTTGTCTCTCCCTCTCTCCTTCTTCCTCATATACATGTTTATGTACATATATGAGTGTATTATGTGATATGCATATGAATATATATGCATCCTAGTCACTGTTTGTGTCTTTCTTTCTGTGGATAGTATCTTTTGTTTAGTGCCTAGCACAATCTGCATCTCTCTGAAGGTCATTTGCCGGAAACTAACCGAATGTAGTCTCAAATCCCAGGCAAGAAGAAGAAAGATTTCATCATATCTGAGGCATATCCAGAGTCTGAATTTAATCCTAGTAGTGATATTCTTGATGGTGACGGCCGGATTAGCATTCAGGACCTACTGGAACCACTGCATGGAAAGTCGGGCTTCAGCAAACTGAGGAAGAGCTTGCAGCGGATGGACAAGAAGTCTATGCCCATTCTTGCACCACTGCCTAAGCCAGATCAGGAGAGATTGGAGCGAAGGGCTGCTTATGAACATTCTAAGAAGGAAATTACCAGGTGGGAACCTTTGGTCAAGAGGAACAGAGAGGCGCCTACATTGTATTTTGATGAAGATGTCGACTTGGGATTTTCAACTATAGGAGCAATTGCTTCTGAATTTGAACCCAGAACTGATTTTGAGAAGAAAATTGCATCCCTGGTTAACCAAAATGAAGTTGTTGAAGCTCACAAGAAAGATGGTGCCAGACTTCTTGAACTGAACAAGGTATGGAGGTTATAAAAATCCACGGTTATCCTTAATTGATATCCACGATCCACCTTAATTTTCATTATTGTATTCTTCTATTGTGTTATCTCTAGTAAAGACCCAATGTAAATGATTGTGCAATCAGCAATTGTTTTCTGGGTGTAATGTGGCAGATATCCATTGAAGAGGTGAGGGATAGACAAGAACGACTTGCGAAAATGCGTAGTCTTCTTTTTCGCCATGAAATGAAGGCAAAACGAATTAAAAAGATAAAGTCCAAAACATATCACCGGTTGTTGAAAAAAGACAGAAAAAAGGCAGCAGAAGCTGCAATTCAAGTGGATCCAGAAGCTGCTAAGGAACTTGCAATGAAGCAAGAGTTCAAAAGGGCTGAGGTAATTTGATGTTAATTCATGTTCAGGTTTAATTTCAGATTCAATTGCGGTTCTGAAGAATCTAAATTCCATTTAATGCATTACTTGATGCAGGAACGTATGACTTTAAAACATAAAAACAGCTCCAGATGGGCAAAGCGAATCTTACAACGTGGTCTCCATATCCAAGATGAAGCAACCCGGGAAGCTTTCGGTGAACAGCTTAATCAACACGCTGCTTTAACTAGAAAAATTAATACCGTGAAAGAAAGCAGTAGTAGTGATGAGAGCAGCGATGACTATGACAGTGATGACATGTCAGCCGGTTCAGATCAGGAGAAAACGTCGAAGCTGTTAATGAAGGCCAAGGAGAAGACATTGAAAGCATTGGAAGAGGATGAAGAATTGCCCAAGTCAGGAGTGCTTTCTTTACCTTTCATGGTAATTGTGGTGATTTTTGCATCTCTCACTTGTCACCGTAAAGTTGAGATTTGATACTCAAGGATCACTGCTCTGGTGCTTTTTTCAGTCTTATGAAACTTTAGTAATTTCGATCAAAGTAAATATGATCCTTTGCTTTTGCTGTCCATAGGTGCGTGGGTTAAAAAAGAGGAAAGAGGCTGCTGATGAAGAAGCAAAGCTTGCTCTTGAAGAGTATGAGTCATCATTGAAGCACTTGGAAGATAAAAGTACATCAGGAAGTTACAACAAGGGTGCATCAAGTGGCAGGAGGGTATTTGGTGTTCCTCAAAAGGTGGTTAATGAAACAAGTAAGACGGTCAAAACAGATAACTACTATGGCAACAGTGATAGTGAAAATGATGATGAGGCCAAGGAAGACAATGTTATTGAACATAATCAAAATGATAAATCTCTAAGAGAGGCAGATATTGACCCTAATATACTTCGAGAGGAACTTGGGGTCAATCATACTTCCGTATTTAAGGTGATAAATCTTCCTCTTCTCCACCCATTTTCCAATAATGATGATTGCTTGTTGCTTTTTAGATGAGCTTTTTAAGTATATATCTTTCGTTCCGATCAAACAATTCGAGACATTGTTCGGTGGATGTGCCTAGAGAGATGTGAATATATGGGAATTTATGTATCATGCATTTTGATCTAACATTTCTTGTGTCCTGTTATTCCGTTGCACTATCAGGAGCCTTTTCGGCAAATTAGGTTGGGGGTTGACCGAAAATCTTTGAGATCCTATGAAGTCTCTGTTTTTGTCTTCTTTTGTGTCTTCAACTCTTTGTTTTCTGATTTGGTGTTCTTATTGCATGTAATTCTAATCTGTAATTTGCTGATTTTTAGAGCATTGAAGAAGCTGAAATCCCTGAGCCCAAGACAACCTACGAGGTTGCTTATTTGGCTGATTCATGGAAAAAGGTTTGCTTTTTATTTCAGATCATGTTTCTGTTTTTAACACATGAAACTTGTTGCATTAAATAGTAACCAATGTTGCGGCCGATGAATAGATAACAAAATCATCAGATGCTACAAAACAGACTGATGACAGCAACAATGTTCGGAAGTCTAAAGTAACTACAGGACCAGAGGAAAATGATCAGAGTATTCAGGTATTTCCTGTTCACGTATAATTCATGTGCCTCACCATGTGACAAGCAAATGTTTAATTGTGTTTTCCTGATTCAAAACTGTTAGCAGGAAAATGATAATGATGATGATGATGATGGTGATACGGATAGCGATGGGCAAATGGTGGATGGAATTTTATCTTCTGGGCCAAAGTCTACTTATGAACTTCCATCTCAAGCAGAACTCATACAACGTGCTTTCGCTGGTGATGATGTTGAGGAAGACTTTGAGAAAGATAAAGAGGCAGCCTTAAATGAGGAAAACCCAGAACCTGAGAAGCCTGTTTTACTTCCTGGCTGGGGTCAGTGGACTGACATACAAAAAAAGGAAGGTTTGCCTTCTTGGATGCTGCAAGAGCATGAGATGGCAAAAAGGAAAAGGGAAGAATCTCTGAAGAAGAGGAAGGATGCACATCTTAACAATGTTATCATCTCCGAGAAGTTGGATAGAAAGGTAAGTTTGTATTTTGTTTTATTTTTAATTCCTCAAATATATGCATGCTTTATTTTTGTGAATAACCTATGCGTAAGTAGGCTATTTAGTTGTACGTTTTGCAGTTGATGGCGTTGCTTCTCTTTCTTTCATTCTGAAAAATTTTAAATAAAAAGATCTAATGGCAAAAAAGGATGTCCCTGGAAGAGGATGAAGAGGTGGATAAGTATCAAGATAAGGAGTGTTCTTAATTGCCACCATTTTTGTTGGAGGGAGAGACAGGAAAATGGATAAGGTGGAAAGACATTTTCGTTATATGTTTTGAAGGATAATTACTTCACCACCCCCTGAGGTTTGGTCTAATTGTACAAACATCCCGCATGGTTTAGAAAATCTCAATAACATCTATGATTAGCTTAGTTGACGGAAAACTTAGCAGAGTAAAAGCTGTGGTTTGGAAAATTACATTACACCCCTTTGTCGTCTGGAAAATTACAATAACACCTCTAAACTAGGGGTTGTTATTGTAATTAGGTCAAATCTTAGGGGCCCGAGGGCCGCTGAGATGATTATCCCTTATATGACAAGTAGTTTATTTCCAATTGCATAACATTCATTGTGAGTGTTCCTGTTACAAATTTGGCTGTCCTGTTGTCCATCCACGATGCCAAATAGAGTGGACGAAGTACTGTTCCTCAAACCGACGAATGACGATAAGATGGAGAAAACACCTTTAGTGTTTGAGATGGAATTTCCTTCTGGCTTTAGTGTTGTTTGCTTGTGCTAGGATTTGACACATTCTGAAGTTTTACTTCTTGCCAGTGCTTACGATTTATTGTGTGGTAGTGAGCATTTGTTCTTGATTTATTGCCTTCAACATTATTCGTTCTTGCAGGCTGAAAAACTACATACAAAGACGCTGCCTTATCCCTTCACATCCAAGGAAGTTTTCGAACAAAGCATGCGGATGCCAATTGGACCAGAATTTAATCCTGCCACTGCTATTGGAGCTCTTAACCGTCCAGAGGTATGTATATTTCTGTTCTAATATTGTTTTAAGGATATTTATTTCGACGTCCACACTCTAGTGTTTGGAAAATTACAATACCACGCCTGTGAAAAACCCAACGGAGCTTTAACAACATTGCAATAAGACCTTTTGGAAATCCAACATACCGAAACATTATATGTAGATCCCCTATCTAACTGAATTAACGGTAGAAAGTGCTATTAAAATTTCCGAAACCAAGAGGTGGTTTTATATCCAGATCAAACTCAAGAGGGGTGTGGAGGTATCGTCTGTTATATTTTTGGTTTCATTTTGGCATAAATTACTCATCCTTGATTGTTTCTGGGCAGGTGGTCAAGAGAGCTGGTGTTATCATTAAACCAATCCAATATGAGGACAGGAGCATCTATGAGACAGCTGAAAACCGTAAGCACAATAATCAGAAACAAAGAAAGGGTAAAGACAAAAATCGATCGACCAAAAGGCTGGCCACTAAGGCTTGAAAGCAAAAAATAGTCGGAGTTTTTTACGTCGTCTTGTATCAGTTTTGGATGTTATGTAGGTGATTGGTATGTTATTTTTATTTTTCAACCAAATTTTGTAGACAGATATATAATTTAATATCCAAGAAGAGCGTATCGAGATGAAGCATTTTAAGTACAGACCACGTAATAGATTTAACATTCTTTAGAGACCACTGCCCAAATATAATTTTGGCAAATTTTAAGCTCCGGGAATTGAATTCGCATTAATTCGAGCATTCTTGTTTAGAGCACGAAGAGGGATCAATTCGAAGGGTGAGGTGGCATGCGAGATAAGGACTCATTCAAGTACTTAAGTCAGCTGACAAAGAGAATCCAGTTTCAATTCCACCTAGGCATCTGTGAAGGTCTCGCCATCATTCGCCAATTAATGCTTCAGGATTAAGAGGGTGTTTGGGTGAGTTTATAAGCTCTTTAAAGTGTATCTTATAAGATTTGTAGGATTTTATAAGATGCTACAAAGTATTTGATAATTTTTTTTTTTTTAAAAAAAATATATTATTAGCTTCTAAATAAGATGTTAGGAGCCAGAAATTTTTTTTAAAAAAGTAAAGAGATTCTAATTTATTTTTAAGATCTTCATTCTTAACTATTTTAATTATAAAATTATTGTTACTAATATTTTATCAGCTAAAATATCTTATTTTATTGAGATGTTTTAATAACTTATTTTTGAAATAAGATCTAACATCTTATAAACTCCTATATCTTATAAAATGTTTTAAATAAATTTAGCAAAACACCCCGTAAAGGATACTGACACATGAATAAGTTATTTGGGCTGTACAATCAAAAGGAAATAAGCCCAAGTCCAACAAGGCAATTAGAAGCCCAATCACCTCGAATAACAAAGGTGTTGTGGTCCCAGCTAAGGTCCATGGACACAAGTTGGGAAGGGCCAGTAAACGTATGGTGTTGGGCCTATAAATAGCCCATTAAAAAGTACAAGTTCTCCAAACCGATAATTTGAGCGGAGTTAAAAATTTGTGACAATTGTTAACAGGAACAACAAAAATACGTGACCGGGACCCATTATCATTTCGACTCGCATTTTATTAAACCGTGCATAGTAACATCATATTTTACTTCTAAAAATATTAACACATTTGTCTAAATTATCTAAATAATTACCCATCCATAGAGCTCACTTCTAGTATTCACATACCGGTAAATTGTTTCATCATTCAATTTAACAAAATGCAGTCATGACATGCCTAGAATGAATTAACAATTATAGCATATTATGACACAATTCTAATAGCATAATATCGTTAGTTAGACATAAGAACACTTTCTTGATATCTTGTGGAGCATCAATCAGCTTCCAATACAGACATTCTTGTTCTTGAAAACATAAAGAGGGCAGGATAACTCCTCAAACATAAAATAACATACCTAGCCACTCTTGATTATCAAGGCCATATAAAAGACTCACAATGATAGCAAAACATAAACGTTTATACCAAGAGAATGTGTTGTCGATACAATCTCTAATAAAATAAGGGTTTTCAAGGGACACAAAGCAAATAAACAACAAAATTGGATCTAAGAATTTAAAAACTTGCTTCATCTAAAAGACCAACTCATGGGGTTTCATGCCAGCCTTGAGTGAGAACCTTGCACCCAAGTAGGCTTTCAGATCAGGAACGGACTCGATGGCCTTTAACAATTCTGCATCTACGGCTTTCTGATCATCTTTCTTCTCAGCAGGTAGTTCATTTTTCTCCTACAGTTATTTAAACCATATAGAATTAGAATAGAATAACAACCGAAAACAGATGATGGCTAACAACAGACACTGACCTGTTTCTCTGCCTCAAAGAACTCATTTTCGGATTTCTTTTTCTTCTTCTCGACTTGCTTGGCAAAATATTTGTCATCAAACTTCTCCACGCTCACACCAGAAACATCAACCTTAGTGGATGTTGCGATAACATAGGCTTGGTTCACACGTCTTAGTGGGACACCGTTGATCTTGTAGGGGCCTGCAGCAGGAGTTTAGCAAGAACATAAATGGGCAAATTCAAGAATTGAATAGTTCAGTATGTGCCTACTTCTATAAACAGTACTCAGATAACCAAATATAACAAAAGCAAAGTTACAAATAAGCTCTCTAGACAATCTTCGCCTCATTATAGGCGACACACAAAATAGAACTTTAGATACGACAGAAAAGCCCTTCCAAAAGAAACTAAATTTTGATGCATACAAACCAAAAAAGAGCATGAAAAGGGTAACTGGAAGCAGAAGAACAGAAGCATTGCGGCAAAGAGAGTTCAACACAAAATGAACTAAACTTGCATAAGGAGTGAACCTATTATTAATGGATAGACTACTCATCAACGAATGTATTTCTCATGGCCAATCCCAGGAGGTAACAGCAGCAACTTGCTCCCCAAGGCGATAGGATATGAGAACGCCCCTTCCGGAAAAGTGGGAGCCATCCAAATAGGATGACTCAACCACAGCATCAACAGAAGGGGCTTGCTATTTGACGATTTCTAATCAATTGGGTCATGCGAGAATTTAATTGTCTTGCCCCAATATTGAATCGTCATGGAACATAGAGAAACAGAATCAACTACCACAAAAAGACATTTCAAATCAATCCCGAGATTGTGAAGAGCACTCCACCAAATATTGAATCTTCGCAACAAACAGATAAACAGAATTATCGAACACAGAGTCACATTTCAAACCCACAAGAACGGAAGTATTTTATCACTTGATACAAACAAAAGATACTATTTTAAGTCACAAGAAAACAAAACAATTCAAAGGCGCAAATAAGACGAGGTACAATATTGTTCTAATGTCTACCATTTAAACATCAGATCCAAAATCCAAAGAATATATTTGTGATATTGTTCATTTAGATAATACAAATCCACACATACAAATTAACACGTTAGTGAATTAATTTAAGAACAAAATCTCACCAGTGACAAGAAGCAATCCAGAAGTAAGCTGCTTCAAGAAGACGACTCTCTTCCCCTTGAACCTTCCTGCCAATATTATCAACACTGTCCCCGGGGTAATACTCGCCCTGTAAACAAAACACCAGACAGAGTAAATCAACATATGCACAAAGACAGATAAAAAATATTAACTCAGGGAAATGGGGGAAAAATAATAATATAATACAAGAAAACAAAATGTAACCTGAGCTTGGTGGGCTTAGGCTTGCGCTTGTTAGAAAGCGGCTTTTTGACATCATCAGCTGGGTAAAACTTGGGAGGCTTCTCCGCCACGGGTGCGGCGGCAGGTGCCTTCTCGTGATGGGGGAATTTGCCACCATTTTTCGCTTTGATGGCCCAAAGACCACGCTTGTGGTACATCTTAGAGCGGGAGACCTTCCGTACGCCGGGGATGAGCTCAGGGTTACGGGTCTTCTGCTTGGGCGCCATGGCAACAGCTCTCTATGCGTCGGGTGTGCTGTGTGGGCGAAAGAGCAGCCAGATGATGAATCCAGGTAAAACCCTAGCAATACTATATATATAAAACCTAAAAGAAAACTTGTTCTAATTGGGCCCAAAAGATTGAGCCCATCGTATAGTGGGCTGAAAAATTGGGCTTCCAAAATAAAAAACTGGGCTTAGATGAGACTTAAGATTAAGACTATAATGGAGTGAGTTTAGTACAAATCTCAATGTAATTCTACTTAAATCTCCGAATTATTAATTCGTTAAAATATATGATAAATTAGATTTCAAGTTATTATTTAGTAATTCTAAGTGGATTGGATATGAAAATTTTCAATGCTTTTTTCATGAAAAAAATGATAATCTCATGTATATAACATAATGTATGTTATATTACCGTTAATTACTGAGAAATTAATAAAATAATGTGTATTGTTTTTAGATTTTTGTAAATGTTCTTCTACTTTCCCTACTTATATTTTTCATACATACGAGGATTGATTAATTTTTAAAACATTTTGTACTTTATAAAGTGTCTTTCCATTTATTTAGAATGTTTTCCATTATCAATCTTGTCTATTCACGTATGGTTTTAATTTTCAATAATCATTTTTTGAAATGTATATAAGAACAAGTGTACAACATAGTCCATTAATTAATATTGCTTCTTTGATGATCATTTTATTTGTGCTCGATTTTCATATTTGTTTTAGTGTGGTCTTTTCTGAAAAACATATACATATTCGAAATAGATGTGTCATGGAAATAATAATATGACGAGTATAATATGCTTCCATAGGTTACTAAAATTAATATTGTAGAATAAAACGTTATAGCATGAAACAAAATACAAATATTGAAAATCGCCTTTTATTTTCAATTGTTGTTGCGTGAACCAACTTCTTTCAATTTAAATTGAACTTGTGAGTTCTAGGTTACGGATATTTTGCTTCGACACCATTTTAACAACTTTTGGTGTTTTTTGCTATATGTATGTCGTGAAAGAGCATACGACATGATATATAAGGGTAAAACTAAAGCAATGGTATATACATTCAAGAATAAAATCTAATTGGACCGTGGTAATAGTAGGCTAAGAAATTGAGATTAGCAACAAGAACATTTGGATCTATACTTATGCTACACAAAATACTATGACCATCTGTTCTAATCAAGCAATTGAACTAACGTTTTCATAATTGGTTATATCCAAAATGATGTCGTGATACCTCCGACGTTGTGATACCATAATTCTTTGTACCGCAATGTTTCTTATACAGATTACAGAAGTAATGGTTCTTAAAGGCCAATAGCTAGGCTTGATCAGGAGGGTCGCCTTTTTAACATCCTTGGACATGGGGAGATGTTACAGGGGGCTATCAAGATGCAATACTCGACCTGTGAGTGTTGATTTGTGCAATATTAATGTCCCTGAATGCATTCTCAATTCTTAATTTTTTTGTATTGTCAATTCTAATTTGGGTCTAATCTAAATTTTATGATTAAATAAAATATTTAATAGACTAAATTAAATTATAAATATCCATATCCAAAAAAAATCGATTAGTATGAAATTAAAAAATTAATTGGAAAAAAAAATGATTCCGGAAACTTCAAAATGCCTAAGCCCTAAAATTACAACAATTGTCGCTGTGCACACTCCTCCATCATCTCGTGCTAGGATTTCGATTCCATAGTAGTTAATATAGTAGCGCAAAATTTCATGTATGCAAAACTAACAAAATAGGAAACTAATATGAATTGAAACTCATTGAATTTGATAAGTCCTAGGTAGAATTTATTTCTAGTCCTCTCTTGTTCCCTTCAAGACTATATATCAATAATTGAAGTTGGACTTCTGATTTGGGACTTAGACTGCGAGTTTGAGACGTCGAACCTCGTAACAGAATTTCGAATGCTTTGATCTTTTTTTGGTGTTGATTTGAAGTATATTTCCTTAATCATTTATTGCAATTAAAATAATCAAAATACCAATATTTATTTCCTTATTTTCGCAACTTGGTGCTTTTTTATAAATATTCTCAACTTTTATTAGAACTTCCTCTGCAAAGTTTTCTACAACTAGTCAAATCTTCAAAAACAAACAAAAGCTCTTGCAAAACATCTCCACCTTTGATAAGCCACACTTGAGCTTGAATTTGAATCTGTAGATTTTTCTACAACTTTTCAATTCTTCAAAAAGCAAAAGCTCTTGCAAAACACCTCTAAATTCGATAAGCTAAAACTTGAGTTTGAATTTGAATCAATCATCATAAGAAAGACGCAATTTATCTCGGAACCTAAATTCTATCTTGCAATAATGCACAAGGAAATAACCTCATCATATCTGCAAGAATGACAGTCAAGTGTACTAAAAAAATCTTTATTAAACAAATTCGATCTCAAATTTGCATAAGTGAGATTCCCAATATACCAAAAAGTCACAATTAATTACCTCCAACAAAAGCAATTATTATCTTCTTTCTTTCCCATTCAACTCCACCTGGATTGAGTTACAAAACAAAGCCATAGAATTCATGAATATAATGCAACACCGCATTAGTTTTATGATTAAAATGTCAAAACAATCCTGGCAATACATTCTCTGATTAAAAAAGCACTTGCAAGGGAAATGGAAGTCCGAGTTATGAAAAAAACTGTCTGGCTTCATTCCTCCCCAGCCTGCATTAGACGGAAAGATGTACTTCAGCATAGTAGTG
>JACFYI010003092.1:2101655-2118035 GCA_014898755.1 Handroanthus guayacan | reverse complement strand
TTTTTTTTTTTTTTACTTTTTCATTTTTCTACTTTTTCAATTAAAAATGTAAAAAAATATACCAATTTAATCTTCCACGATGACAACCTCTTAATCCTACAAATGCGATAGTTCCATGAAGCATTATGCCCTTAGTTTATAGAGATATGGAGAGTTGAATAGATTCAACTTGTAATTTAAAAGAATCAAATTAAAAAAAAAAAAAATCTAATATATATACACACACGTACATGCATTCACGGGTGTTTCGATGTAGATTATAGTAGGTTTCATAAAATCAAAATTCATTATTTGTTCCAAAATTCGATTATTTAACTCCTAACTCGCCCCATTAAATTCAAAAAGAAGAATGTGCAATTGAATGTTGCCGGTGTGTTGTGGAAGAAAATATTATGCTATTTGTAGTACATTAAAAAGTACAAGAAAAATAAGTTTTAATATCATCTAAAGACTAAAGTAGATATGAATCCCCTTAATCTTCATATCTTTTGAGACCACGATCATCCCTATGCTCTTCACAAATTTGATTGGACTTGGTCTTTATGTGGACTTTAGTTAGTTAGTTTGTTTGTTTTTTTATTTTTTTATTTTATATATTTTGTTATTATTATTATTATTATTAATTTTTTTTTTTTGGTAAAGAACAGTTGTAGTTGTTAGGCTGAATCGTCTTTGATTAACTCAATGTAGAATCAGTAGAAAGTGAATTTACTTATAATCCAACCATCTGATTTGTATTATTAAGTTTGCTCTAATATCGAAATAATGATTGAGCCATTTTTTTCTTCTTTCGCAATCAAATAAAGTTTGGACAAAACTATTTTGTGGTGCTCAATTGGTATAGTTCTCGTGATGCATGTAATGAGTTGTTAAACCTTCCACCCGACATTAACTCGCAATTAGTTTATGATTAATTATGTCATAGATTTGTATTATGGGATTGATTGAGCTTAGGTGGTTGAGCTTTCAATAATCACATGATTATTATGATGTCTTAAGTATGTGGTTATGCCTTCCGGTTACTTTTGTCAACGCTAAAAGCTCAAAATCATTATAATTAAATGCTTCTTTATTCAAATTATTCTTCAATGGTGAATATAATTACATAAATTAGTTGGCTTATGGCATTTCTTATTGGGCTATGATCTTTCCATGAACATCGTCAACAAAAAGTGTGTGCATGTCACTACAAAAAAGTAATTAATTATAGGCATTAAAAAATCCCATGTTAATATATGTATATAATGATAATTTTCTGAAAATGCTATTTGTAACGGTATAGCTAAAGATGTAACATCACTACTTTATTTTATAGCGAATTATCAATGTAAGTACTTAAAATGACATGCTGAAATTTCACAAAATCTTCATAAAATGATATGTTTGAATGCCATAAAAAAAATTTCAATTGACATGTTAACATACCACAAATAAGTACCTTACATGGCATGTTAAATTACTGTAATAAATATGTTACATGCCATGTTAAAATGTCACAAAGAATACAATATATGACATAATTAAAACAAATTTTGACAAAAGGCCCCAAGAAATCCTACATATTTTGTGGAAGATAGACCACCAAATTTGTTGCCTTGTTTCTTGTAGTTCCTCTTTGTACTTTTTACTCGTTGTTTATTTGTTTAATATATTAACTTACCTTATTTGAAAAAAATTAGAGAGAGAGAAAAGAAAAGAAAAGAAAAGGAAGAAGAGGAAAATTAAAAAAAGAAAAAAAAAAAAGAAAAAGGCAAAAAAGAGGTTTTGCCAAATCCACCTCTGCCCCATCAAGAATCAATCCTTGTTCTGATTCCCTGCTATTAGTTGATGGCGTAAACGGCAATCAAGCCCATTGCTTTTATTTACTTTAGCGCATTACTTATTCAACTTAAAAAGTAATATGGAAAAAGTCACATAATCTATAACTGTATATTTAGGTTGAGAATTCATCTGAGAATTAAATGCTAGTTTTTTAATTGTACTTTCTATATAAAAATCCACTTGGAGAACAAAGTGTTCTAATAATTTTAAGTTGAGGGAGCAAAGTATTTTTTAAATTAAATTTGAAAGGTAATATATTAAAACTAATAAATTGGAAGGGGAAAAATATCATTCATCATATTTGATATGTACTTATTTGAGTTATGAACGATTCAATTATACATGATCTCACTTATTTTATCCATCGATTCATATCTATGGTAATGCATATAGACTCAAGCATCTATCAAACGAGTCGAGCTTGACAAGCAGGCTCATGAATTGACTTGAACAAACTTGATTCGAGTTTTATAATGAATTGAGCCCGATCTGAAAATTAATTGATATAAACTCGTGACCCTCTTCATGAGTTTTCCATTATATTTATGTATATATTGATAGACATGTATGCATATAAAATACACCAATTGCATATGATGTGTTTTTATTAAATATTTTTTTGAATTGATATTTATATTATATATTATATACTCATGAATAACAAATTTTAAATAAATTTAAAAAATTTTCAATAATAAAAAATTGATTAATATTTCAAGCTCGAACAATGAAAAATCAGCTAATCGAACTCAAAGACAAAGAACCCGAATATTTAAATTTTCTCGAACTCAACTTGTTTGACACCTGTTCCGGAGAACAACATGAAATTTTCTCCTAGGCCCGCCCTATCCGGAATGAGGGGCCCCAAGACAACACGGGAAGGGGTAGTAAGAAGAACACATGTAATGAAAGCCAACCCCCACATGCATACTGTCAGATCAAAATCAAATACATTACCCCAACTTCATATTATCAATATTCAAAAATCTTGACTTAATTGGACTATTCCCCTTCCACGTGCCTCTCAACCTTTTCACTTACTGTTTTTGCGGCTGCCAATTTTGTCCTCAATCCTTCCCATTTTTTCTGCTTTATTCTCTTCCTTTTCTCGTAATTTGTCACATCAAGACCAACTGACTCCCAAATAAAGGATGGGAAGAATCATGTCAAATTACATAGCCACTTACTTGGTGCCAAATTTTGGCCTTTCTTTCCATCCAAGAGGCAACGTTATTTTCCTCTTGGTTAGATATTTCACCACATAATTAAAATTCTTCAATTCTAAAGTAGAGACCTACAGTATCGAAATATTGCTCTGTTGACATATATTTGTTGAAAATTTTTATCTTGAATATATGTCAATTAGTAAGAAAGGACAATATAAAGTAATTCGTGTATTAATTGTCTCAAATCTATTAAATCTTTCCGTCTGGGACAATATTAAGTAGATGGATAGAGTGCAATTGCCCTAATGTGGATTTCCACTAAGGAAATTTTTGTTTCTCAATGAATGACCATCTTAAAAATATTATGGGATATGCTATTATTATAACAATCGACCATTTTATTTCAAAGTTTGGTAAGAAATGTAAAGACTTATAGTGGATGATGGCTTAATTAATGTCAGCATTGCGGCCCGTTTAGGTTTTAGTTTGGGCCCGAAATTGGGTCCCATTATCTTAACCCAATTATTTTCAAGTAAATTAACAGCAATCCAGTAACTTAGTTCCAATTGAGATGTGATTAATTAGATCCATAATCATATGTCTAGAGGATGATATTGGATTTCAAGACTTTGTGTGTGTGTGTGTGTGGAAATGCTTTGACTTTTTTAATCTCGTCGGTTTTCTATCTCTCTCTCTCTCTCTCTCTCTCTTTGGGACGTGTGAAATCAAGCTCAATTAAGGTGGATAATTTACTCAAGTATTGTGGTTGAATCTTACTGTTGGAACGAGCGAATAACGATTTGAGTGGGGACAATAAAAAATAATGTTAGAACTTTCATTTAATTTTGGATGGATCTGAAAATGAGTGGAGTTAAGGTATTTATATGAATTGGAAAAAGGAAGAATATTTTTCTAAAGTAGGGTTCATGTTGATAGATAGTGAGATAGTTATATTTATATAAATTTCATGAACTCTATTAGCTATTATGTTGTGATAGATGTAAATGATTGTCTCGATTTCTCGTAAATCATCACGGGTATTTGCTTTGATTAATCGACCATATGAGTGTTTTGCCAAAAATATTATTTCTTTTTACTTCTTGAAGTTTTAGGATTGAAGTCCTAAAAATAAGTGCAATTTTTGTAGACTAGTTCACGTGCTTGAAAACATAAAATTGGTCCCTTTCTAGTGGTCATGGTCTCCTCATGCACGGCAAAAACTATCTTAATTTGCCAATGGCCTTCATGCCCAAGAACAAAAGGGATATTTTTCTTTTCTTTTGCTTTTTCTTTTTCTTTTTCTTTTCTTTTTTTTTTTTGTCAAAAAAAGAAAAAAGAAAGAAAATTGATTGAGGGGAAAAAAAAAAAGGCAAGAAAAGGATGAGCTTTAACCAAATATCCTCCTTTTTTCCCCATATATAGTGGGAAAGAAGCATAAGCAACACTTTCCAATCTTTTTAATGTACTTCAGAATCTAAGGGAAAAAGACAATCAAAATTATTCATCAAACATTTTTCATTTTCTGCAGTCTAGTACCATTCTCTTAATTTTTCCAAAAAAACAGCAAATTTTCCACCAAAAAGGGGCCTCAAAGTATCAAAAATAAAAATATCAAAATAAATCATAGTAGCGTGCAAGAGTTGCCAACTCTTGTACCAAGTTTTGCTTTTACCTTGTCAAAGTTACTTTTAACACATATGAGTATTACATTTGGATATTTTTTTTTTTAAAAACACCCTTGATATTGATAATGTCCAACTTCCTTAGTGGACATACGAAGGTTCAGTTGTATCGAGAAATTATCTTGCCAATGCCTTGTGGTGAGGGAATTTAGTTCTTAAATGATAAAATTTTGCCTATCTGAAGAGTGAAAGTCTGAAAGATAAAGAAGGTAAATTACAAAAATCACCCTTGAGGTTTGGTATCATTATAAGAACTAACCATGATATTTGACAAATTACAAAAACCACCCCTAACGAGCAATACCGCAGGGATTTAACAGAAATTGACGATATTATCATGTGTGCAAAAAATAAATTCCAGCATTACTTTTGAAATTTACTCTGTGTCTATACGTTAACATTATCAACTTTCGTTAAATTTTAAAAATATCACTTCGTCAAGTATGGCTTTTGTAATTTGCCAAACCTTAGAGGTGGTTCTTATAATTATATCAAACCTTAGGGATGATTTTTGTAATTCACCCTAAAATTTTTTGAAGACCTTTGACTTTTTCAATAAAGTACAAAACTTTGTATTATCAATTAGTTTATTGAATGCTTGTATGAATTGTAGAATACCATTATTCTAATAATATATTTTTCCATAAATTGTTGAACGTTCAAGAATTTGTATAAATAAATAATAATAATTGAAAAAAAAAAATACTCTAGTAGCATTAATAAAATCATGCAAACCACTAAAACAGAAGGAAAGTTTCAACCCAACCTTACATCACAATTAGCATCAAAGTTGACAAAGATTCCCTGCAAATCAAGAAATGATTAGCCAGTTCATATATTGCCACACAAATTTGCACAACTATATATATTATTAGTTCAAATAAAATATTAAGAAAATAAAAGAAAATATTTAAAGATTCAGGTGCCTTTTTTTTTTTTTTTTCCCTTTTTCTCTGTGTGTGTGTGTGTTAATTTGCTTTGGAAAGTAAAGATTGAGGATTATTAATTGCACAGAATGCAATGAAAAAGTAAAGCGATAGGATTGATTAAGTTTAATGTCCTCTTCATGTCCTGGTCCCTTTTTCTTCATCATTTTTTTTAAAAATTATAATAGAGAAATAGATAAAAAAAAAGAAAAGAAAAGAAAAGAAGAAAAAGGAAAATAACTCCTGATATATGTAACTAAAAAGATAATAAAGGAAAGAATAAACTAATTAAAAATAAATAATAAAACATCAAAATCAAGGTTGGGCGTGATTCGTTTTATTTCCCAGAAATATTTGTAATCGTCCCGTGAATTCAATAAATTCTAATAATTATAACGATATATCAATGAAAAGTTGTATAACGTATATCTTTGTGTCATTATATATGTTAATAATAAACATATATTACTAATATAATGATAATATTTAATAATATAATAATATAATAATATAATAGCACTAATCAAACAAAATCTTACGTGAAAAACATAAGAAAAATTCCACAAAAACTCCATCATATTTTTCTAAAATATTCCCCGGAAAAGGTCATTATAGCTTCTAGAGAAGGCTTTCCATTTTTTTTTAAACAAAAAAATAAAGAAAGAAAAAGATTAATTTTTTAATTAAAAAAAAAGTTGAAAGATTTCAAACATAATCAAGATCATGCGAGCCAACAAACCCCTTCCCACAATCAAAGGCAGAACAGTTCAACATATTATTAAAATTTTAACTTTATGATTTAACCTTAATCAACTTAATGATGTTTGCTTTACATTAAAAAAAAAAAAAAAAAAAAAAAAAAAAAAAAAACCCAAGAATCTCATAAAATATATGATAAGATTTAAGATTAGTCTGCGTTGTACAACATTATTGGTAATGGTGGGGCCTATTTCTGGGATTGTTGCTGCCATAATTATCTCAACACCCTCTGAAATTTATCGTCGTGATCAAAATGTCTTTTGTAATTTAGATAATTATTAATATAGCAACTATGTATTACAATTATATTCATTGAAAATGTAACATGCGTTACAGTTAGACCCCGTGCCCTTAGATTAACAAGGGATCTATTTGTATCATTTGTTACATCTTCAGATGGTCTGATTATAATACACATGGTGCATAAGAGTAAATATTCATATCACGTGGAATATTTTGAAAATTATAGTAAGTCTCAGGGGTTATTGAGGTAATTATCCTTTTTTTCCCACACAACTTGATTCGTAATTTGTATTTTGGATCATTTATTCTAATTCGTGTTTCATCTCTTATTTTGTTATATGGATAACTATCAAGTTTATTACCCCACAAGCCTATTTTTCTGCAAGAAGAAAATTAATAAACTTGACATCTATCTAAAATAAAGAATAAAAAATAACATATTATCTTAAAATAGAGAATTCTAAATAAAAAAGAAAAAAAATCATAATTGATGATGAAGACAACTTTTTATTATTTTAACTATAGTTGGTGGGAAGAATGATTAGTGAAACCTAACTTTAAGGCAGACATAAAATATAGGAATTTCAGAAAAAAGAATCTTAAGATGTCTATTTGGTTTTGGTATGAACAGAGCTTTATCTTCTTTAATAATTTCTCCTGAGATTATTGAAATTTTACTGTGGATGAAACTATACCTGTCTACTGCTTTCTGCAAAGTGGTTAACAAACTGTATCTGCTTTTCTCTTCTTTGATTGATCTTTTTGCTTTTTCATTGAGATATTTTCAGAATATGACTGCTGTTTGTTGCTTTGTCTTTCTGCACCAATGGCTATCTTGGAATTAACTTTTTTTTTGAAGACTAAAAATCCATATATTTTTAAATACAGTTCGGGCTCGAAATTGACAAATTGAGAAAAATGGTTATTTTGCTTGATTATTTTTATTGTGTTTAAGCCATAGACTTGAGATCAAGTTCGAAAAGCTTAATCATGTTATAAGTACTTTAATTATGTATTATTTTACTTGAAAGCAAAAAAAAAAAAAAAAAAAAGAGATGGTCTCGCAATAAGAGCCATTTTGTTTGAGTTTGGTGAATACAAGTCATGCTTAGTTCCAACTCAGACTCGAGCTTTAACTCACTCGCAAACGTATTCATTTGTTTCCATCCTAATAAACGATCACTTAATACTATATACCTAGAGTATTTATAAATTATTTAAAAGCATATAATTATATGCTTATTTCACTTATGTTATCTTTGTTTCAAGCAATCACAATGGATTATCAAGTGAAAAGCATAAAGTTTCCCATTTATTTACCAGCTTATATTACACAATCCACTTAGATATACACCAAAGTGATTTGTAAATCATTAGATCAAAACCCACTTAAATAAGTGTCAATTCAAGAACTCGAGTTGATTGAAACAAAATACCACCAAATCCCATCATAGAAGTTTTTCAAATTAACACCACCAAAGATTCAGGCACACCACACTATGAATTCTTTATTTCATTTCGCATTTCATCTACAATACATTCAAAAACACTGTATTTTTATAACACGAAAATTTAATACAGACATGCATTTAAGACAAGGAAAAAAAAGATAAAAACACCTTTTTCCTAACTAGGCACACTATGTAACATGGTCCAACATTTATGATATGTTAAAGTTATGACACAAAAAAATATCCAACAAGTCCAATTGCAGCTCCGCAATAAGTTAGATACACATGCAAGAATTAGACAAATTGGCATCTTCCACCAGAAAAGGAATAATTCATAAGAATAGAACAAACCTTGACGCAGGACAAAAGGGTATGTAGAATCCATTTGACATCACCATCCATAAAAAGATACAAAAAACAAGGACAAAATATCAAATTTTTACACAGAATTTACAGCATGAAAAGTTTCATGAAGCTAAAGTTCCTGTCCACATTTCACACTCGTAAAAAAATATAAAAATAAAAATAGAAAACATTTCTTTTGACATTTCACACAATCCCATAAACAACCTTAAATGAAAACAACAAACAAATATGAAATAAATAACTCCCCCCAAACATTTTAACTCAAAACTAAGTGTTTATAATACCAAATATAAAAAGAATATGTGAATGAACAAGGAACCCTTATTTCTTACGATGGTGTTTATTCAGAGGGCTTGATCTTGGACCTGTAGAGAAGCTTCTTTTTCTTGGAAGTTTGGTTGTCAAATATGAGCACAACTTTTCCAGCTTCACCAACTTTGAAGCTGCAGCTTATAATTTGTTCATCGGTTGGACCGATCTTTCGAGATTTCTGTACAATCCAAGTGTAGCCGCCTTCAGCACTTGGGACGAACTCAGCACCATAGGAAATGTCCCAACCGATGACTCTCACCTCCCAAACCAATGTGCCAGGCTGAAAAATCACACAATCAATCGATCACCGTTAGAATGGAGAATGGAGTTAGAGTTAAAGAGGGCGTTTGAAAATGCTTTTACTATTAGCTTTTAGTTGTTGAAAAGTGCTATGCAAAGTGTGTGATCAAGTGACTTTCGTTTGCAATAAAGAATTTGAACTAAAATGAATTAGAACCTCGAAGCACTTCATGAGGTACTTCAAGATTCTACTTCAAGTTTTCTGTCGCAGTAATTCGATAGTAGTAGATTATCCTTATTGTATCGCTTGATAGAGTGGAGTATGGGAATATTGTCTGTGGTGGGACAAAATAGTAATTTGAAAAATTACGTATGTTTGCAACCAGTATATCGGAGTTTTACGTTGCAAACACCCGGAATTTTCTTTGGTCACTGTTACTACTAACTTCTCAATTTCTCGAAATGAAAATCATTTCATTCAAGAGCCCAAGCAATGCAAAACACCATCAAACTACCAAATTTAAGTTGTTTGAGAGCAAGATTTCGTCAAAGAACGATTTAGAAAGACAAGCCCACCTCAGTAATCGGGAATTCCACGGTGTGTTTGCAAGTTGGCTTGATAATTTCCTGTGTTGCACAATCAGAAGTGGTGAATTCTTGATCTCCATCCTTGCTAAGACCACCATATTGAACCGGTACATGTTCCGGTGCTATATATCTGCACCACAAATACAACACCATATTATAACCATTCGAATACACATAAACAAAATCAATTGCGAAAAAGATCGAGTCTTTTACTAACTTGAAGAGGGTCTCAGTAGTCTTTGTAGGCCCTGCAAACACAAACTTGCTCTTGGTTCTTTGAGTCAGGAACGGACTTATCATCCTATTGTAAGCCACATACCACCATGGAACATTGATGAACACCTTCAAAACCACCAAGAATCAATAACAAATTCACAAGAATACCACAAGATCCACAAACCAATCAAAGAACACCATAAAAGAATTATCAATCACAAAAAACAGACAACATCAGATCTTCAAACCCAGATAAACAAACATATGTGTATGAAAGATTCAATAATCTCATATACAGGTTAAAAGGGATCACTTTTTCTTCTTCTTTTACCTGTCTGGCAACAAATTCAGGATAATTATCCTGGAGAAGTTGGAGGGCCTGATTTGTAGCTTGTCTAAGTTCTTTCTTGAACAAGATCAAGCCAGGGGAATTCTTGAGATCGGTGATTTGAACAATAGTGCATGTTCCATCAGGACTAAAGTCAAGTTTTCTTATATTCTTCTCCAAGAACTGAATATACCACCTCAAGAACTTGGCTCTTTTCTCAGCATCTGCAAAAGTGTTGCTATATAACTCCTTGTCCTGAAATTCACCAAAAGCATTGTAACAAACAGGGTGTCCCTCTTTATCAACTCCATGCATATACACAACTTTTTCAAGCCCTTCTCCAATTCCTTCTTCTTCTAACAGTTCGTCAATCTTGAATTCTTTTCTCCATGCTACGACACTTTTAAGCATGGCAAAGGCTTCTTTCACTTTGAAATCTCTAGCCCTCAAGAACTTGAGGAGAATCACATCAGTCTTCTCATCAGCAAAAAGAGGAACGCCCCAGATGGATATCTCCTCCGGTGGCGGCTGTGGAGCTGTTTCCTCCTCCTTTGGCTTCTCCTCCTCTGCCGGGACGGCGGTGGGCTCCTCGCATGGTGGTGGAACAGGGGCGGTGACTTCATGAACGATGGTTTCTTTGATCTCTTCAACAGCTTCAACTTTTTCTTCAACCTTTTCGACCACTGTTTCAGATGGCTCTGCAGCCGGTGGTGGCGTTGCTTTTTCTTCATCCTTTTTCTCCACCACCTCTTCTTTTACGGGCTCCGGTGGCGGAACTTCAGCAGGTGCTTCACAAGCTTCTGTTTTTTCTTCAGTCTTTGGCTCCTCTTCTTTTTTCTCCTCAACCTTTGGCACCTCTGCTGGTTTTGCTTCTTCTTCTTTCTTCTCTGCAGCTTTTGGTTCTTCCTCCTTTTTCTCCTCCTCCTTGGCCGGCGCAGGCGGCGGTGGAGCAGTGAATTCACTCTTTTTCAACGCCTCCTGAATCAACTGCTTGAATTCATCCAAAGCTTTCTTTTCAGGATCGATAAGATCATCAACCTTATTACTTTCCTCCTTAAACGAACTAGATTCAGCGATCTTTTTCTCTTCAGATCCTCCATCTTTCTCCTTCTCCTTCTCCCCTCCTACCACCTCTTCCGCCGCCGCTTTCTCAACCTTCTCCGGCTCCGGCGGGGCCGCCTTCTCTACGGGCTTCTCCGCCTCCGGCACATCAGACACCACCACCTCCTCAGCCGCACATGCCGCCTCTGGAGTCGTCTTCTTGGTCTCCTCCGCCATGATAGCAACCAAAAACCAAACACAAAAAACTCACTCTCCTTTCTTAAAATTCAAGAACAAAAAAAAAGAAAGCAATTAAAACAAACAAAACCCTTTTGCAGAGTGTATCAGAATTTCAGAAATAGAAATATTTGAGACGATTTGGAATGAGAAATGAGGTGGAATTTGAAGAGAGTGGGATTGTGTGTATGAAGAGAAACAGTCTGTTAAAGACTAGGAATTTGCCAGCTCGTTACCACTCTTGTAATGGGGTCCATTTCCACCACACCATCTCGTCCTTTTCTTCTTCAAAGAAAATCAACCTGCTGTAAATTTTTTTATAATTTTTTGGGCTGGAATTTATAATTTTGTGTGATTAATAAATATCCCAGAATCTTTATTTTATTTTTTAAAATTTCACAGTTGGCTAACATAATTATTTTTTGAAATATCAAATTTATTTACCATTTATGTGCTGATTTGGTTATTTATTATCTTGTATGTGTGACAGAGGAATAGTACCATTTCTGTCTTTGACAGCGGTTATTTTTGCGGCGGCGGCGGTGAAACAAACCAATTGGGAATATTAAGTGTTGAAGTTTTAGGGTTTTTACTTTACTCAAACAGTTATGTTGTAATATTAATATATAATATAATTATAAAAAAATATTAACATGTAATAATAAAAAACCTTGGTTCTACATTTGAATTTGTATTTATATTATTACGTTCATGATGGAAAAGTTAAAAATGAGATGGACAATTTACATTAGGCCAGGAATTAATCTTTTTACCTTTTTTTTTTTTACATTAAAAACTCAAGAGACAATTTTATTATTTATGTATTCAGGTTAAGTGCACGTTTGTTGGGAGGGATGGAAAAAATAGCTTATTAATGTTTTGAATGGGCAATAGGCATTATTTTTTTCTTTTCAAAAAATAATTAATAAAAAGGAAACTCATGGTAACCATTCGAGCAAACGAGACGAGTTGTGCTCCTAGTTACACTAAAAAAGTTACGTGATCTAGATATCTTTGAGCTTAGAATGGTGTATTTTCGTTGACAAGAAGTTTTTTAATGTCTTTTTATTTAAAAGAAGAAATATTATTCGTCATCACTTACAAATTAATTGGTGTGCATATATTCTATTTGTTTATTGTCATTTAATTGTTGCGTATGTCATTAAATACTTTTTCCTTATTCTTTTTTTTTTTCCTTTTAATATAATTAAAAGATACTGGTGATAATTATATCAAAAAGCTTTAAAACCATGACCTATCAAAGCATACAATAATTTCCTATTTATATGTTAAATATCTTGGGATATACACCATACATAATACTAGGAAAATTATGACTCCATTTTGGATTTATAATCCACTTATGAAAGGGAATTTTGTCATCATATTAAAAAATATGGTCCAATATCAATTCAATTATAACAATTAATGCCTAATCTAGTATGATATCATTATTATCTTATAATTATCATTATTATAGGAAACTTGGCGAAGAAATATTGATTTCTTCTAGAGGCTTAAATGTTAGCATATTATTTAAGATTATTAGATAAGGCTTGGTGGATTGTCACAAGCATGTCAATTTCAAGACTGGTAGTCTTGTAATTTACTAATCTATTGTGGTGGAAAATGATATTTTTGTAGACTTTTGTGGCCATCTTGTGTGTCACAACATTATTTGGATAAACTTTGACAAGGCAAGATTTGAAAAATCAAAACAAGATAGAAATTAATAGTGATAATATTAAAAAAAATATATAATCAAAGTTTTTGGGATAAATTATTTAGAAAATATTATTAAAGTTATAATAACATTTAAAAAGTAGAGTTGAAAAGGATTAGGAGAATCATGTAATATTAATAAAAGAGTTTTACACGTGTTACTCTTAAGGTCAAAGAAGATTACATTTACTTTTCTTTTTAATGTATAGGAAATTATGCGATAATCTTTATTATAAGAAGCATAATTATCTAGAACAAGCTAAATTAATTGGGTTTTATTTATAAATTGTTTTAAATTTATTTGACTAAGAAATATAGATTATGAAAGCTGTTTGGGTGAGAAAAGAGTTATTTCAACGCATTGAATTTGAAAATGGATAAGAAGGAAAGGTTTTATCCCATTTTTTTCCTTTCGTAAATCAAGATTAATTATGATACATATAATTAAATATAAATACATAGCAAAAGTAAAAATCTTCAAATAATTTCCATATATTAAAAGTAAAAATCTTCAAATAATTTCCGACATCCAATTTTTAAATAGAAAAGGAACTACAAGTGATATTATTTTAATTGAATATCTATCGTCTCTTGAATGAAATAGCACAACCTTTCTCTTTTCCTGGAAAATGTGCAAGGTTGTATCTCACTGGTAGCGTGTGCATGTTTGTTTATCGAATGATAGTACTTGTCTGCTCAATGAATTTGACTTATGTTTAGTTAATATATTTAATTTTTAAAATATATAATATAATAAAATTGATGTATGATTGAATATAGTCGCTCTTAAAAAAAAAATAAATTTAATCATCACAATATATATATATATATTCCATAAAATCTTGCAACGGCATGATATTAAAGTTTGCTGTGATCATTATTAGCATCACCTTCGTGTTAGAAGATTTTATTCCTAATAAAATCTAATTATTTGTTCTTTCCAGCACGAAACATGGTGACAAGGTCGACATATTAATATTTTATTAGATAATCAAGAAAAGCTAAACTTTCTTTTGAGTATAATATAAAGACACAATCATATTGAATATTTATAATTTTTGTTGGCACCTTTAACAGTCAGTAAAATGACGACAGACTTAGATGAAAAATTCCAAATTATACACCAGGTTATCTTTTGTCATAATCGTCTCTATAAGCCGGCTCACCAAAAGGTACTCATGTTTCAATAAATTATTCTTCAATTTCACTTTTTTCTTTCTAGCATAAAAAAAAAAAAAGAGAGAAGAAGAAGATTAAATATGAAAAATAAAGATTATTACCATAACCATATGGAGTTTGAACTAAATTATAGAAGTATCTACAAAACAATTCTCACAATTAAATTCAGGCTTCAGCACCCTTAGCCTATCAATACGAGAGATACCATTAAAGAGAGTAACCATATTTGAACTACACAATGTTTTGTCACATGTCGTCATCCTAGGTTATGATATGATGGACGATCAAAAATCTCGACAAGAAAAATAGTAATCACGTGACATCATCTTAAATATCTTGACATCAACAAACGAATTATGGTAAAATCATACCAATCAAATATGAGAATGAAAGATCCCTAGCCACTGCGAGACGGGCATCTCTAATGCTATCAGAAAAATAGTATAAATATCTCATTCTGAATATAGAAAATATTACAGATCTT
Organism: Handroanthus guayacan; assembly: GCA_014898755.1. Taxonomy (NCBI): domain Eukaryota; kingdom Viridiplantae; phylum Streptophyta; class Magnoliopsida; order Lamiales; family Bignoniaceae; genus Handroanthus; species Handroanthus guayacan. Next base: position 2,103,274 of record JACFYI010003092.1, on the reverse strand, counting down.
TAAAATCGCCAATATTCTGAGTATTTCATTCTTACATAATAACTCTGAGCATTTCTATTATCTTTTTTTGTTTATAAAAAAAAAAAAAAAAACAAAAGACCTAATAACCATTTTATATTACTCGATCTCTTTGTAACTTGTTTTTAAGGCAAAATTCATTATAAATATGCTGTTTAACTCCACATCATTTGTATAATATTGCGACTAAGCTCCTGAATATTTGAAATAATATATTAATTGAAAAATTACAATTAAACCTTGTATTGATCTGATAAAAGGAGTAATTATAACAATTTTCAAAATCACGTTCAGTATTTCTAGAATTATTTCAAACATCGAGAGTGTTAAGGTAAATATTCCTAAGTGAAAAGAATATATGAAAATATAGATACAGATTGTACGTATGGGCAACGGGCGTGAGGTATCAGTTGTCTGAAGGTATGGGCGGGACCCACCAGCCTCCGTCTTTCATGCGCCAAAGCAATCTACCGCCCCAAAGCTGTTGTCTGATCCTTCCTTGCTGTCTTTTTCTTTCTGAAAATTCATCACAAATTTTTAATCTTTCCCTTTTCTTTTACTCTTTTCTTGCTAATAAATAATCTATTTTTTCCCCCCTTTTTACAGTGTCTTTTATTATTACTATTTAATATATATATATATATATATTCTATATATAAAGTATGAGAGTCAAATATAATTATTTTGATGACATATCATATATTTTCATGCTTTTTGTACAAAATACCACTTAATATTTAACTCATCTTAATAATATTGATTTATCTTTTTATATTAAATTATGTATACTTTATATAAAAAACATCAATCATATTTGAATTCCTTTATACATGCAAATTGATTATCTATTATAGTATGATATATATTAATTATTTTATGTATACGAATTAAGTATGCAGTAAATACTAATTTATATATATATATATATAATTAGCATGTAATAGAAGCCCATTTAATTTAAAACTTCTTGGAAACCGAGGAAACATAAACAATAAAGGAAGCACGAGTTTAACGTTAAGGTTGTAATTTTGTCGGAAACCGTTGGGGAATACAAATTAAAATGCTATAATTTCATATTTCCCACACTCATATGCATAATGATTATGTTTTTTATGAAAAACTTATTTATATAATAAGTTGAAACTCACGCATTACATGTTTAATTTTGCTACAATAACAAATATAATTTTAAATAAAAATAATTATCTTTACACTATCACTAATTATCAATAATCTTGACTTAAATATAATTTTGGTAGTGACAATTTTCGCGTTCTCATTTCATACATTAATGTCACTAATTATAATTTTTTTGCAACATTTTTTGCAAGTTCAATTATCCTTATCACTCGTCATTGTCACAGTAGAAATAAATAAATAACCTCGTTGCAATTAATAAAACAACTCCATGATTTTCCCAAGAGAAAAAGATGAATTTTAATTTTGCAAGCAAAACCCTTTGCAATGTAATTTCTAGGAATTGTTGAAACAAGACTTTTTTTTTTCAATTTTTTTTTTCTTTTACCGTGAAAACAAGACTTATTAGTCAATTGCCTCACCTTTCAATTTATAATTATTCTTTTCTCCAATTTTTCTTTGGA
>JACFYI010003092.1:2086414-2101530 GCA_014898755.1 Handroanthus guayacan | reverse complement strand
CTAGATATAGATAGATGCCTTGAATAAAAGGGATCAAAAATTGGAAAGGGCAGCACCTGAGAATAAAATGGAACTTCTTATTTAAATTTTCAATCACATTGCTACAGAAAAGGCAGAATTTTGTCCTACGCACACAGCATTTATGGCCCATTGTTTTGCTACCAAATTTGGTATATACTATATAGTTGTTTCCTGGTGCAAAATAATTTCAATTTTATTCATTTACTATTACATTTGAAATATGATACTCATGGCCACCACAATTTTTGAATGAAATAGCACCGCATCTCCATTTTCATAAGAAAAATACAGGTTTGAATACCACCGGTTGCATGTGCATGTTTATTTATTGCATGATAGTATTTGTTTACCAAATGATAGTTTAGGAAATTTAACTTGGATTTGGTTTATATATTTGATTTTAAAATGTATTCATATAATGACACTGATATATGATTTTATGCAAGTGCTTCTTTTGAAAAAATAGTTATGATGCAGTTAAAAGAAATAATCGAGAATTTTCTTTAAAGTATATTGACATATCTAAAAAGTGGGTCTCCAATCTACAATACAAAACAGTCCCCTAAGGACGTTGAGTGTATCACTGATGAAAATCATATGATAATCTAGTCAAAGAAAGTGTTAGATAACAAAATTAATTTTTTCTTTTCAAGGTTAGATACCTGAAGTATGAGATTATGGGTTTACAGAAGTAGGTATTAAGATGTTGATATTACATATCAATTGGGATCCATTATTTTAAAATAATATTTCATTTTCTATTTATTATCTTCGATACATGTCCAATGTATTATATTTTTCCTTATAAAAATATAGAATTGTGGCATTTCACTTCAAACCTTGATGTCTAACACGAAAACATAAGATATAAATTATATTTGATTAAATTCAAGTATTGTAGACAATGTCTCGTAATCTCAAAAAGACAAAAAAATAGAATTCTCATTTATAATTGAAATCAATTTAAACTGCTGGCTTATTTTCTTTAATTGGAAAAACAGCCAGATCTCTAGCCTTAATATCTTGTTCTAAGAGAAAGCACGTGCTGCAGTCGTTCAGGCAAGAAACAACTTTCTAGATTAACACCATTTACTACTATTGCCGGTCTATTTCTGTTGCTTCTTCTTCTTTTTTTTTTTTTTTTTTCTTTTTAATTTAATTGTGCTTCTTATATTGACCTGGTAATGCTTTTAATATGAACATTTCAGCTTTCATTGATAAAATAAATTCTACGTATATTAAGTAAAATTTAAATTAAAATTGATCATTACAATTTCAAAAGTACCATTTAGGTTATTTAAATTCTACTTTTGTTAGAAGAACTTAAACTAAAATCAATTAGAACTTCAAAACGCCTCATCAGTTGCTTTGATTTTCTACACTAAAATGACATACAAGAATATTATCGTTATTCTATCATTGAAGATCCAACATACCCCTAGCTCTAACAAACATTAATTCTAGGACGAGATGGTAATTTAAGTTAATACATTGCAATTGTAGGAGATCACCCTTTTTAACAGCCACTATTAGTTTATTCTATAATTTTTTGATGTGTAATTACAACTATTCTCAACTCTTCATTTTTACTACTAACTTTTTAAGTAAATAAGTAAATAACACTATCTTTTAACCTTTTTTAAATAAAAATCACTTCTTTCAAAAACATAATTAATATAAAACTTCCTTGTTATATACGTCTAAATCTCCTATTCCCACTCGTGTAACAAATATAAAATAAAATTACAATTCAAACTTTAGTTAAAGTGTTCTTTTCGCATTTAATTCAAACTTGCCTCTTAGAAAAATCTTAATTTTTTTTAATTTTTTAATTCATTTTTTTTTTATTTTTGATATATATTTTTTTAATTCATTTTGTTGAATGTCTATCCATTGTATTTTCCAACTCTGACCATGAAAGCAACGCTACCAACAAAACATGGAGCTGGGACAGAGAATTTAATAACTAAAAAACCCCCTCTTTGGTAGCTTGGTTCACGCAACATTTTTATGAAATACACATAACTTTTGAAACTTTATAATTAATGCCAATGCCTCGACCAGACACATGGGAACATAGTTTTTCTCATTAATTTTTTTGCACTATTGAAGACAAAAATTGAAACTGTGCCAACAAGTTTACATAAATGAACATTAATTGTATATATTAACCTCTAAACAAGGGCAGTCTAGTGTTGCATGCAATACATATGCATTCTCCTATCTCATTTCATGAATACATGACGAGTGTGCTGTATCTGTAGTAAGCATTATTATAAGAAAAATATTTAATATAATTGCCATATATTTATCAAATGAAATAGAAAATAAAATATGATTCGAGGTAGAGGATTTGAATTGATGTTGTAGGTTATTAAGATGGTCTCATTTCAACTATTCTTAATGACAAAAGTGGGCTCATAATTTGGAGGGTTTGTGTGCACACGCCACAGGTTTTTTATCACAACTCAAAAAGACGTATCCATTTGATTGAACATATTATGCCAAGCGTTCCAGCAAGATTTATATAAGTATATAGTCAAAGATACTATATTTATAATTACACAATCTTGAATTACATTTATTATATCATTCACTCTCTTCTAGGTTTTTGTACTAATTTGAGTGATAGAAGGTTCTGGTTGGAACCTAAACTACATTAATTCAATTGTGTTATTACATTTGTATTCAAGCAACTTAGGTCGATGTATGGAAACTATTCATTACATTAGACTAGAGTTTCATATAAGTTATGAATCGTTGTATCATTATCATATCTGATGATATTAATATTTTGCTTTATGATATTAGCATAATTAACTGAATAATAACAACATATAACTACATACCAAACGCACAACATAAAATTTTTCTGGAACAAACACAATCTCAATCCTCTCAAAAGAAATAGAAGGGGTAAAAATGATTCATTGCTCAAGAGTTAAAAACAAATATCAATGTTAGCCAAAATTAATCTCGTGAATTGACCATTGATGGAGACAAGAAAATGAACAATGAGGAAATTTCATTTGTCATAAATAGTGTGAAAATGACCCCTTATTATGATATCTATATATATATATATATATTTATTTATTTAGGGATTATTATCAACATGGTGTCCACGTTGGCTAGAACTATTAGTGATAATGATTAATGATTTATATTTTCAAAATTAAGAGTACTTTTTAATTGATAAAGAATACGCGCGCATTGATTTACTCATGTTACACGAAATGTCTATATAATTAATTTAAGTGACATTATACACATCTTAATTAACAAAATAAATATTTTATTTATTTTTATTATAATTGTTAATTAATTATTCATGTAATGATATACTTAAGTCCTTTTTTCTTTAATTATTATTAAGATAAGCAACCTAATGAATCATATTTGAATGTGAGCGCTAGAAAATGGCGATGATTAAGGAGCCACTTTGGGATATGTCACTTCTAGTTGTCACGTTAGGGTTATGATTAATTAGACTCTAGCCACACCCCACCCACGCTTTCAACTTTAATATATATATATATATATATCTAGATAAGTATATTTTATTTAAAAGTTATAAAAAAAAATAATGTTATTAATAGTATTTTGGTATGATTATATTTGATATAATAATTCATAATACAGTATAATACATATTCAATTCAACTTAATTATAATTGAGTGATAATCTCTTAAAATGTTGGTAGGTGTTGTGTCAACTATTTTCTAAATCTCATTCCTTTTTCTTTATGTAAACAATATTTCATCGAACACAATAAAGTTTATTTCGAGTAAAAGTTATTACGCAATTTTATGTCTCCCTTGAATTTAGACTATGATGATGATAAAGATGTTCTATTCAATTTTTAATATTCATATGTTAGGTTACACATAAAATATCGTTATATAAAAGATGTCCACCAAAATTAGCTCGACATGTAAAGTGAAACTTTTGGTTACAAAATTGTAAAAGAGTGGAGCCGACTCAATTTTTGAAAAAATTATGTGTCAATTCCAAGAGGGCAAGTGCATTAAAACATTGCCACTTATAATTAGATAATAACTTCATACTCATTTTGTGTAGAAGTAAATAAATATACACAACAAAGATAAAGGGAAATTTTTCTAAAAAGAAATTTTAAAAAAAGGTATTAATGTTTGTCATTAGGGCAGTGTTTGGGAGGCACGATAAGTCATGTCCTAAAGCCTAAACTGCTGGAAGCTCATTAGCTGTAATGTCCCTACCTAAATTCAATTTCTTTATTTGCAAAAAGATATGCATAAAGAATTACACCATTTTTTTAAATTTAGTTTGTACAATCTAACAACTAACAAGTGCTGCTAGAAGTCGTTAATTGGTCCCTCTCCTCAAATATTAACAGAATAAACTAGTGGAGTGTATTAGCCAGCAAATCATAATGTGTAAATGGTATGGGTTAGTCATGAAATACAGCTTAACATACCCAAAATGCCCTTACAAGAATCAATTAACAATGCTTGGATTACGAACTGTTTGACATTTTTGATCCTATTATGATGTCACGTAGATTATATGAATGATACATTCCAACTACTATAAATAGACTTTCTTACAACAATGAAGGAACTTTTATTATTCACCAGCTTTGTACTCTTTTTGTTTTTACTTTTTATCTCATTTACGATCTGGGTTAACTTAAGTATTGCAAGGTTATAGTAGAAGGTTATCTCTGCTAGTCTAATGATCATTGGCTACAAGTCATCCTATTCATATACGTGTTCAAGATCTTGCCTAGACACCCTTTCTAGATCAGCGAACCGACTCTCACTAGATTACTCCAAGATTTCTACATTTATCAATACTGATATTAAATTTTGCTTCCTATATCGAAAGCATCGAGTTTTTACATATATATATGTCTATAAATGTATGTATAAAGTTGTGGCCCTTTTATAAATTTAGAATAATTTTGTTACTTGGCAATGTATTAGTCATAGTATATGTTACGTCAGCTGATAGATAGGATGATAAGAACTTTGTATGGGCCCAAATGCGTTAAACTAATTTATCCAACTGTTTGCCAAAAGGGCCACAACTTCTGGCCCAAAAATGTCCACTTGTTTCATCCCAAGCCGCTTTTGAGTTGAGCTAATTTTACTACTCAAAACTCAAAAAAAAAAAAAAAAGGAAATCTTAATTATTTTAAATAATATACTAATTCTTATGATGTAATATATCTTAGCAATTAGTTATTTCTTAGGTTTGTTGTCTGATTCTTTAAATTGCTGCTAAATTCATTTACTGGTGTTGTTACTTGGTTTTGGTACATGAAATTTCATGGACTGCTATATAGGCCCAATAAATGAAAGTGGGCCCATTAAATAGATTGAGCCATGTGAGCTGAATGGCTGAACTCAATCTACCGGGTTCTAGTTGCGATCCGAATTGATCCAGTCATTGGAGGGATCGTTAGGGCCTACGTGCTTTCGTGATATATCATCTTCAACACTCTCTACGCATAGTTCAAAATATCATATTGTATGGTACATAATCAAATTCATTATAATACTTTCTTCTTCTTTTTATATTTTTTTATTTTTTTTTTGAGAAAAGTGATTACATTTGATTATATGTCAATATAATTATAAGAATATATTTTAAAAATCAAATATATGACTAAATACAATTCAAATAATCTAAACTACTATTCAATAGATAAAAATTATCATACAGTACATAAATACTCACAACTTGCTGGTGGGACTCGAATCTTGCACCCCCATTATGAAAAGGTGAAGGCAGTACCTTTCATTTAATGGATGACGGTCCGAAAAATTATTTCTAGGTCATCTTACATAACACATAAACTACTACTTATTCACCACAATTTGTGAAATTTCCCTTCAAGAACTAATAGTTACGTGAGATACATAAATGCCATAACTAGATTTCAAACATGAAGAACACTTTCACCATCTCCATACATTATCAAACATTGACTCTCCCGTGATAAAACATTAGATCTCGCAAAGTAAACATAACTAGCAAACGCTAACGCATTTATCCCTGACAACAACCAGTAGAAATAATCAAGATGAGCACGATTTAGGTTCTCTGAAAACCAACTTTCTCGACCATATCCACTTGTCACCTTCTCAACAACATATATAAGAAAACTACTCAAGAAATGTCCTATCCCTATTATACTAAGGTACATCGCGACGCCTATACTTCTGAAGCCCATAGGAATCTGATCATAAAACAACTCTTGAAGACCAATCAAAGTAAACACATCTACCACTCCAAAAACTAGGTATTGAGGAGCCAACCACCACACACTCATCGGTAGCGTCTCATTTGGCAAGTCGACCAATCTATACTCAATAGCAATATCAAGACGTTTTTTCTCAACAAGGGCTGCGATCACCATAGCCACTATAGAGAAAAATAATCCGATTCCAATGCGTTGAAGCATTGTTATGCCGGATAAGTTTTTTGTTATAGTTCTTGCAACGGGAACTAAAATACGATCATAGATTGGAATGAAGAAAACGATGGAGATTTCAATACAAAATTGTATTGAAGCAACTGGGATTTGAAAGCTGCTGCTTATGTAGCGGTCCATTGTAGCTGCTTGCTTGATGAATAGAGTTGAAACTTGTGAATGAACTATGGCATATCCCAAGCAGGTGGACCATATTGGAATTAGTCCGAGGATTGCTTTGCAATGAATCCTATTGAAACCAAAAAGGTATTAAGAGGATGTTTGGTTAAAGTTGTTTAAAACATTTTATGAACTCTTATAAACTGTTTTTGAAACTGATAATGGAGTGCTTAGGTGAGGTTATAAGCTCTTGAAATATATTATAGGATGTTCGAGAGCTTATAAGATGATATAAGATGTTTGGTAATTGTTTTCAAAAAAGAGCTCATAAGATGTATGGATTTTGTAAGTTCTTTTGACAAAATTAAGGAGTTTATAACTTATTTTTAAGATATTAACATACTCATAATTTTAAAAGCTCCAAAATTTTATAAGCTTAAAAAAGCATCTTATTAGATATTGGAGTTTTAAATAAGTTTCACCAAACGCCCTCTAACATGTTAGAGCATGTTTCAAGAACAAATGTTTAAATAAATTACGCTCTTGGAAAAACTCTAATATATTAATGAAGACAAATGTAATTAAAATAATTCAAAATTACAGTTAAAAATTCCTTCCTCTCTGTGAAACATACTAACATCTTCTTATTTCAAAGCTTATAAGCTTATAAAAACTTTCAAACATTTTATAACATATTTGAAAGATGCTTATAAGCTCGCCCGGTCACTCTCTAACTTTCAATGTTCTAGTTCCTTACTACAACTATGAGGCTATATAGTTGTAACTTACTCAAATTGATCTTCTTCATGAGGCAGGGTTTGCAGAGCTTCCTCTTCACCCGAAATAGCCTCAGGCGCAACCGACCAACTTCTGGCGACTTTGCCAAAAACTTGACGAATTCTCACAAACGGGCTTCTTCCATAACTCTCTATACGAAATCGATAAGTCAAAGTTCCAAGCAAGAAAACAACTAGTGCCAAACACATCACAATGCATGGAATTCCAAAAGCAAGTTCCCAACTCAGATTATCCTGAATATAGTTCAAAAACAGAACAGCTAAAGTAACAGTTGAGCACAAGAAAAAGTTCCACCAGTTGAAGAGCGAGCTTTTAGCTTTTCGTTCTTGTTGATTATCGTCATCAAATTGATCGGCTCCAAAAGCTTGAACGCACGGCTTATTCCCTCCTTGTGCTAACGCTGCTAGGTACAAAGAGAAGAAGAAGAAGATAAGTTCATGTTGAGGTGGAGGGCATGGAGTGTTGGTTGTGTTTTCGCAGTTGGATGAATGAGGTGCTGCTGATAGAGACAAAAATCCAAGTCCCTGTTTGAACATCAGTCAAACACGTGTAAGGTTTCGCTGGACTACAGAAATATTTCTCGTGATTTTAGAAATTACAGTAGTGACACCTGTCGTTAGTTCATGTGTCGGGAAATTTAATGCAGGCTGTATAACATTGCAATTACAGCTTCTAAAAGTCTAACGGGGTCTATGTGCAATGTTGTCTAAGTTATATTAAGTTTTTCATGAACTAATGATAGGAGATGTTTTTGTAATTTTTCAAACTACTGGGGTATTATTATAATTTTTCAAACCATGGGTATGTTTGTATAATTATACCAAACTTTGAGGGTATTGAGGTAATTATCCATTAGTATTTCCAACATGCATAAAACAAAGAGCAGTTAGAGGACTCTTTTTGTTTTTTTTCTTTTCTTTTTATTTCTGCAGAACTTTTAATTTTTTTTTCATTTGAAATATTAAATTAACAAAGGTGAGACTATTTTGATTTAGGTAAAGGATTAAGAAGATATATAAGGTCTCAAAATTGAAATTAAGCAAAATAAAGTGAGCATTTATTATGGAAGATGTGAGAGGACCCGCGGCGCGGTGCATTACCTGCGATGTAGAGGGATGGAGGCCATGTCATTAAAATTAATTTTTGGACTAAATTATTTAAATTCGAGTGACATTTCATAATGTAGTGTTAACTGAAAAAACTAATTTTTAACTTTTACACCAAGCCCTTTTGACCCAAATTGATCATATTTTCAAATACAACGACTTTTCAAAAGTCTATGTCTACTCTAAAATTTTTAATATTATATGTTTTATTTTGAGAGATAAATTTGCTGTAACATGATATAGAAAGAGCAATGAGAGCATCTCGTTCATCAGCTCAGGCTACTATATTATTCCTTCATTGATAAAAAGGGATACTATACAATTCAATACTTGACTTTTTTTTTTCTTCCCAACATTTTCTACTTGCCTAATTCCATTAGATAATTAAATACTTATATATAGTGTCAAAACAGTTGGAATTCTCTACTTCAAAATGGTGGTTTATAAAAAAGGATAAGAGATCAAACATAACAAACACCCATTTTGAGTTTAAAATGGCAATTTTCTCCTATTCCTTGCATATTTATCTACATAAAAAGCGAGGAATAATTACCTCTACACCTCCTGAAGCCTGATATAATTACCAAAACATTCTTGAGTTGACTCATAATTATAATTATACCACCTTATCTGGATTGTGTACTTATAATGTTTTACGATTTTCAGAAAGTACGATGATAATTATTTGACAACTAAACTAATAATAAAGAAATATAATAATAATTATGTAAATCTTAAGAAGTTATTTGATAATTATGCCAAATTTCAGGGATGTTAAAGATAATTATCCCGTAAAGACCATGACTAAGACTAACCAAGACATAGAGCAGAGACGCAACAACGATCATCCTATACCGCCCCAAACACGAGTCAGTGATAAAACCACCAAGAAGCGGCAAAAGCCACGCCGTCCCCGTCCACGTATTCACGTTCGCTGCCGCCGCCGCCGTGGATTGCCCCAGCGGCCCCGTTAAATAGCTGATTAAATTCGAACTTATTCCAAAATACGCAACTCTCTCCGCCAGTTCAACAACTAATAACAAATATATATAAAAAAACAAGAAACAAGAAATGACACAGAGAAGTTAAATAAAAACAAAGTAATTAAGCAGTAATTAAGAAATAACAAGAACTTTTAAGTAAACTAAGAACGTACCTATTATGAAAGAAGCGGATTTCCAGCAACCCGATTTCGACCGGGAAGATGGGCGGCCTTTGAAGTCGACGGAGCCCCTTACGACGTCGTTAAGCAGCGGCGTCTCGGCGGCCGGGAGGTCGGTTCCGGTGGCTATGGTGATAGACATTCCCTCAGCTGAGTGTGGATGATTTAGGCACAGATTACTTTAAGTGCTGTAAAGTTTGGATCCCTATAACTTTTCGCTCATAAGTCACATTCTGTAATAATTCAGCTTGTAGGTCACATTCTCTAGTAATTTAATAAGAGGGTATTTGGTTAAGCTTACTTACAACATCTTATAAGATCTTATGGTTTTGATAAAATGTTTTTAAAATTTTATAAAATATTAGATCTTATTTAAAAGTAAATTGATGAAACATTTATAAGATGCTAGTAATGATGATTTTGTAATTAAAATGATTAAAATCAAAAGAGCATATTAAAATTTTGAAAATAAATTAAAATTCATTTTTTCAAAAAAAGAATATATAAAATTTTAATATCTTATTTTTTAATTGAGTTTAAAATACCTTTTTCAGAAAAAAAGTAATCAACTATATTTTAACATATGATAAGCTCTTAAATATTTTTTAAGAGGTTTCAAAAAAATTAATCTAAATGCAAATATTTTATTTGAGTGGTTTGAGGGCCCAAACCATTGTGGCAAAGTTCTTGTTTCCTCATCCTTGCGCGGACATTGGCCTTATTCAAAGCAAAAAATGAGTAGATAAAATGAAAGCTTGGACACACATAGCACTAGTGCCACACTGCCAGCAATTCTAGTAAAAGATCTGTTTGGAGGAAAGGGACTTCCATGTTAATTAACGGATTGAAATAATTTGCAAAACAGCTGGTGAAATAGAGAATTTAATTATTAAGTTATGTCATTGATATTAGATTTTGTCATTCCTGTTATAAATATAAGATTTTGCAAAATAAACATAAATCCCCATCGAAACTACACTCAGCAACCAATAGAAATAGTTGAGATGTGCTCGATTCAAGTTGTTTGAGAACCAACTATCACGACCATTTCCACTAGTTGTCTTTTTTATGATAGATATCAACAAACTACTCAAGAAACTCCCCATGCCAAATATACTAAGGTATAAAGCAGGTCTAATACTTTTGAGTTCTCTAGGAATCTGGTCATAGAAAAACTCTCGAAGACCAACCATAATCAGCAACCCCAAATAACAAATACTTGGCCGAGGCGCCAACCACCAAATACTCATCAGAATTGTTGCCTTGGGCAAGTCCACGAGTCCGTATTTTATAGCAGTTGAAAGTTGCCGTTTCTCTACAAGTACTGTAGTTACCATAGAAAGAAATGACATAAATATGCTTGTCTTGATCCTTTGGTATGGATGAGGCGATCAGGACCAAAATACAATCGTAAATAGGGATGAAGGCGATGATGGCTAAGCTGATGAGATTGGAGGGCAGTTGCTGGTATTTGAAAGTTTTTAAAGAAGGACTGGTCCATTGTAGCGTCTTGTTTGGTGAATAGAGTTGAAGCTTGTGCAATGATAATGGCATATCCCAAACATGTAGACCATATTGGAACTAGTCGAAGAATTGCCTTGGAGTTGTCTATGTCTGTCATGTTACATATGTTACCGTTCCTGTGAACTATGCTCCAAAAATGGAAGCCCATACAATTGAAAATGTATTGTATCCTCTGAATTATTATTTTGTATCTTCTATCCGAATTCATGTTATATCTTGTATTCCATTGCATGAATGTGTGCCAAGTACATAGTATTCTTAATCCTGTATTACACTTGGCATATATTTAAGACACGTAATAGGATATGATACATAGTTTTGGAATAGAAGATCTTACCTGAAGAATTATTTCCATGTCACCTCACATAACACATAAACTACTACTTATTCCCCACAATTTGTGCAATTTCCCTTCAAGAACATTTAGTTATTCAAGGTATATAAATACCATAACTAGATTTCAAACATGAAGAACACCTTTGCCATCTCCATACATTCTCAGGCATCCATTATCCTATCATAAACATAAGACTTTGCAAAATAAACATAACCAGCAAACGATAACACACTAATCCCCGACAACAACCAATAGAAATAATCAAGATGAGCTCGATTCAAGTTGTCCGAGAACCAACTTTCTTGACCATGTCTATTGGTTGCCTTCTCAACAACATATATAAGAAAGCTACTCAAGAAATTCCCTATCCCTATTATACTTAGGTACATCGCCGCACCAATACTTCTGAAGTCTATAGGAACCTGATCATAGAAAAACTCCTGAAGACCAATTAGAGTAAACACATCGACCACTCCAAAAACTAGGTATTGAGGAGCCAACCACCACACACTCATCGGTAATGTCTCATTTGGCAAGTCGACTAATCCATACTCAACTGCAACATCAAGACGTTTTTTCTCAACAAGGGCCGCAATCACCATAGCCGCTATAGAGAAAAATAATCCGGTTCCAATACGTTGAAGTATCGTTATGCCGGATAAGTTTTTCGTTATAGTTCTTGCAACAGGGACTAAAATACGATCGTAGATTGGAATCAAGATAATGATGGAGAAGCCGATACAATTTTGTAACGAAGCAACTGGGATTTGAAAGCTGCTACTAATGTAGCGGTCCATTGTAGCTGCTTGCTTGATAAATAGAGTTGAAGCTTGTGAATGAACAATGGCGTAACCCAAACAGGTGGACCATATTGGAATAAGTCCCAGGATTGCTTTGCAATGAATCCTATTGAAACCAAAAAGTTATTAAGAGGATGTTTGACTGAGGTTATTTAAAACACTTTTATGAATTCTTATGAAACATTTTTGAAACGTATAAGGGAGTGCTTAGGCGAGGTTATAAGCTCTTGAAAATATATTATAGGATACTCAAGAGCTTATAAGATGACATAAGATGTTTGGTAATTATTTTCAAAGAAGAGCTTAGAAGATGTATGGATTTTATAAGCCCTTTCGACGAAAGTAAGTAATTTACAACTTATTTTTAAGATATTAACATATTATTATTTGAACTATTTTAATTATAATAGTTCATTATTAACATCTTATAAGCTCCAAACTTTTATTTTTAACAATTAATTATTTTTAAAATAAGAGTTAACATCTTATAAGCTTCAGAAAGCATCTTACAAGATGTTGGAGTTTTAAATAAATTTAGCCAAATGCTCTCTAACATGTTTTAAAAATACTTATAAGCTCGCCGGAGCACCCTCTTACTTTCAATATTTTAATTCCTTAGCAAAAATATGAGGATGTACGGTCATAACTTACTCAAATTGATCTTCTTCACGAAGCAGAGTTTGCAGAGCTTCCTCTTCACCCGAAATAGCCTCAGGCGCAACCGACCAAATTCTGGAAACTTCACCAAAAACTTGACGAATTCTCACAAACGGGCTTCTTCCATAACTCTCTATACGAAATCGATAAGTCAAAGTTCCAAGCAAGAACACAACTAGTGCCAAACACATTACGATGCATGGAATTGCAAAAGCAAGTTCCCAACTCAGATTATCCTGAATATAGTTCAAACAAAGAACAGCTAAAGTAACAGTTAAGCACAAGAAGAAGTTCCACCAGTTAAAGAGTGAGCTTTTAGCCTTTCGCTCTTGTTGATTATCGTCATCAAATTGATCGGCTCCAAAAGCTTGCTCGCATGGCTTAATCCCTCCTTGTGCTAATGCTACTAAGTATAAAGAGAAGAAGAAGAAGATAAGTTCATGTTGAGGTGGAGGACATGGAGTACTGTTGTTGGTTTTGTTTTGGCAGTTGGAGTTGGATGAATGAAGTGCAGCTGACAGAGATAAGAATCCAAGTCCCTGTTTGATCATTTACCAAACAAGCATAGAGTTTCATTTAGTTATAGAAATATCTCTCGTGATTTTAGAAATTATAGTAGCATCACCCATCGTTAGTTCGTGTAACAAGAAACTTAATGCAGCCTGTGTAACATTGCAGTTACAGTTTCTAAAAGTCTTAACATAACTAAGGGGGATCTATGTGTAATGTTATCTAGGTTCCATTAAGTTTTTCCTGAACTAATAATAGGAGGTGTTATTATAATTTTTCAAACTATGAAGGCATCGTTATAATTTTTCACACTATCGGTGTGTTTCTATAATTATACCAAACTTTGAGGGTATTGAGGTATATATCCATTAGTATTTCCCACATGAATAAGAAAAGTGCATTAGAGGACTCTTTTTTAATTTTGTCTTGTTTTGTTTTGTTCGTTCGTTTGTTTGTGTCTTTTTCTTCTTCTTGTTCTTCCCCCCTCCAAGAACTTTCAACATTTTTCAATGGAACTTTTAAATAAACCGATGTGAGAATATTCTAATTCGGGTAAAGGATTAAGAAGAGATATAAGGTCTCAAAATTGAAATTATGTAAAATAAAGTGAGCATTTATTATGCGGGATGTGAAAGGACTCACAGTGCGGTGCATTACCCTCATGAGATCACGTCATTAAAATTAATTTTTGGACTAAATTTATTTAAATTCGAACTAAAATTACTAAATGCATTAGCTTATCAACATAAATTGGAGTCAATTAAGTATGACATTTCATAAATAGTGTTAACTGAAAAAATTAATTTTAACTTTTACGACTTTTAAGTTTTATACCAAGCCTTGTGGACTCAAATTGATTCTATTTTGAGATACAAGGATTTTTCATAAGTCTTTGTCTACTCTAAATTTTTTGATATTATTTGTTTTATTTTGGGAGACATATTTACTGTAATTGATATAGAAAGAGCAAGAGCATTCTCGTTCGGCTCAAGCTACTATATTATTCTTTTCTTGATGAAAAGGGATACTGTACAATTCAATTCTTTATTTTTTTCCCCCAACATTTTCTACTTGCCTAATTCCATCAGTTGATTAAATAGTTATATATAATGTCAAAATGGTTAGAATCTTCTATTTTAAAATAATATTTTATCTCTTGTTTCATGTTTTACATGTCATGTCTCAAGAAAGGAGTTAGGAATTTTGATCTGGGGGAGGCGGAGATTGAACTTCAAAAATTTAAATATTTTTCTATTTATTTTATCATGGTAGAATAAAAACTAAAATATAACAAACACCCATTTTGAGTTTAAAATGGCATTTTTCTCCTACTCCTTGCATATTAATCTGCATTAAAACGGGAAAAAATGACCTCTACACCTCCTGAAGCCTGATATAATTACCAAAACATTCATGAGTTGACGCCTAATTATAATTATAACCCTTATTTGGGACGTCTACTTCTAGTGAAATTTCTGGATGTTAAGGTAATTATCCATTCAAAAATATGACTAACCAAGATATAGAGCAGAGACGCAACAACAATCATCCTATACCGTCCCAAAAACGAGTCGGTGATAAAACCACCAAGAAGTGGCAAAAGAAACGCTGTCCCCGCCC
>JACFYI010003092.1:2043021-2056678 GCA_014898755.1 Handroanthus guayacan | reverse complement strand
TGAATTGCTCTGTAAGTTAGTAATAACTGCTCTGCAATTAGCATTCCAGTTTGTGGATGGGAGGGTTTTCATTTTTATTATTTTTTCAATTGCTCTGTAAGTTAGTAATAACTGCTCTGCAATTAGCATCCCAGTTTATAAAATTGCACATTTACCACATTGAAGAATCTTTCATAATTTTTAGAGCAATTTGTGTGTGTGTGTGTGTTTTTTTTTTTTGAAATTGTATGAGTAGGTGTATGATTATTCAGAGAAGGTTCCCAGCATGAAATTATTGAATTTTGAATTAGGACATAGTTTTATATTTTGAAAGTTAGTTGAATGACATGATTCGTAAGGGGCAAAATTGCCATTTTGTAACTTAAGTACGTAGGTTTGATAATGGAGCAAGTTTGGGGTGAGGCTTACGAAGATTGAGATTTGCCTAGCCAAGGCTTTTTTGAATCAACGACTCAAACATGGCGGGTCGAATCCATTAGACTCGCTAGACCCACTTTATGATTTTAAAAATATTCAAATATATATATATATACATACACTGAAAATGCCATCATAACTTTCTAAATATATATTAACAAAAAAGTAATTATTTACAAATCTATATGTACGTGCATATTTTATTTTTTAACAATTATAAATAATGCACACATATGTTATTCTTAGTATATTTAATGCATAAACTATTTGTTAGTACAATATTACCACTTTAATTTATAACAATATTATACTTAATTTTTAAAAAAAGATTTTATATATAATATACATATTTTACGTATGAAATATAAATACACCAAATAATTATATATAATAAATTAAAAAGTATAAACATAATAATATAACAAGTCGAGTTCAGATTTTAAAATCAAAACTCAAGAATCACCACTAGATTCATTTGTAGTTTTAAAACCCATCCTAAGAGGACCACTTTTGATCCCCTATGCCAACTTATAATTTATCTAACTTTTCATTGCATATATTCATGTCAAGTGTATGGCATAATGACATTTATAAGCATATATTTTATAAAGAAAATATTTAATATAGATAACACGAAATAAAATATTATTGTAAAATAAAAGATCATAAGGGAACATGTTTGGGTTCCACAAACTCATTGCCACCCCTATAAAAATGACTCATAATTATAATTATCATGGTCAATATAAAGGGGAAAAGTAATGGATGTGGAATGCTCTTTTTTCTTTTCTTTTTCCTTTTTTTCTTTTATGTTTTCATGTTTTTATTCTTTATTTGTTTATTTTTTGTTTTTTCCTTTGTCTTTTTGTCTTTTACATGTAATCTATGCTGTAAGTTTCATTAAATGCAGAGAATTCAAGAAAATGAGTTGGATGATAGGAACATGAGTGGGACTATAGGGGAGGGAGTGAAGGTGGAGGGTAGGGTTTCCTCATCTTTGAATTTTCAAACCACCTAATCAATTAGGTTCTGACAGATGACTGAATGAGGTTCTGTTGATATTTGTGAACTTTTTATTGAGCATGTTAGTTTAAAAAAAGGCCTGAAAGTACTTATAGTGTTTATATGTTATCATCTTTTTTTTTTGAAAAAAACTACTTGTAACTCTTGATTGTAGAAGTTAATATGATCTCGAAACTCATAAAGGGTATCCCTTGAGTTTAGGGAAAAGGTAACTAAATGTATGGTTGAGACTGGATCAGAGGTTATGAAGTCCCAGTAGAGTTAGCAGTATCAATTCATAGTTTGAACTCTAAATTTTTTAATGGGATGCGACGCATTATCACTCTACTAATACATCATCGATTCATCTATTGTTAAGAATCTATATATATACACACACAGCGGGATTGAATTGGAAATTGTAGAACTCAAAAGAATAATTGTTGTTGGCTCACAAATTTCCAACTCTAAAGAATCTTAATTAACGGGCACAAAACCAAAGTCTTGACTTTGATACTTTTATTACTCTAATAAGATATTATTGACTGATATCATGTTGAAGAAAGAAAATATGATTGAGATCAAATTGAAAATTATAAAACACAGTTGAGAGTTGGCAACATCATTGGTTCACAGAATTCGAACCCTAAAATTCAGTGGCAAAAAATCTTGAATTTAATATTTTTATCGTTCTAACAAGACATTATTGATTCATGCATTGTTTATAAAAGTTTAATGTTGAAACAATGAAAAAGAAAAAAGAGGGTTGAAGAATATTCCCTTCGTAGATATTTTTAACTCCTCACATCATATGAAGACTTTTGGAGATAATATGTATGATTGATTAAATTTAAGGTAATTTGTCTATTTCATTTTTTCTAGATTTGTATATAATGACAAGAAATAAATAAAGGGGTTGGCTTCTTGCTTCCTTTTCCTCCCATTTTTCGCCACATATACGTATATTTAACTTGTCAATCCGGCTTTCTTGTGAAGCCTGTCCCTTTTTTTAGCAAAATCAAATCAATTCTTGAGCAGGATTGGGTTAAAAGTCTTCTTTTTCAATATAGTAGGGTTGAAACTAAGATGCTCTCCACTCATTGAAAGAATTTATAACTATTTGTGTGATTTTTTCAAAAAATATTATCTTTTTTTTTTTTAATTTTTCTTTGTCATATTCAGAGGCTATGTGCAGAGAAAAGATTATATTTTGAAAAAGATGCTTATTCCGTTCATTAAAAAAAAAATAGAAAAGATGCTTATTCCATTGGAAAGAATCAACATTGAGGATGGGATTAGAAAAGTTGATAGTATTATTGGAAACTTAAAATTCTCCAAAATTGTATGCTCCCAAAATTTATATTTTTAGAGTCCAGATCTATTTTTAAACGTGCCCCTCTAACAATAAGATCATTAATATTAACAATATATTGCCGAATTAAAAAAAAAAATTAAAAATCGGATATAATTCCCCCCAACGCTATAAAGTTGTGTATGAGACAGTTGACATGTATCAAGTATTAAAAATGGGTGGCAACCAAGTCAACTAGAGCCAAGTTTGGAGAGAAACTTCGAATTCAAAATCAATGAACCTAAATTTTAAAACTCCAACTAGATTCGATTCCCCTCAACTAAAGCTCAAATTTTCAAATGTACTTTAAATTACTGAAAATAAGAACCTAAAGCCGAGTTTGAAAATATTAACACAATACAATATAATATAATAAATAATATTAGTTATTTACAACTTCAAAGTTGCATAATTGGTGAAATTGCCCTATATTTCCGTACGATAATTTAGCTAAGACTACTTTTTCACACCTCTTCTGCATTTTTCAAAATATTGGTTTCATTCATTGCTTAATGACTACTTATCAATAAAATATAAAATTAGTTTATTTATAAAAAAATTTTGTAATCGTGTCATCTTATAGTTGGTCTAATTTAACTTATAGTTGTGGTCATATGATTGTATTTGAGCAATAATTTTTAAAAATCATTGTGGAGAGTTTGAACTCAAAATTTCAAACAATATTATTAAATCCAAATAGTTTCAAAAGAGAAGTGAGAATAAAAGTAAATTATGCTTCATGTGTGCTTTATTTTGGAGGCAGGACTGTCCGTGGAGGTCTTTTAATCTAAATGCGATCTGAATTTCAGGATTTTTAATTAATTAAAAAATTCATTAGATAAGTTTCGATTAAAGTATTTGTAATCCGAAATAAATGAATCGGGTATGAAAGCAATTCAATCTATTAAAAATTTTATTGCGGATTCTAATATTTTTTTTATGAGTAAATTTCACTAAGTCACCCGAACTATACTCGTTTTTACACTTTGCAACCTAATCAAAAAAACGTTTCACTTTGCCATCTTAACTTTGCGAAATTTTTCACTTTGCAACCTCAGTACATTTTTCGGTAGACATATGCCATCGGTAGGTGGTATTGTGCAAAGTTTAGCGAAGTTCAGGTGGTAAAGTGAGATATTTTCTATCTTCATATTAAGACACGTGTTCAATGTTGGAATATTCCGATGGAATATTTCCCAGAAAATGTACTGAGGTTGCAAAGTGAAATTTTCACAAACTTGAGATGGCAAAATGAAACGATTTTTTTATTAGGTTGCAAAGTGCAAAAACGAGCATAGTTCGGGTGACTTAATGACATTTACTCTTTTTTTTATGATATTAGTAATCTTATATAATATATTTAACGTGGCTTTTTAAATAAAATGAAATTATATATTATTGGAGTTGGACTTTAACCTTAAAAAATATAGAAAACAAGAGGGACACTAATTAAGAAGAAAAAAAATGTCAAGTACAATGACAAATCAAATAATTGATATGAAGTAAACGTTTATAGCTTAAACTTTTAAATTTTGGCCAATATTATAAGTTAAAGCTTTCAAGAAACCTAATCTTTTACAATTCATTTTATGACAGTCACATATTATCTACACTCTAAATTAAATAAAAAGATAAAAAATTTTAAGTGGATCGAACTTTTTGTTGAATTCTAAATATCCACCGAACTTGAATATGAACGTAAAAAGTATAGATCCTATAAGCTATTAAATCAGATTCAATTATTATATTTGTTACCGAACTTGAATTGAAATAAAATTGATTTGATCCAGATTCGACCGATTTTCACAATCTTGCTCCTATGAGGAGGAATTAAATGTAGGATTGAAGATACAAGAGGGGTCTACACAACTCGTTTGGTTGATTGCCACCGTGAGCACGAAAGATGGGAGTGAAAAGGGGTCCACACAACTTTTTGGGTCGCTTGATTGCTACCTTAGTAGGAAGGTATTACAATTTAAACATGAAATAAAAAATTTTGAAATTAAAATTAATATGACTCATTCATATTAAATTATGTTGATTAAAATAATTATAATATTAAAAAGAAACGCAAACAACAATATAAACTGATAGCCAAAATTCGCATCACTTCAATTTAAAAAATAACTTATAACATTACAATTCAGAAATTCTTTTTTTCATGTACTTGTAGTAAATTACATAAACGAGTAATACAAATTGAATTTTTTTTTAAAAAAATGGGGGCATTAATTTTAGGACTAGAAAAGTACCATATTTAATAAGGGGCTCATTCTAAGACGTAGATAGGATTCCCTATTCTAGTACAAAATTTCAATTCTCATTAATGATTAAAATTTAAGACATAAATGTATCTTATTTTATTTTTCTTTTTTAAGCACATCAATCAAGTGGCTCATTAAATTATGGGTGGTTAGAGTTAAGTCCATATATAAATTAGTACAATTCTTTTCTAATCAAAGCCAATTAACCAATTAAATGAGCTCTATTATTTCTCGTGACATGTTTGTTCAAGAAATGTCATTTGAAATATGTCTTGCAAGTCTTGTTTTATAGATTTATTTCCTCAATTATTGCAATATTTCTACTATTGGTTTCTTGTTAGTTAGACCATATAATTAAACTTGAAGGTTACGATAAGAATATGATTTTAGTTGACAATATATATATATATATATATATATATTTATATTTGTATGTGAACTTGAAAGTATAAAACCCGATATTCTTTAAGCCATAGTCTCCTTAAGGTCAACTCATAAGGCCATCTTATTGATTCATTAATGTAATTATATGATCATAATACATTCTAATTTTATTATTGTAATTTTCCATATCTTATATTATTTAAGCTTTCGACAAATTTATGTTTTCTATGTTTATATGTTCATTTTCATTTTTGCTTATATTATGATATCAAACAAGTGCAAATGAAGGGTTGGTTTTGGCCTCTCTTTGTTGATTGAATTGAGTTGGGGCTTGCTTCTCGTCGCTGCAATTTTTTTCATGACTAATGACAATTCTTTTCTTTTAATTTTTGTATTTACGATTGAGTTTTTTCGTTAAAATACGATCATTATATTATTACATCATTAATTGAACAACTTCAGTACATCATCAAATTGACATGTTAATTGCATTCGAAATCAATATCAAATACAATAATAAACAAGACTTTTAAACCTATTATTTAGTAGAACAACAGATTCGTCCCATAACTTTAAGTTGACAATTGAGTTGATGCTTAAAAATTGCTTATATTAATTTAATTCTAGTGTATATTTAAAGAAAGAATATAATATTGGCAATTTTAGCATCCATCATTTGTCATGTTCGAACATGTTCAGCCACAAATGTATGGTGCAAGTTAAGTAGGGCTGCATCAAAAAAAAAGTAGGATTGCATCAGATTCTTCAAATTAGAGCCCGTTAAGTACGATTGCCCGTTAAGTACTACAGCTTATTCTAGTTAATTATATTTAATTTCTGCGTAACAACCAATAATAGAATGCAGTTTATGATATCATTATTTATGATTATTGACTTGACAAAAATCCATAAGTTGAATTCAAGTCGATTTTATTTACGGAGATGTTCCAAGACTCAAGTCAAGTATAGAGGTATCATTCGTGTTGGACACGGATTGGAGGATCTTAACCTCAAAAGAGAAAGGTTGTTGGAATTTGAACAAAACCCTCCAAAGACATTCTACAATTACATTTTGTCCGAGATATTTATTGTGTATGTTTGATGTATTTCTATTTTATCTTATGGAGCCTTTATAATATTTTGTGATCAATATAACAGAAGGGTCCAAAGTAAGTCGAACCACCTTGCAATCGGACATGCAAAAGATCACAAAATTTAAGAGTTTCATATATATATATATATATATTTATATATCTTTTTTATCTTATGAGCATTTTGGTCAAATCAAATGCAACCTGTATCCAACATCAACTGTATAATTTAATAATTTGAAAAATATATATCTACATTAAGAAAACAATTGGAAGTATCGGTATACATGTTCATGGATTTAACAATTTCAAATCAACTTTTTAAAACTATATTTTGAAGAAAAGAAAACATATTTCATGTGATTCAATTTAAGTTTTAATTACGGACAACATATAGTTTTTTCTCTTTTTATTTATTGATTTTTTTTTTTTAAGAGATGATTCATTACATCGGAGTAACTTCATTACATCATTAAATCAATCAGCAATGACATCAAAAATCAATATCGAATACAATAATTAACAAACAATTTTTAATCTTACTATTCAGTAAAAAACAGTATATACTGCTGGCCACTTTCTGATGGATGGCTCCATTTTATAACCCCAACAAACTAAACTGGACAGCCTTAGTTTCAGCGCTAACCAACAGGTCCAACGCCCGTTACATGCCATTACAACACAAGCCCGACGTTGCCATTCTATTTCCATGTTCCTCGTGGAACTGACTTCAGTTTTCTTACATGCAACAATTTCACACATTATCTTTTCTAGTATAAATATAATTCCTCGCAAAATAAACGAAGCCAACGAATGCAGCAGCACTAAGCCCCGCCAGCAGCCAGTAGAAGTAATCCAGATGAGCCCGGTTCAAGTTATCTGAGAACCAACTATCGTGGCCTGACCCGCTTGTGGCTTTCTCAATCATAGATATCAGAAAACTGCTAATGAAACTTCCTATGCCGAATATGCTAAGGTACAAAGCAAGACCAATACTTTTCAAATCACTAGGAACTTGATCATAGAAGAATTCTTGCAGGCCAACCATAGTGAACACATCAGAAACCCCAAACAGCACGTATTGAGGTGCCAACCACCACACACTCATAGGTACCGTGGCTTTTGGCTTGTCGACAAGCCCATATTCGAAAGCTGTTACAAGACGTTTTCTCTCTACTATAGCTGCAATTACCATGGAAAGGAAAGATAAGAATATTCCAGTACCAATACGTTGAAGCATTGATATGCCAGATGGCTTTCTGGATATGGCTCTGGCAATTGGAACTAAGATGCGGTCGTAGATGGGAATAAAGACGACGATGGATAAGCTGATGAGAGATTGAAGTGTGGCGGCTGGTATTTGGAAGCTTGGAGTGATGTGACGGTCCATTGTGACTCCTTGCTTGGTGAATAAGGTGGATGATTGTGAGAATATTATGGCGTAAACCAAACATGTTGACCATATTGGAACAAGCCTGAGAACGGCTTTCGCTTCTTCTATGTCGCTGATGCTACAAACTTTCCCCTCTTGTTTTGAACCATTTGGCATGAGTAATGCTTTGTTTAGAAACCTGCCGTTGACAGAAGAAGTCAATCACCAAATTACGATAAGAAGAAATATTGATGTATACAAACGCATGGCAAGGTTCTTGGTTTCTCTTAAGTTTCAAGAAAGATGGAATGAAAATCAATTGAAGAAAATTCAGTTTACATGGTAACTTTTACATTACTCTGTTTCTTTAGGAAGGCAATGGAGATCATGAAATTTTACAACTTCAATTCTCCATCAATTTTATTTTCATAAATTGGTTCTGTGCATTTATCAACCATGCTTTTTAACACAAATCTTAAAAAGGACTAAATATCTCAAGCATTCCTAATGTTTGGACTAACTATAGAAACATCTTGTGTGGTTTGAGAAATTATAATGATACTTTCTATCACTGGTCCAGCTGACAAAAAACTTAACGAAGATTGTATAACGTTACAATTCAACCTCTGAAAAATTAAGCATGCCAGATTAATAGGGGGTCTAATTATAATGTTACATTGGTTATATTAAGTTTTGGGGAAGCTGAACTAATGGCATGGGACATTATGGTAATTTCTCAAACCATAGGGATTGTTAATTTTCTTATGCCCTTTAAAAACTAGTTAGATAAATGAGATGAGCGCGCATTAGTTTTCGAAGATCTTGACATAGACAGCAATGTAGCTGACGTACTTATATTGTTGAAAGCCTTCATAAGGTAGAATCCCCTGAGCTTCGGCTTCCACGGATATGGCCGACGGTGTAGTCTGCCAATTTCTAGCTGCTCTGACGAACACTGTACCAATTCTGAGAAACGGGTTTCTCTCATCACTGTGTACGGGGAATCGATAGGTAAAAGTTCCGAGCAAAAACACAATCAGGGCAAGGCACATGGCAATGCAGGGGATACCAAAGCCAAGGCCCCAACTCAAGTTGTCTTGAATGTAATTCAAAAAGAACAGAGCCACCAAAACACCAGCACAAAATGAAAAGTACCACCAATTAAAGAACGAGCTTTTGGCTTTACACTCTTCTGGATCTTGCTCATCAAACTGGTCAGCTCCAAAAGCTTGGACGCAAGGTTTGTGTCCTCCTTGCGCTAATGCTACTATATATAAGGAGAAGAAAAAGAGTATAATTTGAAGCTGAGGCGGAGAACAAGAAGTGCTACCAACCGAATTTTGGCAACCAGACGAGTAAACCACCGCTGACAGAGACAATAAGCCAAGTCCCTATAATCAATCGCAATATGGAAAGAACACAATTAGCTTTTCTCATACAAACAATGCACTTGTTCAAGATAATTAAGTCCAGAGAAACTTTTGTTTTTCCTACTTGTTTGTGCGAATTAAGTAAAAACTTTGCACTCAATCATGAAGTTAAGTTCATTGTCTTATACATGCTTAATTGCACTTTTAGTAATTCTTCTAGAACTGAATCACTCTACCTAAACCTGCAAATTTTCCAGAAACTGACTATTTCAAACAAAAAGGTAGCAGGTGAAAACTGCCTATTTCGAACATTTCATTACTGCAAGTACAGAAAGCAACTAAAATTCCATGCACATACGCACGTATCATCTAACGTAATTTAAAAATTTCAGAAGAATCCATGACTTACCAAAATATAAAGGAGAGAAGCCACAATAATCATCCGGTATCGCCCCAAAAATGAGTCCGCCAAAAAAGCACCCAACAGCGGCAAAAGCGACGCCGTTCCAGACCAAGCATTCACGTTCTCCGCTGCCGTGGCGGTGGACTGCCCCAAAGGTCCCGTCAAATAGCTTATCAAATTCGAACTTATTCCATAATAAGCAAACCTCTCCGCCACCTCAACACCTAATCAAGCAAAAAAAATCACAAAAAGTACAAACCGAAAATGAAGAAGACAAAAAAAAATAAAAAATAAAAATCCTTGAATTGAGTAAATTACCACAAAATACCTATGATGAAAAAAGCGGATCTCCAGCCACCAGATTTGGATCGGGAAACAGGGCGGCCTTTGAAGTCAGTTGATCCATCAACGGCGTCGTTTAGCAGGGGAGTTTCAGCATCTGAAATGGCGGCAGTAGAGATGGCCATGGTCGGTCTCTCTGCGCCACAATAATTGGATTTGAGAATGAACAATTTGATTCGTCAATCGTTTTATTCCACCGGTAAATTTTTTCTGACTGTTTTTAACTTTTTGGCGGCTGCAATCGTGATTTGCTACTGTAGGCCTACATTTTTATGGTTTCGCAGTATTACCCCTAAAATACAGTAATTTCTAATTTCACTCCCTCGGGGCGGTTGCTTCTTCACTTACGCATGGGAAGGAGATGAGTAGGTAGATGGCTGGGTCAAAGGTGGTGGTAGTTGGGATATCATGGTGCGGGTAAGAAGATAAAAAGAGTGTGTGTTTTTGAATGAAAGTGACGCTCCGAATATAAAGATCTATTCCAAAAAATTTATTGCATGAATTAGCCATGGTAACAAGGTAAGTCAAAATTCAAGACTCATCCGATATGATTTTTAAGGATTTAGAATATGTCCACCAAATTTTTTATGAATTCAGGATTGGACTTTGTCCTAATCCAGATCAAGACTAAGTAGGTTGGACCGTTAAATTTCCTACATAGACATTGTCAATAAGTCAGATTTAAATCAACTCAGAATGATCTAGATTCGAATCTGATTACGCATTTTATATCTAAATCCAATTAAAGATTCTATAGAATTCAAAAGTTTGAATCAGTTTAATGTCCGAAACTTGGTAAAAAATCTGGCCAAGTAATAGTAAATAATAATTATATATATTATTTTTATAATTAAAATGTCTCAATAAATATCAAGTTCTAAACTGTTAATTATAACATCATATGTATATTTGTGTTCTATTTTAAGAGTTCTTATTAATATGTTATATATAAAATTAATGTTATTTTAGTAAAAGATATTAATTGAAATTCAAAATTGAATCTATGACATATCAATTTTTTTAATTTCACATCTGATCAACCTATTCCATATTACAAATTTTTATAATTAAATATAATTTATTGAATATTTTAATCTGTTAAATATCATACAATTGAGATCGAAGACTAAAATCCACCAAATTGACAGCCCCAAGCCTAGGAAAGGAGATTCTTCTTCGGAGGGTGGGTTGAGCAGAATAGGAAAAACCGTGGTGGGCCTAGTTAGAGATGGTAGCAGATTGGGTTTTGAGGCAGGCTTGTCAAAATTCGAAGTTTGGGGTGATCAAGGTTTAATTTTATGGACATGTATCCAATCCAACTTGTCTCGAACTCATGATCTCTGATAAATCGACCCATTACATCAACATTACCATCTTCAATAACAAAGGGTGTAAAAAAGAAAAAAGAAAAGAAAAAAAAAAGGACCAACATTACAAAAATAAAGATATTAAGAAATATATTTTTAATAAAGTATAATGCTACATATGCAAAAATAATGTTAATAACAAGTCGCCATTTACAAAAAAGTTTGTGTACATGTCTTAACTTTTTGAATAAATGTTTTTTTGGCAAGTTGATAACTTAGCACTTTTGGCGAAGCAAGGGTGGAGGCTACTCACGAGGCCCGATTCTCTGGTTTATAAATCGCTAAAAGCTCGATACTTTCCGCATCATAGCTTTATGGAGGCGAAATTAGGATTCCGGCCTAGTGCAACATGGCGTAGCATATTAATAGCGAGACAATATCTTCATAAGGGCTTACGTTGGAAAATCGGGAATGGAAGACAGACAATAGTTTGGTAGGAGCCCTGGCTACTTGATCGAACTGGAAGAATCATCACTTTGCCTACTGACAACTTATCCAATATGAGAGTTTGCGAGTTGATTGATACCAAAATGCATAGCTGGGATGAGTCGAAGAACCGTGATCTTTTTTGGGCCGTTGATGCTGAAAGAATTCTGCAAATTCAGTTAGCTGCACCTGAGACTGATGACACACCCTACTGGCGCTTCTCCAAGAATGGAAATTTTACAGTCTGAAGCTATTATTTTCTATGCCAAGAAACACACACTGGTGAAAGGACTAATGGTGGATTGAGTGGGAATTTGGAGCTGGATTGGAGGTTTATTTGGATGATGAAAACTCCCAATAAAATTCATAATTTTTTGTGGCGAGTGGCATGGGACATTCTCCCCACTAACATGGGACTTTTCCGCAGACAAGTAACTTCCTCTATGCTATGCCCAATCTATAGTGAGGAGAATGAGGATATTGAACATGTTTTTGTAAAGTGTAAACTTGCAAAAGAGGCGTGGCAGCTTAATGAGTTTTCTTTTCCAATTGATTTTGCCAATGATAGAAATCCCTTTCAATGGCTTAAATCAATTTGGAAATATCTGGATGCCGAGGAGTTTGCTTTGTTTGGAACTGTGTGCTAGAGCATATGGTTCAACCGGAATCGAGTCGTTCATAATCAAGAGTGCTTCACTGGTTTTAGAAGATTCTTGCTTTTGCTGGTTCATGGATTCATGAATTTAGGCGAGCAAGGGATTGGAGAGTTTGGTCCCAGGTCCAAGAGCTGTTAGCTAATACTCTACGTTCTGGTCCTGTTTTTTTGTTCTTTTCGTCAACTTATTGCTTTGGTCCTTTCCATGTCTTGTATGACGATCTTTTGGCTGATCTTTTATAATATTATTGCATTTTCTTTCGAAAAAAAAAAAAGAAAACATAAAGTATTTCTTAATTTTATATTATTATTATTATTTCAACTTATTTTAACTTACAAGTGTATTATATTTTATATTATTTTATATATACGTATACATATATAATAAATATGGATGCGCACTACAGACTACGCATTTCATAAAAATATGTAGGGTCCATATTCAAAAATTTGTCAAACTCATTTTATTTAAAAATCCTTCGCCGACTCCAAGTTTAGCTTTGAAATTCATGCAACTAGCTGAACACTTTGGAGCGCTCCATGAATGCGAACAAGTTAAGTCATGAGTTTGAATTCATGAATTAAGTGGGAATCAGTCCAACCCATATTTCCTTAAAATAAAAATTTTAGAAAATAACAACAAATAAAAAAGGAAATTAAAGTTAAACCTAAAAACTTTCCTTAATCATTAATTTTAGTTTAGCTGTTAATTTATTCCTAACTACGAGCATGAATAGCCTACTATTTAGAGGATGTTTGACTAACTTATTTAGAACATCTTGTAAATTCCTATAGTCTATAAAATATTTTTAAAGTTTATAACATGTTAAATCTTAATTTAAAAGAAAATTATTAAAATATTTAGATAAATAAATAAGATATTAAAACTTATAATACATTATTAATGATAATTTTATAATTACGATAAATAAATTACAAGATGTATATTAAGATTTTAAAAATAACTTACGGACTTGTTATTTTTCTAAATAAAATCATAACATCTTATTTTTTAAACAGATAAGATATTTTCCAAAAAATTTATCAAACATCTTAAAAAAAAATCTTTAAAAGCTCATATGAAAAAATAAAAATAAAAACGAAAAAGAAAAAAAGAAGCACTTTCCCAACTTGTAAAGGATCTGTCCTCGTAGTCACGTAATTCGCAGTCTCATTATTTTTATTATTCTTTTTTTCAAAAAAAAAAAAAAAA
>JACFYI010003092.1:2023252-2034433 GCA_014898755.1 Handroanthus guayacan | reverse complement strand
GCTCCCGCAGCCGCGGTGGTCCCTCTGCCTGCACTTTCAGCAATCGAGTCCACGACTCTGCTGCCTGGGTCAGTGGCTGTGGTGTAGCCTCCCGTTACCTTGCCTTCTTCCTTCTCCTTCTTCATTCTTTCAAGCATCACCTAAAAGTGAATAGTGTGATGGGAACAAATATAATTAGTCCAAGAGTGAATATGTAGTAGCGTTCTGTGCATATTCTATGCGTGTGCATACGACTATAAAGTGGTGATCGTAAGCTAGAGGGATAGTTAACGTATGCATAATTTGCAGTTATGAGAAGATATATGGTATTTCGAGAAAATCGCATGAAAGCATACCAAACAACACCAAGGAGGCTAAAAGTTAAAACCGAGGGACACACCAAAAGGGACTCATACTTTGTTGATCATTCTCAACATGCCTCTATACCAATCATGAATTGTCATTGTGTGATGTGGAATAAAAGCATTGTAAATTGCTCAAAGAATTCTAATTATTAATTATAGAAATGCACAAATAACACAAATTACTACATACTGGTAGGTAATATTAAGTTTTTAGAGCAAATTTTAAGTAAAACATTATCACCAAACTTCAATTTCTGGTAGAAAAGTTGAATGGTATTACTACCAAACAAGCATGCATTGCATATCTAATCATATACATCAAATTAAGAGTCTCTAACAAAGACGTGTACACTCGTTATTAGAAATAACATTCGACAGCATATGATTTTATCCAATCATATCCCAACACGGTAGTATCCATGCTATACCATGGCGTAACATCCCAATGAGCCAATAATATCATGGTTTCAATGTTGTTATCCAATATATCATCGATGCCTATAAGCTTGTAAATATATGGCTGATATTATCAGATATGCGCCAATGCTTTAAATTATAACGCCAAAATGCACGTTATGCAAAGGATCTCTTACTACTACAAGGAGCATGATGCTAAGTCTACAACCTTAGATTCTTTATAAAATCTCTCTTACAACCATGTTAAAATTCGACTATCATTGTTAATGGCTAAGGCTGTATATTTACTTCAGATAATCACATCAACATCCCCTGAGTTTTGTTATAATTATCAAAGTACCCCTATGGTTTGTTAATTGTGTATAATTCGATCCCATGTATTGCAGTTAAACCCTTGAAAGTGCAACATTACAAGTAGAGTAACAACATTACAGTAGACCCCCTCTTAATATGATTGTAATCTAATGGAAGGGTCTGGGGTCCACTTGAAATAGTTTGTTGCACTCTCAAGGTGCCTAATGTGTGTTACTAATTGTAACCCACAAAAGGCGAAATGATAATTATCCAAACACATAGTAACCTAAAATTTATAGCAAACCTCAAGGGATGTTGAGGTAACTATCCCTATTTACTTCTACACCTGCCTATATTCCCTATATATGGCATTATGCACAACTTACAAGCTTTATTACCTCATAAACCTAATTCCAAGATTAAGTCCATCCACAAAATGATCAATATCATCACAATATGCTACCATTTAAGCACATATTCAACAATTTCCAACAAAATTCAACCAATAACCAAACAAATTATAATCTACAACGTCGCAAACCTTATTCGCCTTGGGCTCCAACCACACCAAATTCACCAAGATCATCACAAGCGCCACCATAAGCTCAGACCATCGAAACATTCCCACATTACTCAACGACAACCTTCTCCCCTTACTCATCCAGTGTCCTAAAATCGCCATTCCCACACTATAAGCCATTGCCTTAAAATACACCGGATATATCTTACTTTGCACCATTGCAAACTGGTGCCTGGGCAATGCCCCTGCCAAAACATAACTCGATGCGAAAGTAACCCACATACACATCCCATAAGCTGCAGCAAATCCCATCAAATGCAAAATTCCTGTCAATGAATTCACTCTTTCGTGCGAAAGAACGTAGTCAAAAACATCAGCCCCAACTTCATAAACCCTTCCAAGTATTTCACTAAGTTCCTTTTGCCCTTCTTTTTTCACTCCAATGGCCTTTGCAGCAACTTCTTCCTTTGTTTTTCTTGAAATTTCACTCGCCGAATTCTTTAAATTTTCTTTCTTTTCTTCGAATTTGTCCTTTAAATTTTCTTTCTTTTCTTGGATTTTATCAGAGCCTTTGTGGGCTGTGTGAGTAACTGTATCTTTAACTTTGCCAATGGCTTCGTTCACAGTCTCTTTTGCACCTTCCGCCGCCGTCTCCCCTGCCGCGGACGCCGTCTCCACCGTCCTCCCCATAGCACTTGCAATTTTCTCTTTACATTTGCCGTATGCATCACACACAAGCTCTTTAGGACTAAACCCACGATGAATTTCTTCTTCTTTTATTGCCCCCTTCACATTCTCCATTCTTTCAGACATCTTATCATCAACCTGATGGGCTGTCTGAGAATCCTGCGGCGAAATCGAAACCTTGGTGTTTCCATCATCTTTTTCGTACTCTACGACAACAACTCTATGCCCTTCTTTCACTATAACATCATCTCTCAGTTTCTTGTTTCCCGGGCTTGGAGTGAAAAAACCTGCGGTTAAAAGTGATGTCAAGACAAGACCTAAAGCTAAAACATTCATCATATTCTTGTTTTCTTCTCAACCTTAGTTAGAGAAACTGTGTGATTTTTGTGGATCTGTGATTTCTTCGAATGTGTAAGGACCGTTTATGTGCAAAAATGTTGGAAGTTGGTT
The DNA here is from genome assembly GCA_014898755.1 of Handroanthus guayacan. Taxonomy (NCBI): domain Eukaryota; kingdom Viridiplantae; phylum Streptophyta; class Magnoliopsida; order Lamiales; family Bignoniaceae; genus Handroanthus; species Handroanthus guayacan. The sequence continues at coordinate 2,031,721 of JACFYI010003092.1, read as the reverse complement.
TGAGGAGTTACCTGAAGTAGCCACGTGGGATTATGGTTCGGACATGCAATACGTGGCTTGCCGCATGTTCATGCAGAATTCTACGGGGCAGTTTCTGGTTCAAGGATGATTGATTAGGAATGCATGTTGGAATTTGGAGAGAAGTTGATGTATGCTCTGGGACATTGGAATCCAGTGGCACTGCTAATGAATTTTATATTTAGCAATCTTACATATTTTGCCACTTCAAGATAAAAAAAAAAAAAAAGACTTTCAGTGTAATAACTCGATTAAATTAAAGATCAGAAAATAGCAAGTGTTTATATAATGAATTATTGGATTGGCTGTTGAGTTTTCGTCCTGACAGTGAGGTGGAGGTAGTTCAATTTCTACCAATATGCGTGGATTATTTTTCTAATACATAATAATTTTGATAATAATCTAATTAATAGTAACCACAAGTATTTTTCTGATAATGATGTACGATCAAATGTATGAATTGTTTCTCTTTAAAAAGTTATTGAATTTTCAATTGTGTGGACTCTAGACAGAATTGAATTTTATATAAATTCATGATACATATTAGAGATGCAAAACAGGTGAATCAAATAGGAAATCAAACAATTTAATACATGATAGTTCGGATATAAAGTTTAGTAATACTTTTTATTGAAATAAAAATATTACATATAATACCAATGAAAGTTACTAATATAATGTAAGTAAAATTATAATCATTAATTTAGAAATTTAAATACATTAGACATTCTATTTCTTAAAATATAACATAATATTATTATTTGAGTCAAGTTTCATATATGTACAGAATTCAAATATAGATTGCGGCTATACAAATCAGTAATTACGTCTATTTTTTTTTCTCTAAGAAATTATTAATATGGTCCGTCTATATTTTTGGTCATACATTAATATAATCAATAATACCTAACAAAGAACATTTTTTCCGTTACTGCATAGTAGAAGAACCTTTTCTTTTTTTTTTAACAAGGTTATCAAGTGGTACACATAGTTGGGTGGATCAAACTCGAAACCTTTTATTATTTATTTACTTATTTTAATTTTTCAACTTCTTCCGGGCCGGGTGCGTTGGGATTGGGCTTAAAGCCCTAAAGAAACCAAGGGAAGCCCATCTTGCACTAAGAAATGAGTCCATAAATGAGCACTGGCCCAGTTCTTTGTCCGTTCTTCTATTCTCTTGTCTTTAACCAGAAAACTCGCTTCGCTTCCAGTTGCAAAACAGCGCCAAACCGTTGAACGACGTCAAGATTCTCAGTTTCGAGGTAAATATGTGATCTTTCGGCATATATAAACTTGTGCTGGAATAATTTTGCTAATTTTGAGTAAATTTAGAACGCAACTTAATCTATTTGGTCAGATATTTTCTCCTACGTATATGCTGATGCTTAGTTTGAAATCTCCTTTCTTATTGCAATCTGGAGATCATTTGGATTCTATGAGGGAACTGTTGGGAAGTATTGAATTGGAATTGGCTATGATTCCATTCGGATAGGTTTATTAAATTTTGATTCCAGTAGTAATCAATGTGATTAGAATTAAATTGCTTTAGTGAAATGAGAAGTGATGATGGGGAATATTAGTGCTTGTTTGGATGTATGAATATTTTGGTTGCACGACCAAAATAAATGATAAATTTATCTTGCTTTGGTTATCAGAATTGGTTATTGTTTACTTTTGAACTAACTGGAGGTAAAATGGATTAGATGGGGGATGTGAATGCGGAACTAGAAGAATTGTTTTAGGAGAAAAAGCGTGTTAGGAACCCTCTTGTCCCTATTGGTAAAGTTTCCTGACTGCTGTTTCCTTCTTATGTTACAGTTTCTTTTCATGCCAGTACTTCCAGTTTGAATAATTACTAGAGTAAATGTCACTAAGCCACCTGAACTATGCTCGTTTTTGCACTTTGCAACCTAATCAAACAATCGTTTCACTTTGCCTTCTCAACTTTGCGAAAATTTCACTTTGCAACCTCAGTACATTTTTCGGGGAATATTCCACCGGAATATTCCAACATTGAACACGTGTCTTAATATGAAGATAGAAAAAGTTTCATTTTACCACCTGAACGTCGCGAAATTTTGCACAATGCCACCTATCGATGGCATATGTCCACCGGAAAATGTACTGAGGTTGCAAAGTAAAAAATTTCGCAAAGTTAAGATGGCAAAGTGAAACGTTTTTTTGATTAGGTTGCAAAGTACAAAAACGAGCATAGTTCGGGTGGCTTAGTGACATTTACTCTAATTACTAATTACTAAGTGTTACCCTCATATAGGAACGTACGTAGTTTGGTTTGTTTATTTCACAGATTTGTCTTTAATTTTCTCCAAATGAGAGGTTGATGGAGTATGACTGTGCTTACATTTACAAGAGCTTTTCGCTTTTCGGTTAAGTAAAGAGTTTTAGCAGGAGTGAGCATGTTCGAAGATATGAGTTAAAAATACCAAAAAGTTGAAGAAGTTGGGTGAGGGTTGTTTGAACTGATAGCTTTTTTCTGATTAGCATCAGAACTATAAAAGGAGAATCGCTGCTTCTGACATTAGCCAAAAGTTGCAAAACGTTATTTTGAAGTTGTTGCAAACAATCCTTATAAAAGATATGTTTGTCCTAGAAGTGGTTGGATCACTTTGGTCAAGAATACATGCATGTAATTCATCTAGGAAGTGTGTTGGTGTATCTTGAGCTTTTATTGCAATGAGGAAGACAAAGACGGTGCAAATGGAACTGCATAAGACACAAGTATGAAAGAAACTGAAATCAACGTTATCATTGTTTCTTTCTATATACCTTCTCTTTTCTTCTATCTGCAACGTATCACAGGATATAACTTGCTTCAACCGATTGCCGTTGCTCTTACAACACAACTTTAATATCAAATTTAGTCCTCCAATGTCAACCATCTAATCAACCTGTTAAGTTTAAATGCCTTATTGATGGGGGTCAGTATTGGAGAACTTCTGATCTGATGCCTGTTTCCCGAACTTAACCATAGGCTGACATGATAGATGTATTCAAAGATTATCCACTATTGGACCCTTGATTTTATACCTCTTTCTTCAGTCAATAAACTTTCCTGTTGCGATAAACTTATCATCCTATTAACAATTTGATCTTTTCTTCACTTCCACTGCTAAAGGTCTTGTGTATCTCAGGTGCGTTAATGATAGCGGGAGTGCTTACAGCTGGTCTTATTAGCTTCAGACAGGGAAATTCTCATTTGGGTCAGAAACTAATGAGAGCCCGAGTAGTCGTTCAAGGTGCTACGGTTGCTTTGATGGTCGGGACAGCTTATTACTATGGTGAAAAATTTTGAGGATCCTTAGTGGACGACACTGATGAATAAACTATGTTACATCCCTCAACTCCTTTCCTCATGATGAATAATCCCCTTTCTTGGGTATACTTTTCTTATTTTCTCTGATTCTTTCTAGGGAAGGTGGGGAGGATTTGCATCTTGCTTGTGTGCTTTATGAAGCATTAGGAGCCATGCCCCTTTCGGAGTTTTATGCTAAACAAAGTCTGTTCAATATGTGTGAATTGTGCCGTAACATGAGATTTATCTCTCAATGTGTTCTGGAATTTGCTGAGTTATGTGACAGAGAATATGAAAGCTGATTTCCTAATATTCATGCCATATCTGCTGCCTGCGGTAAACTGTCCACTCTTGGTAGGAGAACTTAAGTTAGAATACGCTAAGATTTCAAGCAACTACCTGCCTCAAATTTTTCTCCGATAAAGTGCCAGAACATTATTTCTGGGGCAGGATAGTAATTTAAATCATTGAAGTTATGAAAAATCACTTATTTTTGAATCCATCTTAGCATTTGTACACTTCGGGTTCTTTGTATCTTCAGATGCTTTGGACCTTAGTCTAGCTGTATTTGTTTCATCGCTTTGTAGCATATCATAATCACTCTTTATCTTTGTCATGACTCATGGGGAATCCACTATCGGAAATTACATATTATCAGGCTATCGGCATTCTTGATGATGTATCCCTCCATTATTACGGCAAAGATAAAGCTTTGTCTGTTTGGACTGGAGAAAACAGACATGGATCAGAGATTCTAACAGATTAGCTTCTTTAAGGATTTGGCTTTTCTCTCATTCTTGTTTGAGGAATCTTAGCAACATAAGGCCTACCTTGGCAGCATCCATCTCTTCAACTTTAAATCCTTGGAATGATGGAAGATAATTATTGATTATGAAGATCATGCAATATGCTTAATCATCAAGTTATTCAAAATCATTTTATAAGGTTCATGTCTAACACGCTTTCTTCTCAAACATTAAGGGTGTTTCATAATGCTTTTACCATCAATTTTTATTGCATATGCTTTCTAGGAGCTTTGATGTTTTACTTCCATTTTTCCATTAAAAAATTGGAGGAAAATATTTTATTATCCTAATGGTGTCACTTAAGAATTTTTCGGACGTACTAAAATTGTGAAAAATCACTTAATTATTCGAACATTTGCAATTAGTGTCTTTCATCTTTTTTTTTTTTTGGCTTATAATGGAAAAAATTATTAATTTTTACGTTTACTCATTTTTACTATCAATTCGTTAATTCTTGTAAATAAAAATCATGCGATGCTCAAACATAAGCTATGCCAATCACTCTCTTTAGCCTTTGGAACGGTATATTTTAATACGAAATTTGTCTCTAATTATATTTAACAAAAATATATTAAATGTATTAAATATTTTTTATAAAATTATTTAATTGTAAATAAAATTCGATTGACATGGATTAATATAATGAGAGATATGCTACTGCAAATCCTTGCCAAACAAGAGTTGTTCAAAATAAAACATTTCCTAGGATAAGCCAAACACACCTCCAAGTTCTGCCAAGTGAAGTAAACCAAGTAAGGAAGTTAGTCCCTACAACTCCGCCGACCACAATATTGTCTTGTCGCAGAGAAATCACATCACAGTCCCATTCATTGTTGGCGATGATGATGATGATGATGATTCCAAAGTCAGTGTTCATGACCATTGTTTCATGGGCTCCACCTGTCATCCCATATCTCGAAAATCACTCAACAAGAATGCATACCTTCGTGGGTCCTATATCTGTGTCAGTCGAAAACAAAAGGGGCCGCAGTCTTGGTAGGTCCCACATCCCCACAACACCCGTCTTCTGCTCTTTGATTCTGACGCACACTGCGCACACACAGTACACACTTTCTCTCTCTCTCTCTCTCTCCCCACCCCTCCTCTTCCCCTTTCTATCCTCAACAAACATATTTGAAAACAATGTTATTTTTCTGTAGTGAAGATCTGTTTTTTTCTTCACATATTTTTAATTGGTTCTTTTGTGTCTCTTTCTTCTTGGGTTCATGGAGAGGAAAAGGACTGTGTTTTGTTTAATCTCATGATTTTCATCTGGGCTTTTGTTTTTCCTTCTTTTTTCAGAATGAAAAGCTGAGGTTTTTTCAAGATTTGTACTCTCCAAGGGTTATGCTTTTTTCTCAGGTTTGTTTGTATGTTTCGTATGATTCGTTATAATCATTTGTGCGTATTTGAGAAGCTGATTTTTTTATGTAGTTTTGCATGTTGTTTTATCGTTGTGGAAACGGGTTGGAATTTGTTTGGTTTCTTGTTCTATGAAAGTTGAGTTTGGTTAGAGTGACTTTTTTTGCTTGGTTTCTTGAAGTTCTTGCAGATCTATGTTGTCTAGCTTATTTTCAGCTTTGGAATTCCATTAAAGTGAGTGTGTGTGTGTGTGTTGTTTTTGTTTTTCTGTATCAGATGATAAATTTGTTCTTTGATTCTGAATTTGGTAATGCAAACAGAGGGCTTATGATTTTGTTGGAAAACTATAATAACTTGCAAAGTGTGATCATTTTTTGCCAAGAAAATGTAGATGAATGGTATCCCTTTTGCATGATCCAACATTCTTAACTTTAATGCATTAGATTCATGTTGTCTTGTTAATGAGAATTCAGGGAAAGCAAGGAAAATGGGTTTCTTATTTAAGCTGCTTTTATCCATTTATAAAAGGCATGCTAGAATTAGAAATGCTTTTGTGAGATAGCATGTCAAAGCCCCCAAAGTTAGGAAGTTCAATAAATGTATTGAAGAAATAAGAATAACTTCCCACCTTCTGGATCAACCTTAAAACCATTTGGAATACTTTAAATGTTAAAAGAGTAGGTTTAAGGTGAAAAATCAACTTATAGCTTTTTCATCGTTTTTGTCTAACAATAGTATGTTCCATTGTTCTCAATTCTTCATTTGATGTGTTAGTGATATGAATTTTCTGAAGCCCCTTGCTGCATTGTCTAGACGGACAATATAAGTTTCTAGATGTAGAAGAAGAAAAAAAAAAAAAAAGGCGACATACATGTGTTATATCGTTACTTCGCTTAAGTGGCTGGTTTTTTTTTACTACAGGGTGCCAACATACTACATATGGCTGACTTGAAGGACGAAACTTGTGAATCTAATACATTTCTTGAAAGCAAGAAGATCAAATGCGATTCTGCAGGAGGAGATGATGCAGGAAATACGAAAACACAGATTTCAACATCAAGAGGATCTGATTATCAAGCTTCTGAATCGGTTACTGACAATGTACATGGATCGACTCTGGTTCATGAAGATGATAAGCAATCATCAGATGGGGCTGTTTCTGATCAGCCCACATCAGCAAAGAGTGATCTTAGTACAGAGACCGGTTTAAATACAGGGAATTTTGAAACGGATGGCTTAAATACAATGAAACATGACATGAAACACAGGACTGAATCTTCATGTTCGAACTCCTTATCTGTCATCCTTCCAGCTTCGGAGGCTTCCAAGGAAGCTAACTCGTTGGCAAATTGTGGGGGATCCATGGATAGTTCTTACTCTAAAGCCATTGATCCGAGGTTAGACGAGCCAGTGACAACCAGTTCTGAATCAGGTGTATCTGCTCAAATTGCTCATAAGGCTATAAACAATGCACTAGCCATGAGTAGTATGAAGACATCATCAGTGGTTGAAAACTGTAGCTCGTTGCCTAGCAAGAAAGGAGACAGAGAAATTTCTCACGAGTCAGCAATGGATCCGGATAAGTTTACTGCTGGATTTGATCTCAATGAAGATATCAATACAAATGAAATGGATGATTGTTTTCAGCCAGATGTTGCAACTGCATCTTCTCCTAGTGTAATACACGTGATAGCAAAAGCTGCGATACGTAGTGGCCAACCTATGATTCCTTTGAAGTTCGAAGGTGGGCTCGGATGGAAGGGCTCTGCTGAAACTAGCGCATTTCGTCCCCCATGTTCTGTAAACACGCCAAAAGATTCACGGGGTTTTACAGGGATCGACCTTAATGTTGCTGCTGTAGAGGATAGTGCTACCAACGGATCACCAATGGAGCATCACAGGATATCCTCATCTCCCACTTTACAAGATTCTCGTTCAGAAGTCGATGCAAAAGGAGCCAAGAGCCTCTGGTTTGATCTGAACCACTTATATGATGATGCTGATGATCGGTTCGTTCAACGTTCTCTCCTTGCCGAATCAGAAAACCCTCCTTCCGTAGACTTGAACTTGAATGCTAATGCATCAGTGGGAAACAAGACTTCACATTATGCAAATCCAGGGAAATGGGATTCTAATTTTACCAGCTGTGAAGCCAAGAACGCTCATATGATGATGGCTGCACCAAATATTTTCCAACCAACGGAACTTATGCAAAGAGTAGCTTCATTGCAACAAAAGTCATCGTTTATATCACATACTTTACCAACCCCTCACTATTACCCTTCAACGGGTCCGTTTCACTTCAGTTCTGGCAATCCAATACCATTTCCCTTCTCTGGCATCATGCCGTATGCTAGATATTCTCATGAACAGGGCATTTTTCCTCAAGTGTTGAATCATGACACAGTTCACAAATCTTTTGGCACCCCTCATCTTGTGCAGGTTGTTCCTAACGAACGAGACATCAAAACTGATGTCAAGTCATCAACGAGCGGAAACAACATGGATGAGTCTAGAAAATTTACGTTTCTTGGTAGAAACTCTACAACGGGGGAAATGACGCATCAAGAAGCTTGGTGTGCAAAAAGGAAGGAACCTGAGGGAGGATTGGAATGTTACTACAAACAGATGATTTGAAGAAACTTGTGACTTTAGTGGCTTTGCTAATCTAATTTGTTGTTCCCATTTTGCTGCTAGAGTCTATTTATAGTTGCTACTTGCTAGTATAGTATTTTGTTCTTCCTCATAGATCAAGTTGATAGATTGCTGAAATTTTGTATATGGCACATTTTGATAGTAGATATAGAATGCATTGATGTCTTTTCTTTTCTTTCTTTCTCTCTTTCTTGTTTTGTTTTGTGAGTTCCATTTTTGGCTTTGGTGTGAGGATGTGGAAATTGATCAAGATTGAAAAGCCAAGATTCAAATGCTTTAAACCTTATATGCTTCTCTATGTCTCAACCTAAAGGG
>JACFYI010003092.1:2001742-2014756 GCA_014898755.1 Handroanthus guayacan | reverse complement strand
AAAAAGAAGAAATCAGATTAAGAATGTATAGAATTTCCTTTCATGAGTGTTATTGCAGAATCATCTACACGCACAAGAGAAAAGAACACATTCATTTTTGGCCATATCCACTAAGCATGCGTGTGAAGACAAGAATCTAAATTTTTCTTATATTCAGTATAGAAGCAAAGCTTTAACAGAAGTTTCTCATTTGGCAAATTAAAAAAAGAACGAAAAAACAAAGATGAAGAAGAAAAAGAAGAAGCAGTCTCACGTGTTTATCAACCACAAGTCTGCTTCATCTTGATTTTCACTTAAATTGTATCCAAATGCAGAAAGCTGACCCGCCATGTATTCACTATCGCTCTGAAAAATTGAAGTTGCATTAGTCAGAAAAGAATCCATACTTACAAACTTGGCTAAAGTTTGGATAATCATCAACAGATGAACACGAAGTAAAGTAATGAGGAGCAAGAATTATTTCCCTGATCTAATTGAGATTGTGAGGTTTAATAACTCAACCATCGATGTGAAATTCATAAAAAGAGTACTTCTTCTAGGCTCTTTAGTCTTTCACATGCATTCAGCCTGGCCTTCCCATTTCTGTTCACAATAGTTTCACTAAATTTTTCTGCTTAAGTGTAGCCTGGAGGAGGTGGCCCAACCATTCTCCTTCAGAAGAATATGAGAATATTTGGTCCCTTTTAGCAATTATTTATTTATATTGAATCTTCACGTGATGATGCTTCTAAGCTATGTGATCCATTGTAGTTCTTATGATTCTTGAAGGTCTATTTTTTCCCATGTATAGTCCCAGTGACAGCTAACTGTGAGGTGACCTCATGTTTACTACGTACGCTGCAATGCTTTCATTTCTTTCAAGCCAGATTGCTGAATTATGATTCCAGAAAGCCTCGGCGATAATTAATAAAGTCCTTTTCCTTTCACTTAACTTCACCTTTGTTATTTTCTTCTTTTCCATGATAGTCACTTATTTCAAGATCAAAAAGCTATTATGCCAGATGCTTTTCTGTGGATTCTGAGTAATCTATACTAATGACTTGTAACTGAAGTGGCCCATAAATCATGTGTTGTCAAACAATGGAATGCATTCACAAATATTCCTAAGTCGAAATTACATTCGAGAATTTGGCTAAGCTGTATCCAGATACTGAGAAATCCACTGTCTTCCCCTATACTACAAGATTTGTTTGTCATTCAGATCACTTAGTCAAAACCCAAACAGCAGCATAAGAACAAAAGACAATATCTTACATACATTCATCTCCAATACAAATTGGTAAAAGTTCAACGTTCAAACGAAATAGATGAAAAGTTTACCTGATTATGTGAGCACCCAAATGTCTTTATGTAGATTGTCTGCGCAACAATTAAACACACATAACACAACATACGTATAAATCAAGCTGAAAATTACAAGTATTGAACTATATACGATTATGCATAAGAATAGTGAAGCACCTGAGTGCCAGGGACTTTGGCAGTATCATAACTCTTGAGAGAATCTTGTAAAAGATTGTTCTTCTTTTTATGCTTCGGTTTAACACCGACGGCCGCTCCCACCGGCAGCCGGAACCCCGGCGGCGCTCCGCCACCTCCGCCTAGCAACAAATCCTCTATGTCTTCCATTACAGGTCCGCAGGTACAGCGAGAGCGTGAAATCAGCTATTCAGCTGCAGCATTTTAACTGGGCCAAGTTGGGTTTGTGGGTGAAACTAAAATGGGCTGGTGACTCTTAAACGGGCTCAAAGTGGGTTGGACTGAGACCATACTTTTACTGGGCTGTTAATAACTGGGTCAATTCGGCTGTATATGGGTCATATTAAATGGGCTTCCTAATCCTAAAACGGGCTCAATCCGGGTTGGGCTAAAAATGGGCAACAGAAACATGAATTTTTTGGGTGGATAATTATTATGATTTTAAATGTAATTTAGAACATTTAAATTTATTATAAATTTAGAATTAGAATAACACAAACATTTACTATGGTATTTTTACTTTATTTTAATATTACATTGATTAATGAACTAGACTACCCTACTGACTCCAATTTAAAAGCAACATTCTAAAGAATTTTGAAGTTTACGTTAGGTTTTTACATGGTTATCTTGTTATACAAATGTTTTCAAAAAATTAAGATTGGTGTAAACCAAAATTTTTGTTATATTAAATGAAGAAAATAAATATTAAGTTAGATTATTAATTGGACTCTAATTGTAAGAATGTATCATTAGTACAATTATGACTATAATTACACCCCTCGCTCCTATCTTAAATTTTCTTTTATAGGACTTGAAAGTGACTCTTTGTGTAGGTATGTTTATACTTCACGATTTTTTCTTGTGTTGTGACTCTTGAGTAAGAGCTGTAATCTCCCCGGATTTCTTCAGGTTGGATTTCGACCCTTCTAAGTTTTGGATGGAGCTTGTCGGGCCTTTATATTGTAGGTTTAGATCCAAAAATTAAATTATTTTAAATCCATTATCGAAAAATGATCTTAGGTCAAATACAGTTTTTAACCACATCACAAATAAAGCTAGATTTTTGCTCGTATTTAGTGTTAACATAAAAGGACACGTAAGTACTTTTAGTAAAGTAAAATTTGATAGAATAATTAATCACCACACAAAAAAAAGGAAAAGAAAAAAGAAAAAGTAAGTAAAACTTCCATTTTCATAAAATTTTTTGGGTTACATTTCCAAAATTCAATACAAATTGCATTCATCACCTTGTCCTCCTTTCTTAACCACACTTTCCACTAATCAAATTTTAACTCCCCTATTATCAAATATAGTTACATTGAATTCCATATCACCATAATAAGTAAAAACTAATAGATTACTAATTTTTAAAGAATTTTCTTTATAAAAATTCTCCCAACCGTCTTTGAAATAAACGCTGTCTTCTTCTCTATACAATTTTACACGCCATTTGTATTTGGAAGAAACTATTAGCGTTGCAATACGTGACGATCCTCTCCCCAGTTGCTCCAGAAATGATGCTGGAATTCTCTAAAATTTTGAAATAAAATTAGACTATCATATAATTCATGACGAAACTAGAATATAAATACACAGAAAAAAAAAATAAATATACAAATAAATAAATGAAAATTATTAAAAAAATAATAATAAGAAACTTACTATGCCATGGTCTTTTGTAGCAGGCAAAACAATCTTGTAGAAACTCGGAAAATCACTATCTTCAGGCATCCTTGGAAATGGAATTAAACCAATCTCATTAGACATTATTTTTATTTTTTTTTGGGCTAAAAATTATATTTTTAGTCTTTTCTTTCAAGTTATGAGTTTTATAGAGCCTTTATACACAAGAAATTTGCATATATCTCAACTCAAATAATAGTTAAAATTTTATTTAATGTCAAAGAAAATGGATAATATGGAACGATGCAATAAATAATATTTGCCATAGTAGATTGCCAATATTCTAAAAATGTAATGACCAAATCTCTAGAAATACTTCTTTTTGAAGAAAGTAACTAATTCATTATTATTTTATGATAATGCCATTTAATGTTATTTTCGAGATTTGTCTTAAAAAAAAAAGAAAAAGAAAAGAAAAGAAAAGAGGTGGATATCATTATTCAGACAATCTTTTATTGCTCTTTTTGTTGTATTACCTCAATTTCCATGTGGACCTTTGGCATGTAATGAGGAGTTCTTTTAATTTGAATTCAATCTCTCCTCTATATATGTATACACTTAGAAAACGAGAACGTACCTCATATGTGGTAAAGAATAAATTTTTTTACTCTAACAAACAGCTTCCCAGGTATTCAATTATCATAAGAAATTGTTTTTGTGTTTACTTATAGAACAGAACACACATTTTCATAAACTGATGTAACTCTTCGATGTATGTGAATCTTTTTTTTTTTTAAAACTTCTTAATATTTGAGACGGAACTTTCATAATAATTCATAAACTTTACTATTTTTATTGAAGAGTTGCAATTAACATGTTTTTTTGAGGGTTTTTTTTTTTTTTGATTGGTAACATGTTTTTTGAGTAAATCTATCATATTGCGGTAGATTATAAAATGCTAAAATTGTGATATTTCCTTTTTATTTTGTTTATGAATCTTTTGCATGCAATTACCCTTTTGAAAATTTCACACGACTCATCTTTTCCTCAATCAACTTTTGGATGCTCATGTCATACTTTTTTTTTTTTTTTTCCTTGGAAAGATAATTACCTTGTATTCCAAAATTTGACTTAATTATAAAAACACATCATACAATTTAGAAAAATGCAGTAACACTTCATGTACATATATTAGATTTTCAATGAGTCTAAATACAATGTTTTACAAGTTTCGTTATATCGCTACCTTGACAAACCCTCATACTTACAAACGCAAAACAAGATTTTCATCAAGTTCAAGAGCTTTGTAATAAATAAAATGTTCCCAAAGAAATCATTCTGTGAAATAACCAGAACAGCTCCAAGAAAAATCACCATGGAATTTTCTGCTTTTTGCCATATATGAACAGAAGCGTTTTTGACGCAGACAAATGTTTAAAGTTTGTGCAGACGATCTTCTCCAAGAATGAATCTTGTTAAATGACTTGGATCCACGAGTAGAGCGCTACACGACCTGGGAAAAATCCCAAGATCATCACCGATTTTGTTGTACTGTTTGAGAGCAGCTTCCATTTCTGCCTCAATAGCAGTATCATCCATGCAGTTGTCCATGCAGTTGACCACGTCAACACGAAGAAGATCACCGTAATGTTTTTCCTTCTCAGGATCGTTTTGAAAAGGTTCCGTTCCAGGGCCCTGCAAGTCAAAGAGACTTAGATGCTAAAGAAATAAAGTGATATCTTCGGAAAAGGACGTATCTGACACAACAAAATACACGACAAAAGATTCAGAAATTTCACTCCCAGATCAAGCCATTTCGACGATATGAAACCAGTCATAAGATTAAAAAGGCATGCGTTACACAAGTGACTTGAATATGAAAGAAAAGGCGCGTCAATATAGCATTTGAAAAGCCCAAATATACAAAACATAAGTCACAATTGGAGTGCCTTTCTAAAGATAATGAGGGCATTTGAAAATGCTTTTACTCTGAAAAGTGCTTTGAAGTGGTACCTGGTGAAGTGACTTACGTTCTTGAGAAGGAGGATTTAAGCTAAAATTCAATGGAATCTCAACGCACCTATGAAAATACTATATTATTGTTTTCGTACCACTGGAAAATCCTTTTCTTAGGGATCAGTTAGTAATTTAAAACATTGAAGTTGGGGAACTTTTTTTTTTTTTACTTTTTTTATTTTTATCTTTTTTTTTTTTTTTGGCCGGGGGGTAGGGAATGGCAAATGCCAAATATTCATAAGCATTTTATCATTTTGTGGGTTGTAGTTGCAAATAAGGTGAACTTTACTGATAACTTCCCAACTCTGTAAATGAAAATCACTTCGTTTTAAAGCAGAAGCAAAACCAAACACCTTCAACATTTCACATGTATTTCAGGTTTTTGCCCATCAAAGAAAGATCTATTCCCTAGTTCCAATACATATCACCTCAAACTCATGGACTGTGTCCGTTTGCAAAGTCAAATGCAGAATATATGTAACAACCATTCGCTACCAACATAAAACAATACATCGTCCGCATAATAACGACAAATAGAAAGATCTTTCAGATTGAGGATAGGATCTTCTGTACCTGAATAAGTTCAGCGTAATGTCGATAGATCTCTGAGTCTTCATCTTGATCACCCAGCAATGTACTTCCATACCAACCATTAGCCTCATCAACTACTGTCATTGCCAGGTATCTACATAAAGAAAAGAACTTAGAAACAAGAAACGGGAAAATCAACAAATTTACTTGGGGTAAGCAAGATTAAGCCAAGTCTAAATTGGTGTAAAGAATTTCCAGTGTTTGAAGATCCCATCGCTAGATCTATTACTGGCACAAGTTTTGACACTCACAAAAGAGCAACAGCCTTTTCAAAACAAAGAAATGAAAATTTGACAGAGAGAAACATGAAAAAAGAGCCAAGAAATTACTGTTGGAAGACATCTTCTTCGTTGCTCTCAACACTCGGAGCAAACAAATTAAGGTCACGTAGGCTATCAATTTTCTTGTCATCAAAAGCTCTCCCATTTGTAACTTTTTCGGAAGTCATTTTTGGTGTAGAGCTAGTACCAATCTGGCCAAAAAGCCAGTTTGGACTCTTGAGCTGTATTTCACTGCAACAGATACATCTCGGAAATAAATCTTTTAATCCACAAAATAAAAATGCACAGTACAAACCATGGCATGATCAAAAAGCAGATCCACTCTGCTTTATTGTGGGGTATTGTCTTTACGAATGATTCACAAACTCAGATAAAAATAAAAAAATGCATAATTTAGCTCAAGCAGTCACTTACGCTGCATCAGGTGCCACACCAAAGTTTCCTGATCTTTGATCTGGCTCACTGAAAAGCCGTACATTCTTGATTGAGCTACATGTCCTTTCAATCAATTTGTCAAATGATGTCATCTTTATGCGCGAGAAGTCCTCTCGACAAGCAGGAACTGGAGCCAAAGGATCTCTTGGTACTGAGGGCTTAGTATCATCTAAAGGACTGTCACTCAACATTAACATCAAATGTATCATTGAGATTCATCAAAAAAAAAAACATCAAATGTATCATTGCATGGATCAATTAGCAGAAGGAAAATCTTAATCAATTGAAAATGGTAATGATGTTTTACTCCATCCATAATTGAACAAATGCATATGAAAATTCTGAGGCATTACTTTCAATTATTAAATTTCAAATATATGGGAACCAATTCACATGACTTAATGCTGATCAGGGACATCTTAAACTAATACAATATTAGATATTAATGCTGGAAAATAGTTTGAGAAAATATCCACTTGACTGATAGCCTGAATGCTAGCCAGGTGTTTCGATAAGAACATAAAATTACCTATCAGGCACAAGATCGTCTCCAATCCCAGATACATGAAGATAGTAATCGGAATCCAACTCCCACAGGGCAGGTTTTCCTTCTTGAGGCTGGAAGTAGCCCAAAAATCTGAGTAGCCCATCAGTAGACAGACTTAGAGAAACAAAAAACCATAAATTCACAAAAATAAAATAAAATAAATATAAATAAATAAATAAATAAACCAAAAAAATAAAAAAAAAAAACTTTTTCAGGTAAAGCAATTTGCAATGCGAAGGTCCAATAGAGATAATTTAAAGGCAGCTCGAAGATATTAAAAAAAAATGATAACTCACAAGTTTATTGCATCCTGCTTTTCACCATCTGTGTAAGCATTGCTGTAATATCGCTTTATGGACTTCAGGAATTCCCTAGACTGGGTTGTAGCTTTCCACTTTCCCTGCCTTTCTGGGAAAACCTACATTTTGGGAGAAAAGAACCGTTTGATCAAATAGCTCTCCATTATAAAAAGCAGATCGAGCAAATACTACTGATCCAGAAGAAAGGTCTACAGTGTTGTGTGCGGCTGAGCCACCATATTGCTGAGCCAAGGCATCACCCATGCTCTGATACATATCCATGAGAGCAGCAGCAATGCTACTATCAGCATCCACCTTTGGATTATCTGTCAAGCCCAATGCATGAAGTTGGCGGCCAAGAGCTGCTAGGCCATAAGCATATTGCGCAACATTTGTCCGATCCAAGCAGTCAATGCAATTGGTACGCAGAACACCACTTTGGAACCGTGGTGCTGAATTACCACTAGCATCTTTCCTACTCTGTTGACTATTTCCAGACTCCTTATCTTGCTTGGTCAAGATCTCTGTACCACTGCTAACCCTTGAAAGCTCCCCAGAATTAGCTCTTAAATCTCTAAGTGAAGATTCCCTGTACAGAGTAGTCTTATGTTAATTTAAACTCAGTATCATTCTCAAAGTGGAGACATCCTTGTTTCTCACAAACTAACTTAGCCAGACCTGTTCTTTCTCGTAGTTAATTTCCGTATCCTTCCTATCTTGCAACTTTAAAGATTCATAATTAGATGTCCAGTTACCTCTCATTTTCCTTTTTAAGCCATATTTATCACACAAATTAAATGATAGTTAATTTAAGGGATTTAGAGCTCTGATGGCGGTAAGCATTCCCTGGTTATCTGAGGATTTTGTTGTGATTAAACTTCCAACTTGGGCCCACACCTTGAAAATTGCAGAGTTTTCTGCACTAGTAGTTTTGTGTAACATTTATTCCGCACAAATAAAATGATCAGGAAAAACTTGAAGAGACATATGTAAAACATGACTAAATGGTTCTTGAACATGAAAGGTTGGAGATAAATGAAACTGAAGTCAGAATAATAAAATAAGATCTTCAACAAAGAAAAATAGAAACCCTAGCAGAAATGATATAACAGGTGAAAAGTAAAATGCATAAATCAAAGAGAATAGATTCATACCTCCCAGTGCTAGTTCGAGCGAGTTGTATAGCCCTGCTTTTCACAACTAAAGGTTTTCCACTGTAATAAAATCCAGTTAAATCAAGGGCTTGAGTTGCAACTCCACCCAATACTGCCAGAACATTGGCAGACTTGCTGGAGAAAAATTGAAATAGTTAGTAGCGACGAGAAAGGACCAGCAATGCATCATCAACAACACCTACATTACATACCTCTTTGCAAACTTGTGAAAGTCCCAATGTATAAATTTGAGTTGATTTTCTTCTGGAAGAATCTGGTTTAGATACCCCACGGCATGAGCAAACTCACGTCTTAGCATCATTTCCCGTGGTCTTTTCTCGACTGTCTGGAATTTAATCAGTGTGTGTAAGAAAAAATAAGCAAGTCATAATTTACCCTACAATATCGACCCAGAAAAATTTCATTTCAGCTTCAACAAAGTAGTTAAAGCAAATGGTGAAACTCTATAGTCATCAGGTGTTTAAGCCAAGCCAGAAAAAATGGTACAAACCTTAATCAGATTAAGAATAATGATTGGATTTCCATATCTTCTTGCCAGGTCTTCAAAATGGAGTCTGGTTGCCTCATACGTAGGATCATATCTTTGCACTTCAAGTTAAAAACCAAAGATTATCTAGAGTAAAATCATGAAACAAACAGCAGTGGGGATTAAACTTAAAACTGCATCAATGTTATTTTCCTCACATATGATATCAGGCTTAGGACTGAATCTAGAGGCTTCTTGTGACCAGAAAAGAGGGATAGAACCCCTCATTTGTACAACAGAACTCATTTTTCCTTTACAAGATCCAGCTTCTTCGTCAAGAACAATTTGCTCCGTTTCAACATCATTGGCTACCCGCCCACGATCATTAACTCCTCGTTTGAGGTAACTGCACCAGAAGCAACCAACACTTACCTTGGAAGTCCTATAAACATAAATTCACTAAAAGAAGAACAAAAAGTCTTAACTCTTTATCACGAGAACTAGAACTAAATTTTCCTCACAAACATAATTTGGCTATCACAGAAGCATGGTACACGAACACAAACAAATCTATATTTTACTATTAGTTCATCCATCAAAAACTATGACATGGGTGAATGCTTTAGACTCTAGACACACAATTGCTAACAAAGCTTTCAAGTTGAGGAATAGACTGCCTAAGAGCCAGGGGTGCACAGATAATTCCAAAGGGGATACAAATAGAAACCTTAATCCAGCTGCCAGATACAATTTAGTTGTATATTTTATAGAAAAGACAATACAAGAAAAAACTGCAACTATAGAAAACTCTCCTCATTTTATCTATTTTAGAAGAACATCCACATTTTAGAGAAATAAAGATTAGGTGCATCTTGAAATGAGTGATAAGGCAGAAAACAAGAAGCATGAAATAATGATTTACCGTGTCCCAGCAAAATGGCGAGAGCGTCTGGAAACCAGAGCAACACTAAAATCCCTTCCAAAAATTGATGGTCTAATCTGTAGTGAATTGCATAATTTTTATCAGAGGAGATACGTATCTTAAGCAAATGATCAGACTTGTTCCAACTCACAATCATAAAAAAGATACTGAAGATTGGAAGTCTAAGCCTAACAAAATCAAATACCATGTGTGATCAAAATAGAAAGTTAAATCTTATTAGAAAAGATATGTGGTCTCTCAATATAAAAATGCAGCAAAACTATAATATGCCAGTGCAACAGACATAGTCAATAAAGCAGAGAATCATGCGTGGAAAATCCAAATGGAATATAGAATTTTGAACCCAAGCAAGAAGTTCTAGGTGGAATAACAAATGGTAAAAATTGAATGTTATAGAACTTAGACTGGAATAAGGAACCTGTTTAAAATTCCCATGAACCAGAGCTATTGTCCAAATGGTATTCTTGCATCTCGATCGAATTTCTCGTGTTAGAAAAGCATTCCAAACAAACATGTTATCATATGGCATTCCTTCTTCGCCCATTGATAACACATTTTTCTGTAAACTTTGCATTATAGGATATGTATAGCTATAGAAAAAATCTTTTGTCAAGTCCACACTGGATAAAAGCTTCTTGTACCTGCAAATGAAGTGCACTTTGTAAATTTTGTGTCCAGGCCCTCAGCTACAGAGCTTAAATACGTGTCCCAGTAGCAGATTGTATCTTTTGCTCCAAAAGCAGTTGGAATGCAATTTGACAGTAAACAGACCATTCCATACAGGGACTCCCACACACCAATGAAAAGTCACTCGATTTCACCCTAATTAATAATCTCACTCAAAACATTCCAAAATAGCACAAGATAATGCACACCATTACCCTCCTAATGAATCATAGAACATAAAATTATTATTGTTTAGATATTTGTACAAAATGTAAACAAGAAAATAAAGTTGTTACCGCAGCTCAGTTTTAGAATGAGCAACATCAGACTGAACTGAAACATGAGGAATGGTAATTATTTGGCTCTCATCTATACTATATATTGCATGACCACAAATGCTTCCAATTTGCCGCCGTTTTGTCACCAGTATAAGATAGTATGACTCCAGGAATTTAATGCAGCCTACAATGCAAGAACAAAAGAAGAAGAAAATATAAGACTACACAAGACACAAAGCAGTCACATTAACAAAAATATGCACATGATAATATTTGATCTCATATTAATGTTTCATTTTCTGGACTTACCAACAATGCCATATACCTTGGTAACAAAATTTAACCCTCCAGTGGCACGATTGCCCTCGGCAATCCGTTGGAGCAAGCTCTTAACTTCTTGTGGGGGATAAACCACAGGATCTTCACTGATATTTAAATCAGAAGGCTCCATTCTATCAATCTTTAACACCCGAAAAAACTTTTTGTTCCTATCACTTCCAATCAAGTAAAACCTCTGGGGAAAATGGAAGAACAGTGAGACCGGGTTAGAAATATCAAATGAAAAGGGTTTCCCTCTAGCTGTTAAAATATCTAACTATATTGATATATCTTGTTCATTTTCAATCAGGGGACACCCCCCCTTCCAAAACAAAAAAAAAAAAAGAAAGACAATTTGACTTAGTGAAAACAAAGCTTTTTCATTATAAATACATTGAAAAAGCTAAACTCCAGGTTTTCTAAATAATCTAAACAAAATAAATAAAGCCTGATGGCCCATACACTCTGATAAACTGAGGGTAACTCTAAAGTCAAACAGAAGTCGTTCATCAGCTTATGTTAAAAAAAAAAAATGCTAAAGTATGAATTAACTGCTAATTGCAGAAAAGATGAAAACCGTTTTAAAGAATCAGGTAATCACGTCATATATACGCAACAAAGGTTAAATAAGTTGGTAAAATTAACTTCCTTAAGCACTAAAACAAAAATTAATCTGACTTACCGCGCGGGTTTCATAGAGGCGAAATTTCTCCAAGGAGTATGAATTTGGATCGGGGCTTTCCGGGTCATTTGCAGGGTGAATTTTGGAAGAATTTGACCCGAATGATGGCGGAAAATTCACCGAATTGGATTTTGGATTCTCTGGTTTCGCCATCTTCAAATTGACTGCTTGAACCGAACCAATATTGGATCGAATTTGTTGGATTATTACATTTCTTTCAGGCTGATGTAGCTTTGCTTTTGCAATCCCTTACTTTCCGCCATTTTTGCTTTTTCCCTTATACCTCCCAAAACTGTCAACTAAATCGTGCTTGCAGAAGGGCAGTAAATCTAAATCGCGTTAGTTGTACAACTTGTTCAAGCTTCAATCAAACACGAGTTTCATGTTAGGGATTTATTATTGCTATATAATTAAGAAAGTTCTAAAAGAAAACTAACACCAATTTGTTGTTTCTTTCTTTTTCTTTTTTTTTTTTAAATTATCATTTTCTGAATGTTTAGATTATTAATTATTGCTAAAAATTTAAGAAGGCTCATTATACCAAATTTATTATTTTGATCATATATTCTAACCAAAGTGTAGAAATTTCGTCGCCCTTATTCCAAAGTTATTTAGATAATTAAGTTTGACAACACTACAACACTACTTATTTCCTTTCCCTAATTTAATTGGAGGTATCTCTCTCCAAAAAAAATAAAAAAATAAAAAATAAAAAATAGAGATATTTATAGTGGGCCGTGATGCTACTAAAGAATGTTACTTATCAAGTTTAGATGACATTATCTAATCCTTCAAATCATTCACCGTACAGTCAAGATCAATTGAATCAGATAGATGGAATCAAGCTCCAAATCGACTTTTCAATGAAAGTTGGTTCGCTTGAGTTATTAGACGTCTCTTTGTGCCATTAGGCCTAGCACAACAATGCGCCTTTGGGCCTATCACCTGTTTCATCATTCTTCTATCAATTAAACTATTTTTTTTTTCTTTGGAGAATTCTGGTTCATTTCGTATTTCATCCACTATTCAATTGTACATATATTTGTTAAATTTAAGATATTAACGATCCTGTATTTATTATAACTATATGACATCCACTTGTATTTTTATGAGAAAAGATTTAAAACATCATATATGTTGGGAAAGACGGACCAGAATATACCAAAATAAATGGTACCGGTGCAGCGGAAATAATATTCTTTTCCCTTGTGC
>JACFYI010003092.1:1963270-2000966 GCA_014898755.1 Handroanthus guayacan | reverse complement strand
CCCAACAATATACTTAATACGAAAAATAAGAAAAGAAATATGTTTTGAAATAGAGAATTCTAAACGAATTTTCCGAGCTTGTGGACCACATAGGCCCATAATTCCCTTATCTAAAAATATTGATGCCACAATCACGTTATCCATTCAGAAGCCTCAAACTTCTCTTATAAAACCTAGACAAACAGCCTTCGTTCACTTGACAACCAAACAAACAATGAAGAGCTTCTGCTTATGCAGTGGCAGAAGTAGCAGCTTAACCACCTTTCCATCACTATTTACCCATCCTCAGCTTATTACCAGCTTATCAGAAGAATCCAAGAAGCAACAAACAGGAAGGAACTTTAATCCAAAAGCAGCAAAATCTGGTGGCTTTTCAATAAAATCAGTACGTCCTAAACTTAATTATTGCCTCATATATAATTTTTTCATCTGGGATTCTTCTTAATAAGCTGTTAAAAGTCTTTCAACTTGTTCCTTGCAGATAATAAATACGTGCAAAACATGTAGTGGCCAAGGTGCAATAGAGTGTCCGGGGTGCAAGGTTAATTTTGCCACTTCAGACAACCTTTTAAGTTTCAGATTTTACTTTCGATTGATATTTCTGTCTTAATTCTCAGTATTCCTTGATGATATGGAGTTTTGTTGTTTGAATTCTAATCCAGGGGACGGGAAAGAATAAGAAGAATGGGAACATTTTTGAGCGATGGAAGTAAGTCAGCATCTCCTAATTATTGAGTAATTACATTCTTTAATGGTTTTTGCAGTCTTAAGAGCTTATGAGATATTATAAAATGTTTCATCTTTTTTCCCGAGAAATGAGCTTATAAGACCTTGTAATTATATGACGATAGGATTGTATAGAAAATTAAGGTATTAGATTCTGTTTAAGATCTTACATGCCTCTCTAATTTTGACTATATTAATTACAAAAATATCATTATTAACATATTATAAACTTCAATGTCTTACTTTATTCAGAAAGTTACTTTTAAAATATATTAAAGGATGCGGAAGTTTATAAGATGATCCGAATAAGTTATCTAATCGTTTGTATGTGATTATGATTCAAATTGTGAAGGTGCTTTGAGTGCCAAGGATTTGGACTCAAGAGTTGTCCAGTTTGTGGCAAAGGAGGATTAACACCAGAACAACGAGGAGAAAGATAATGCTTTTATGAAAATCAGTACTTTTGTAAAGACAACATCTTTCTTGATCAATACATGTGTTTTGTGTATGAGTTTATCAAGCATCGTTTTTGAGCTAGTTTGGCATTGCTTTTTGCTTTGTGCTTTTTGCTTTTTGTAGCAAAGGTGAGTGATAAAAGCTGAACGTATTTGTAACTATAAATCAGAAATGATAAAAATACAGGAAGTGGATAAATATTTGAAAAAATAAGTGGTTTTCTGCACTTGTCCCCGAAAATAATTTCTCGACGCTTTGTTACATATGGATGAAAACATAATATTTTATCCAAACCCTTTTAATTTAAAAGCTGAACTAAAAATTTCCTAACTATACCTCAAGATTCTAACGGATTTCAACTTAATTTTTCTCAATATAAACCTAAGTTTTCAATAGCCGATAAGCCCTGTTCCAATTGGTTAGGGGAAGGTCTCACAACCATAAGTTATAATTACTAAATAAAAGCCTTACTTAATTTTTTTACTGTATAGTAGTTTTATTAAAAAATTTCTTGTTAGTTATTAATTTTCAATATTATTATCTGATATGTTGATATAAAGATTGAATGTATTTATAGGTTTTCGATAGCTAAAATTTGAAAAAGCTAATAGTGCAATATTGTAACGCAGCAATCCCATGATGAACTTTATTCCAAATTCACATTGGTTATAAACACAAACTTTGACTAATTCGGCAACCACCACCAGGTTAAGTGAGGTTCAACATTTGTTTCTAACATACACATAGGTTGTCTGTACCATTAGCCACAATACACAGATCCCCCGTCGGCAAGGTGCAGCGTGCAGCCCTTCGGTGCCAAATAGCAGTTGCATCTTGTATAATTCACTTTTCTCCCATTACAAGTCATGGATACCACATCATAGCAGGGGAAGGGAGAGGCTTTTACAGATGATACTATATTGACTCCAACCAGAAGTATGCCTGATGTCAGAAAAGAACACAGAATCCTGTTACTGAAATTGATATTAGAAAATCAAAAAAAGAAAAAGAAATCCTTTTTTGATTCCTGTAAGAATAAGTTTTTAGCTTGAAGAAATTTAAGATTTACATACCATATATAAGAATAGAGAGAAATGGAAACCTAGAACCAGCTGATGGAGCCATGGCTAAGTGACTCTTCTCCTTGTGGTGCTGATTTACAAGAACAACCACCGCTAAAATTTAGAGGTACTCAATCTTAAGAGATAATTATTTCAATGATCCCTGAAGTTTGGTCTAATTGCAGATGTTTCTTATATGGTTGGAAAAATATTTCGAGTCACATGACATGTTTTTTGTAAGTAAGCTAAATTTTAAAAGTGTCGAAATCATTATTCGATTATCTTAATATTATTTTGTGTAGTCAAAGACTCAAAGTCGTTGGAGGCATGTGGTACACTTGATAGATATGGTTAAGTTCATATCTTACTATTGAGAGATTGACCAAAGTTTATTTTATTTTTTCACAATTGGATCCCCATGTTCAATATGTCATATGGATTTGATGATTACGTTGAAATTACTAAAATATCCCTGAGTCAATTCATTTTTTTTTTTTTTTTGGGTTCAAAGTCCCAAATAGTGCGAATTACTTTGGAAAGTAGAAACATGTCTTTCCTATAGGAAATAGAATGTTGTCTTGACTGCATCTTAGAAACTTATTCCTAATTCAATCCATTTTTAAGGGGTTTTTATTTCCCATTTCATTGCATGGATGATTACCAATTATATGACATATACGATATATTTTATAAGAACGGATTTAATACACTTAGTATATATTTAAGATATGAAATAGGAAATGAAACTCCATTTTGGTATAAAGAATCCTAACTAGTTTGCAGGAGTTTATACTTTTTGAGGGAGTGAAAAGTTATAGAAAAAATTGTAGAGAAAGCTTTAGAGGGTGATTGGGTGAGCTTATGTAAGATGTTTTGAAGAGCTAATAAGATGTTCTGAATAAGTTATCTAATAATTTGTATGTGACTATGATGCAAATTGTGAAGGTGCTTTGAGTGCCAAGCATTTGGACTCAGGAGTTGTCCAGTTTGGGGCAAAGAGGGATTAACACCAGAACAACGAGGAGAAAGATAATGCCCTTATGAGAATAAGACAAAGACAAGTACTTTTGTGAAGACAACATCTTTCTTGATCAATCCATGTGTTTTTTTGTATGAGTTTATCAAGCATCGTTTTTGAGCTAGTTTGGCACTGCTTTTTGCTTTGTGCTTTTAGTAGCAGAGGTGAGTGAACAAAGCTGAACGTATTAGTAACTATAAGTCAAAAATGATAAAAATATAGGGAGCGGATAAATATTTGAAAAAATAAGTGGTTTTCCACACTTGTCCCCGAAAATAATTTAACAACGCTTTGTTAAATGTGGATGAAAACACAATATTTTATCTAAACCCTTTTAATGTAAGAGCTGAACTAAAAATTTCGAAATTGTGCCTCAAGAATATTCTAACGGATTTCAACTTAAATTTTCCCGATATAAACATAAGGTTTCAATAGCCGATAAGCCCTATCCCAATTGGTCAGAGAGAGGTCTCACAACCATAAGGTTATGATTACTAAATAAAAGCCTTACTTGAATTTTTTACTATATGACAATTTTATTAAAAATTTTCTTATTAGTTATTGATTTTCAATATTATTATCTGATATGTTGATATAAAGATCGAATGTATCAATAAGTTTTCGATAGCTAAAAATTGAAAAGGCTAATAATGCAACATCACCTTTTAACACCCATTGACAAGCACAATATTTTAAAGCAGCAATCCCAAGTTGAACTTTATTCCAAATCCAGATTGGTTATAAACACAAACTTTGACTAATTCGGCAACCACCACCAGGTTAAGTGAGGTTCAACATTTGTTTCTAACATACACATAGGTTGTCTGTACCATTAGCCACAATACACAGATCGCCCGTCGGCAAGGTGCAGCGTGCAGCCCTTTGGTGCCAAATAGCAGTTGCAATCTGTAAAATCCACTTTTCTCCCATTACAAGTCATGGATACGACATCATAGCAGATGAGGGGAACGGCTTTTACAGATGATACTATATTGATTCCAACCAGAAGTATGCCTGATGTCAGAAAAGAACACAGAATCCTGTTACTGAAATTGATATTAGAAAATCAAAAAAAGAAAAAGAACCCTTTTTTTATTCCTGTAAGAATAAGTTTTTAGCTTGAAGAAATTTAAGATTTACATACCATATATAAGAATAGAGAGAAGTGAAAACCCAGAACCAGCTGATGGAGCCATGGCTAAGTGACTCTTCTCCTTGTGGTGCTGATTTATAAGAACAACCACCACTAAAATTTAGAGGTACTCAATCTTAAGGGATAATTATTTCAATGGTCCCTGAAGTTTGGCCTAATTGCAGATATTTTTATTATGGTTAGAAAAAAATTTTGAGTCACAAGATTATGTTTTTGTAAGTAAGCTAAATTTTAGAAGTGTCGAAATCATTATTCGATTATCTTAATATTATTTTGTGTAGTCAAAGACTCAAAGTCATTGAAGGCATGTGGTACACTATATTACTTATAGATATGATTAAGTTCATATCTTAATATTGAGAGATTGGCCAAAGTTTATTTTATTTTTTGACAATTCGATCTCCATGTTCAATATGTCATATGGGTTTGATGATTACGTTGAAATTACTGAAATATCAGTGAGTCAATTCATTTTTTTATTGTTCAAAGTCCCAAATGGTGCGAATTACTTTATAAAGTAGAAACATGTCTTTCCTATAGGAAACGTAACAGAGTCTTGACTGCATCTTAGAAACTTATTCCAAATTCAATCCATTTTTAAGGGGTTTCTATTTCCTATTCCATTGCATGAATATATGATTACCAATTTTATGACATCTATAATCTTATATTTTATCAGAATAGATTTAACACACTTAGTATGTATTTAAGATATTGAATAGGAAATAAAACTCCATTTTGGTATAGAGAATCCTAACTGGTTTGCAAGAGTTTCTACTTTTTGAGGAAGTGAAAAGTAGTAAAAAGTTTGTAGAGAAAGCTTTAGAGAGTGTTTGGGTGAGCTTATATAAGATGTTTTGAAGAGCTTATAAGATGTCATAAGGTGTTTGGTAAAATTTTTCAAAAAAGATCTTATTAGTTTCCAAAATAAAATGTTAGGAGTTTATAAGCTCTTTTTTAAAAAATAAGGAGCTCCTAACTTATTTTTAAGATCTTAACATGCACATTCATTTTTAACCATTCTAATTACAATTTGTCATTGCTAACATCTTATAAGGTAAAATGTCTTATTTTATCCAAATACTTTAACAGCTTATTTTTAAAATAAGATCCAACATCTTATAAGTTTAAAAAATATCTTATAAAATGTAGGAGTAAAGTTAACAGTACCAAAAAATAAAAGAATTGCTTTTAATTTTTAGTGGTTTTTTTTTTCAAGCTTAATTTTAAAGAATAAAAAGCAAAAGTAATATTCTCAAAGGATAATTATCTCAACACCCCTGATGTTTGGTTAATTATCATTACACCCCCTAAAATTTGGTATAATTATCAAAGCACTCCCTGAAGTTTGGTTAATTATCATTACACCCCTTGAAATTTGGATGATTACCATCCAATAGGGGGATGTAGAGGTAATTATCCCTATTTTCAATCAGTACAGAACATCTTATAAATAAGGATAAATGCTGAAATTATGAGAAACCCGGGGGTGGGGTGGGTTGTAGAGGTAATTATTCCTATTTTCAATCATTACAGAACAACTTAAATAAGGATAAATGCTGAAATGTCACATCACAATTCTTCAAAGCATTCCCATTGGTGAACTTTATTTAAAATTCACACTGGTTATGAGCACAAACTTTGAGTAATTAGACAACCACCATCTAGGTTAATTAAAGTTCAACATTTATTCATTTCATATTTATATTTCTAACATCCATATAGGTTGTCTGTACCATCAGCTGCAATACACAGATCTCCCGTCGGCAAGGTGTAGCGTGCAGCCCTTTGGTGCCAAACAGCAGTTGCATCTTGTGTAATTCACTTCTGTCCCATTACAAGTCATGGACACCACATCTAAGCAGTACAGAGGACACGCTTTTGAAGATACTGTATTCATTCCAACTAGAAATATGCATGCTGTCGGAAAAGAACATGAGAATCCGGTTACTAAAATTCATATTAAGAAAAAAAAAAAAAAGAAGAAGAAGAAGAAGAAGAAAAACCGTTTTTGGATTTCTGCAAGAATAAGTTTACATCTTGGAGAAACTAATCAGAAGTAGGAAGAAATTAAGAAACTTAAGATTTACATACCGTATATAAGGATGGAGAGAAGTTGAAACCTTAAGCTAGCTGATGAAGCCATGGTTAGGTTCCTTCTTCCTTGTGCTGCTGATTTATAAGCACAACCACAGCTGAAATTTGGAGGTATTTAATGTTAGGGAAAATTATTTCAATGGTCCCTGAAATTTGATTTAATTATAAAAATATTTATGAGATTTGAAAATTATAACAACACCCCATTAACAGAGGTCTACTTCTTAATGTTATAATTAATATGTTAGATTTTGGAGGGATGTAATTGTATTACGCAAGGGATGTTATTATTATTTTTCAAAATACAAGTAATATTTGTGTAATTAGACTAAACTTCGAGGATGTTGAGATAATTATCCCTTATTTTAGTATTGTTTTGTGTAGTCAAAGACTCAAAAGTCATCAAACATGTGCGGCAGACTTCACTATTTATTAGATGCGACAAAATTTGTTGGTGTTAAGTGTGTTTCATGAATCTCATCTCTTATTTGATATCTTTTGATATCTACACTATTACTAGTAATTCAGTACGCAAGTTTCACGTATGTTTAAAATATTATTTGAAATTACTAATAAAAGAATAATTATAGTTAAAAATAGTAGAGAATGGTTGCAGTTAAAATAACAAAATTGAAATTATAAAATTTGGTATCTAAACTGCTATTTTAGATACAAAATGACATTCTTTATAAACAACTAGTATTTATGTATGGAGTTCTCGCGTATATCAAATATTATTTAAAAAGTAATAGTGAATAAGTGGTTGTATGTTAAAATAGTAGTAGAGAATTGTGGTTGAAGGTTAAATTAAGAATTATAAAAATTGGTATATAATTGACATTTTACGCACAAAATGGCTTTTCTTTTATAATAATATAGATTTTCATAATTCCATCTTTAATATGGATCACTTAATTAATGTTTGCACCGGTATTTTGGTATTTGGCGAGTTGTGTGGGAGAATATATTGAAAATGAAGTAATATTTGTTTGAAAAAAAATGAATAAATAAATCATTCCAAATATATTTCTATACATATTTTTATTTCCCTATGAGTGTCACACTAAATTTTTACAAGGTTATATGCAATTATTTAAGTAATCTACTAATTGAAAAATATATATTTATATAACAAAAAGGTTAGAACATAAAATTAGGTATAATTTCGAATAATCATTTGAAATGATTAAAATTTTTTAATAATATTTTTGGGAGAGTAATTCCACTTTTAACAGAGATTAGCATTCAGTGCACATTTAATACACGTACATAAAATATTCAATATATATTTCATATATATTAAACTATAATTTACACTTTGATTTTTTATGTATTTAATAAAATGAGAATATGTTTAAAATATTTAATATAAATATATACATAATTTATATCAAGAGATAAAGTGACTAACTTTATATTGGAACTGGATATTAAAATATATTTAATATAAATGGACTATGATCTTTTAATAGATAGCCAAACATGTAATTAGACTTTGTAAAAGTAACAGAAACTCCTATATCGAGGCATGAGAGCCATATTTGTCTTCCCTACCATTTTTTCAAAGGAATATTACACCAGCTTTTCCCTTTGCGGATTTCTAACAAACAGGTACGTCATGAAATCACAATCTAATTCATCATCATTCTGATTTTAAGTTACCTGAATAACGCATTTTCTTTCACGAGTTTCCGTTTTTCTTTTTCTGATTTTTGATCCGAATGTGGATATGAATGTAGTTATGCATGATTACCGGATACAAATAATGCAGATCTCTTATTTAGATGAAAAGTTTATGGCCATTGGTTCTGTTAGTCTTCTATGTTTATCCTTTTTTGAGTTAATATTGAGACACGAGCTCTCATCATATCTATTTGTTCATGTGATTGAATTATACTTCATCGTTTTTTTTGCATATTTTTTAAATTCTCTGCAACAAATATTTGTTGAGAAACTGCCTTCCACGTGTTCCTGCAATTGTCTAAACGCTGCCGATTTCAAAAATCAACAGACATACGGAATATACTTGTTTTTCTTCTGATATTGTTACACTTTGTCTTCTATTTTTATTTATTTATTTTTTTCACATACCATCCAGACTGAGTAGTTTTCTCAAATCCCATTATTGGAACAGATTTTTTCCACGGAATTCCTTTCTTTGTTTGAGTACTTGCCATGGATCCAATGAGAGGACAAGGAGGCATTCAGATGCTGCTTACTGCAGAACATGAGGCTCAACAAATTGTGACAGCTGCTAGAAACTGTGAATTCTTGAACTTCTTACCAAAGATTTTAAAAAATATTTGTGATCTTATAATGTCTAAACTTTAACTTATTGCTCTTCAATGTTTTGTTTTTCAAGTGAAAATGGCGAGGCTGAAGCAGGCGAAGGAAGAAGCAGAGAGGGAAGTTGCAAACTATAGGTCACATTTGGAATATGAGTACCAAAAGCATATTTCTGAGGTTGTCTTTTGTTAGTGCATAATCATCTTAACAACATTAATTGTATATGATCAGCACTTTGAGTTTCTTGTTTGTTTCGCTGCCCTGAATTTATTCGTTTTAGCACATTATGCCACAAAAATAACGTAAAAAACACTTTACCCTCTCAATTTGAAGTCGTCGAGCACTTAGGGTGCAAGTGGATTTTCAGGCGAAATATACAACCGGAGAGTGCCCTAAGCGGGTTTTCAAACAACATACAGGGTCAAAGAGTGCCCTAAGCAGGTTCTCAGGCAAAATATATAGCCGGAGACTTGTCCTAAATGGGTTTCTTGGCGAAACATGCAGCTGGAGAACTCTTAACTCCCAAGTGGATTTTGCGATGAAATATTCAATCACAAAATTAGCATGAGCTTATATTGCTTTATCAAAGCCATTCTCCTCATTTTTCCCCATTTCTATTAAGAAAATTCATCTTGAGAAATGAATTTGAGCAGAGAGGTGAAGAAACAATGGAAATGTCCTTTGCTAAGACACATAAAAACTGTATGCTAGTCATCGATTGCATATTCATCCAGAAATTTCACTTGGAGACGAAGTGTTTCATTGATTTTAAGACGAGCTTTGAAGTGCTTTTAAGTTATTTAAATGGGGTAATGGATCAAAATACGTAAATCCGAGTTGGTGAAATGCCGTTTATCCTTTCTTTTTTGACGTGAAAAATGCAGTAAATTGTAAATTATGTAATATTATTAATGTCGTTTGATGTATGTAGTCTAGTGGAAGCTCTGACTCAACAGTGAAGAAGCTCGAGGCAGAAACTGAAGCAAAGATTCAAAGGTTGAAGGAATCAGCCTCAAAAGTATCACCTGAGGTTGTCCAAATGCTTCTCAAGTACATTACAACTGTGAGAACTTGATCTGAAAAATCAAGGTATCAGTGGTTGCTTATTGGGGATAATTACACGTTGCCATCTAAACTATGGTCATTTTTACACGTCCTCACTAAACCTTTTTTTGACCCAATCTACACGAACTTTTAGAAAAGTTGCACTTTACCATATTTCCCCATTTTCAGTCGAAAATTTGCAAATATTCCGTCCACATTTGAACCACTTTTATAATTAAAGCATATTCCACCTATATGAAAGACTAAAATGTCCTTTATGTTATAATTTGGTGTTCAAGTTTGGATGCATATTCGCAAATATCCTTTCGGAAATGAGGTGATATGACAAAGTGCAATATTTATGAAAGTTTGTATAGTCGATCGAGTCCAAAAAAAGATTGGCACGTGAAGTGTATAAATGTCCACAGTTGATATGGCAAAGTGTAATTGACCCTTGCTTATTGTTGCTAAAATCTCCTTTACATCCTCTGTTCTGGGAATCTCCCCTACTGCAACTGATGCTGTTTTTGAAACACAGATTCTTGTTTTTCCACAGCAATAAACGAGAGGGATGTGCAGAGCTTTGAGTAATAAAGGCCAAAGATTATGTTGATGAAGTCTTATTTTTTCAAAAGATTTTACTACATTAGAATTTTTGTAGCATTATTTCTCTGTGTTCTGGATGATGTATACTTGAAAACATTGATGTTGTTTTGTTGCAAAACATCAAGTATTGTTGGAGTTGGCAACATTTCTTTCATTCAAAGTCGACAAGAACAAGAATTGTTATACATTTTATAGTTGAATGTTTAAGGTGTTTTGGCTGAACTCATTTCCAACATCTTATAAGATGTTTTTGGGTTTTTTGCAAAAATATATTATTGGGGTGTTTGGATAATATAAAATGTTAGAGCAATTGACAAATTTGAATTAATAAAATGATTGAACATATTAAGATCTTGAAAATAAATTAGATATATTTTAAAGTTTTAACATCTTATTTCAGGAAGCTTTATTAAACACTTTATATTGTCTTACAAGCTCTCAGATGTTTTATAACATGTCTTCAATAGCCTATAATCTTGCTCAATCACCCAATGCCATATGGACACATAACAAAATTGGTTGTTTGATACCTGATCTTCAATGGCCTAAGATACAGCAGCAACGAAACCAAGAAAGAAGCTCGATGAGGACATATGCATTCATTGAAAATACACCTATTAGACTCAAAGTGAATTGCATGTTTCTCATCTAAGCTCAACGTGTAAAACTAGTACGAAATATTTAACAAAATTATATAATTAAATACAATAAGTGTTTTTACAAAGAAATACTTAATAGATTTAATAAGTATTCATAAAGTGAACTAAGAGATGCAACGCCTGCTCAAATAAGAATCCGAATTGAGGACGCTCAAAACTTAAAGTATTATGATCATTATACAATACGAAAAGTTGAATTAAGATTTGGGAAAATATTTGCAAGTATATGTAATAGTATTTGATAAGTATAAGAGATTGAATTGCCCAAATTATAATTTACTCAATGCCAAAATTCCGTGCAGGTGCAGTCTCCTTTACTTGGAGTATAAATTATATCAAACTGGCTTTGTGTTGTTTGCTATTACAATTGTTGACTTCAAGTCCAAATTTCTAATAAGTAACGAGTACAAAGTGTGATGTTATGGACATACAATTATTGCATCATTGACGATTAAAGGTACTATTTTTACATAGGTACAATTGCAACATTCATACAAGTATACAACTCAAAGTGTCGTAATCCTGTGCAATCCTAGGCATTGCATCTATGATTATGATTCCAGGTCGCACTTCCAGTCCACGTCCAGTACGGGGCGAAATCATATTTTTGATGGATCAATTGCATTATACCTCGTTTGAAAATATGATAAATCCTATCATTGTAAAATTAGTATAAGTGACTCCTGTGAAATTTGAAATTAGCATTATAAATCTTGTCGTTTTAAAATCAGCAAACTATCAATTTTCATTTCAATATTAGAACGTTAAGCATCTGGAACTTACACATTAGGTAGAGAGAGAATGACTATCATAGAAAAAAATAAGGGTTGGTTTGCTACTTTTAAATGACAGGTTTATGGTGTTTATTTCAAATTTCTTGGTTTAATTTTACAGCGCTTCTGTCGAATTTCATGAGTTCGGCGGAATCGGTGCAATTAAGCCTTTTTTGATAGGCCTGAATATTGTGGTCCAGGTCCAACCTATAGAGTAACTCCAAGGCCCACTCAGAAGCCCAAACAAAAAGTCTGTCTGTTTTGTTTTCCTGATGAAGTCGGTAAAGCCACTTATTATCTTTCACCATTTTTACTTTTAACCACGCTGGACAAGAGTTGTGCGTTGATAATTACAGTAACTAATTCTCGATTGTCCAGGTTTGAAGAAATCTTGATTCTCTAAGTTCCCAAATCCGCTTAAATGCAATTTTGATTTCCCAATTTCTTCAAAAATAATGTCGGAGGCGACGTCGCAAAGCCAACCGTCGGCGAGAGATGTAATCGGCTCCTACTTCCTCGATCTCTGGTGCAACACTTCTAGAACCCTAGCCTTAAAACCTGAAACTGAACCCGAATCAGAATTCGATGACGAGGGGGAAGAATCTCCGACGGAATTAAATACATTGAATAGCTCCGGCGGGTTTTCAGTAGTGGGTCCCGACAAGCTTTCGCTTTCGTATCCGAATGTTAATTTGCATGGACAAGATGTTGGAGTGGTGCAGGCGAATCGCCCTGCGCCGTTGAAGCGGTTGCTTTATTATTTTGAGATTTATGTACAGAATGCTGGGGCAAGGGGGCAGATTGCCATTGGATTCACTACCGCTGCTTTCAGACTCCGACGTCAACCCGGGTAAATTTAAGACCTTAACAGCGGGTTTATATGTCTGACTTCGTCTTTTTGTTGTTATTTTGATTTTGCGTTCTTGCCTTGAAGTTGATTGTTAGGGATTTGTTTTTGTGTGGAGTTTGGTATGTTGGATGGTGTAGTGAAAGAGTGGTTCTTGTCGTTGCTAGATTGTATCTGGCCAAGGAATAGTAGCGTGAGATGTTCTTAATTTTCTATTTCGAGGTTCAAGGGGATAGGTCTAGAAATTAAGGGTTTGCTGGACGGGTTTCCTCTGCACTCTATGATTTACTATTGTATCATTACTTTCTGGTGTTTGATTTCTTGATTTCTTCTTTCCTTTTCTGCATCTTGTGACCGTTAAGTAATATTTTGAGCACCAAGGTTGATGGCCGACTGATATTGAGTTTTAAGAATAAATTAAAGATATTATTACATGAATCGAGAATGAGATAGATTGGATAGTGACACGTAATAAACTCCAAATGAGCTACGGTAAGAATACTTGAGATTTTCTATTCTACCGTTTATGGTCTTTGATTTAAGGTTTTGAAGTCCGTATTGATGATTCTCTATCTTACAGCTGGGAAGCAAACAGTTGCGGATATCATGGTGATGATGGTCTTCTTTATCGTGGGCACGGAAAGGGAGAACCATTTGGCCCTACCTACACAGCTGGTGATACAGTTGGTGGTGGTATCAACTATGCAACACAAGAATTCTTTTTCACGTAAGATATCATGCAGTTCTATTTTTTCTTTTATATTGAGTTTTGCATGTGTACAAGTCAATTGGGTCCTTGGGGTTGAGAATATATGTCGATGATAACCTTTTTCAACTAATCTGCATATGTGTACAAATTAATTGGGTTCTGAGGGATGGGAGATAGGCTGGCTATACCTTTTTTTACCTAGCTTCTAATTATGTTATAGTTTCTGTAATGATCCGTTTGATTTCTGCATGGTTGTTGCATCCATTTGGTCAATTGGGTCCTCTGGGTTGAGAGTATGTGTTGATGATGACCTTTGTCAACTAATCCGCGTATGTTACTATCTGTACAATATAATTGGGCTCTGAGGGGTGAGAGATCGGCTGGTGTACCCTTTTTTACC
Organism: Handroanthus guayacan; assembly: GCA_014898755.1. Taxonomy (NCBI): domain Eukaryota; kingdom Viridiplantae; phylum Streptophyta; class Magnoliopsida; order Lamiales; family Bignoniaceae; genus Handroanthus; species Handroanthus guayacan. The sequence goes on along the minus strand of JACFYI010003092.1, from coordinate 1,987,131 downwards.
TAACCTCTAATTATATTAGAGTTTTTGTAGTGATGCATTTGATTTCTGCACGATTATTGCATTCATTTGGTTTACCTGTGAAATTTCTCAGTATTTTCTGCCTTCTAACCAGGAAAAATGGGGTCGTAGTGGGCTCTTGGTCTAAGGATTTCAAGGGTCCAGTGTTTCCTACGGTTGCTGTCCACAGCCAATTTGAGGAGTATGTATTTGGTTGAAACATTTCCCTATGACTTCCTTCTTTGCTGTCTTCACATGCTAGTGCAACTAATCATTGTCCAAGGAGGCCAAAAAACTGATTGATTTCTTTAATAATGAAGAAGCATCACTTACTTCTTACGGTTGAATGTTGATCTCATTATGACAGGGTGCTTGTAAACTTTGGACAAAAGCCATTTGTCTTTGATCTTAAAGTACGTTCGACACGACTTTCTTTTCTCTTCCCAACTCCTTTCTTCAATGAGCAAGTACTCCATTCACTTTGTCGTTACTCATTTTCTGCCCAAGTCATGTTATGGCAAACTATGTTCTTACTTTAGATAGTTATCTACCAAACTGAAAATGTCTACTAAACTATTAGTTAACATATCTGGCAGCCTGACAACTAAGATACGGGCATTGACTTGATGCTCCTATTGTGTCTCTTGAAATGAGGACTATTATAGCCTTATTTGTTTCTTCCACTTAAAGATTTTTAACTCTATCCTAGTTTAGTTGATTATATTTGTATATATAGTTTTCACTAGATTTCATTATTTTAGCATATCCAACAAAAACAAATTTTTATTGGAATGGCGAGGAGAGTCACAGACTTGCAGTATGTTTTGGACATTCTTTGGTGTTTAATTTACTGATCCGTGATGGTCTTTTTATATCCATTGATCAGGCATATGAAGCAGAACAAAGAGCTAAACAACAGATGAAAGTTGACAGTATGTCAATACCGCAGGATTCCAGTTATGAGTAAGTTCGGGATTGCTATAAGTGTGCTAGAACTTACTCTTTTAAGGTTTTTATTCTGATGGCAAAAGATAAATTACTCTATAAACCTATGTCTACACTAACTTAAGGTTTTTACTCTGATGGCAAAAGATAAAATCTGACTTTATTACTCTTACTTCTACACTAATGAGGTATTTTATATGCTGAAATCCTATTCACCATAAAATTTACTTTAACATTCTCTTTTTTGGTCACTTCAGATTAAGATCCGCAACTCTTTCTTGATTATGTCGATTAACTTGTTTTCCAGGATAGTTAGATCGTATTTACAACATTATGGATATGAAGAAACTCTTAAATTGTTTGATATTGCTGGTGAAAGTAATGTGCCTCAAACTCTCTCAGTTCCACAAAATGGTTATTATGAGGAAGACAGCATGTATGCATTGAATCAGAGGAGGACTCTTCGACAGGTATGACTGGAACAAAATTTCTTTTTATTTGTAGTTATCCTCCGCAAGCAGTCATTTTTCTGGATATTTATCAACTTCCCAGTAGGGACTTACGTCTTCATCAAGTGAATCGAGGGTTCCTTAGCAGCAGTGCAACTTTATTCGGGATGTCCACTTGTAAGTGTATCTTGGGTGAACAAAATCAACACATCAAAATACATATCAGCACTTAGGTGCACTGCTGACAAGTTTTTCTACAATATATGGAGTAATAGCCTCTTTGCTAGCCCTTATTTCACCCTTATAAACCTGTTCCACACGTGATATTTACCTATTTATGAGTTAATGATCATACTTGATTTTCTCTAACATTTTTTGTTCCCTGCTGATATTTCATTGCAACATTTTTTCTTAGTCAAAATTTGTAGTCCTGACTTCCTGTCTGCTATTGTTGGTGCTTACTATTGTGACGAGTGGCTCCAGAAATTAGTTCTTTGCACGTAAGTTTTGATTATTTATTTATTTTTCCTTCTTCTTTGGTCCTGTAGCTAATAAAGGGTGGTAAGATCGATGAGACATTTTCTACGCTTCGCAATTGGTATCCTCAGATTGTTCAGGTAGATGATCTTAAGCTTTTTCCTGTAGTATTGGTAATCTAGGTATGTCTTGATCTTTCTATGCAGTCAGCTTTATATGTTCTTAACGGGAAGGATTGTAAAAACTTATTTTCTTCTCATGGCATGTTGTATTGACCTCTTTCATTCTCTTAGACAATATTGGTTCTTATTATAACAATAATCGGCATGATACGTTTGTCTGAGTCCATTTCAGGAGGCATCTTTACTTCTATCATCTATCACATGAACCATGTTGAGCATTACTGTAATGTGGCCATGTGATTTGTGCATGCTTTTGGCTGATAATCATGATGTGCCATCAGGATAACCACTGCTGAAAATAAGTTTTCCTTCTAGTTGGAGTAATGTGCCTCAGAATAATACAGTTTGCTTTTCTGCCTTCATGATTATGTTTATTTGTCCCATCTCTTGACAGTTATTGTACTCTCTGCAGGATGAGGCATCAGCTCTTTGTTTTTTGCTACATTGTCAAAAGTTCATTGAGCTTGTCCGGGTAATATTTTTTTTTTTAATTTTTATTGTGAATTTTATGAGATAATAAACATTTATTGGATTGCTTTTCCTGTACATCTGCTTCTTCATTTGTTTCTAAGTATGTTGGGGGAGAGGCGTATGAAGGGTAGGGAAGAGTATGAAATCAATTTCTGGGATACTGAACGAGACCACCTGGTGATGACTCAAGTTGCATCCAATGAATATATGTGCTTAGTCCTTCTGTTGTTGATGCTGTTGGATTTGTGGATCTGCTCTGATCAGTTGGAAATGAACAAATTATCTCTTGAAGTGCTATTGTGTTTATAATATTTGCACTAAAGCATGATTAAAAGGATTGAAAGGATGCTCAACAATAAGACAGTAATATTGTGATACTCATAAAGATCAGTTATTTAATATGGTATCAGAGGTGGACCTTAGGGGAGGTCCCGGGCACAAGCCTCACCACCACCCTTTTATATAAATGAAAAATTTCACATGCTATGCTTCATTTAAAAAAAATAAATAAATAAAAAAAGAAAGGAAGAAAGAAAGAAAGTATGAAAGAAAAAAGAAAGAAAAAATGAAAGAAAGAAAAAGCGTTCGGACTGCTTCTTCTTCTTCCTTTTTTTTATTTTTTATCTTTTTTTCTTTGGGGGGCGGGGGCATTAGATATTAGGACAAACCACATGTATTAGATTCATTTTGTATATTTACAGAGTATTGCGGAATGAGCGTAGGATGTTTCAGATTTTTTGGTCATCACATGGCCTTTTAGTGGAAAGGTGTAATTTGTTTATTGTAGTCTGATATTTGCATTGCAGGATGGAAAGCTAGAGGAAGCTATAATGTACGGCAGAAGTGAATTTGACAAGTTCAAGAACCTGTCAGGATATGACGATTTGGTTAAGGTAGGCTCAAAAAGATTTATATTTCACCATGAACATGTGTCCCTTCGATTAAAAAGTAGCCTGTATTAACAATTTGCAGTCTTCATAATGCCTGCACCTGTTCCATCTAGCTTGCTCCATGTCACTAGGTGCGTAGGCATAGTAATTTAGTAAAGCATATAGCACAAGTTCAAAAGCAGAATGTTTTCAGAAGATTATTTTAAGTTTCAGTTCTCTCTCTCCGCATCATTGCTGTGCTCATTGAATATTCCAAGTTTCAGTGGGACTTGTCATTTTGTCTTTGGATGTGTGTGACACTTGGCTTCCGACCATCCCCACTTCACTAATGACATTAACTGGAAAATATGAATTGCATTGATTTAGTATGAGACCCTCTGACTAATACGTAATTTCTAGGAAAATAGTGACTGCATTGATTCGTTAGAGATCTTCTTACCATACATGCACAAGTTTTGGACTTTTAGCATATGCATTACGTTTCATTTTCTTTGTCTATTTTTTCATCATTCTCTTCTTCTGCTACAGGATTGTGCTGCTTTGCTGGCATATGAAGACCCGAGCAAATCCTCTGTTGGATATCTTCTTCAAGAATCTCAACGGGAGCTAGTGGCCGATGCAGTGAACGCCATGATTTTATCCACGAACCTGAAGGCAAAGGATGCTAACCTATGCATACACTCACGTCTCGAAAGAATAATAAGACAGGTTACTGCTTGCTTCTTAGAAAAGAGATCATTTAATGGGGATCAGGGTGAAGCTTTCAATTTGAACAGAATTCTCAAGAGCCATACAAACGTTTAAACCTACCTTTTGTGCATATCTTACAGTTGACCACACCAGCATCCTCTGGTTATAGAATTCCCTAGGGAAACACAATTGGAAGCCCCTAAGATTGTGGCATTGCCTGGTTGAAGTTAACGATGGCAAAATAGACACATTAGCTGGATGAATGGGGTCAAAATGCTGTACTTGTAGTGCAGAGTTGTTTGTGATTGTACAGGTTTATTTATCTTTTCCTTGTTGTCCGTGAACTCTTTAGATGAGGTTTATCTTGCCAATTCATGCTCTCTGTTTCCATTTGAATGATGGAACTCTCAGAATGGTCTTCTGGAAAAAAACTTTGTTTCTTAATGATTGTTACAGTTCAAAATGCTCTTTCATATTATCATATATTATGAATCTTTGGTGTGTTTGTAACTACTTTAGAAAATTGTTGTTAACTTTTAGGTGAATTTTAATTGTTTCGAAATATTTGGAAGTGGTGCTTCTGCATTTGATTCAATGTTGCTTTACCCCCAAAAAGTGAGTAATTTTAGTCCATCGTTTGCCAGTATTTAGTATTCTTAACTTCTATTCCATTTTTACCCGCAATTTCTTCTTTACAAATTTTTAGTCTTGTTAGAGGTTAAGATTTGTGAGATATATATGTATATATGTATATATCTTTTTTCTCTTTTTGGTCTTCAACTTTTTGTTTGATAAACATTCTCAAAAGATGGTGCCTTCCCTTTAGTGGTTGAGTACATATAAGTTTCTACTTGCAATCAATACAAGAAGCTTAAGCAATTATCACGATTGAAAGTTAATATTAATAAGATAATTAAAAGAAGTTTGAGCAATTATTACGGTTGGAAGTTAATGTTAATAAAAATATAATGATAGAAAGTCATTTGTTACATGTTCACCATAACAATGATACATAATTATAGTGAGGTTGTGGAAAATTATCGTGGTAGATGTTTTCATTTCACTATAGCTGCAATAGGTCAAATTTTTCCTTGACTATTATGGATTGTTGACTATCACTTTCACAACAATTAATAATTTCGTATTATTGACTACTATTTCAACCATGACTGTAAATTTTTTGATTGTCAAATATTTGATTATGTTACAATGAACATCGATAGTTTTAATTTTCATAAGATATCAAATAGTGTCGCATCATCCTACAAAACTTGCAACACTCAAAAAAGCTCACAAGAAATATATTATATAGAATCTTATGTAATTGACCTATTTCAAATCCAATCTTGAATTTAAGATCGCTCTGATGCACATCCTTCGAATGGTTAAAACAAGCAAACAAACATAACAATTAGACCACTTGAATAAGTAACTCCTTGTTTGGAATGTTATAAAGATCTTGTTTGACATATTATAAACAGACTTTCTATTAAAACAACACCAGTGATGCCATTATAATTTCAAAAAGAGCTATTTTTGTAATTAGATCAAATCTTATGAAATGTTGAGATTACCTTCAAATAAAGTAATGTTTTCACTCGAATAAGAAATTAGCACTATAATCAATAATTATATACTTTGCTAATGAAAGGGAAGGAAATGGGAACATATCTCACTAAAATAAACTTTAAAATGTTGCGATAAAAATGCATTATGTCAAAAAATATTTAGTTGTGACTACTAATTTTATAATGATATAGAGCAGAAGGCTCCGTTGCCATGCATGCAAAGTTGGTGGACAGAAAACCTTTTACCTTTGAAATCCGCCTGAAATATTTTAACTGCGTGAATTGCGCTCCTTTTCTCACTCTCCTTCCTTCTTCTTTTTGTTCTTCCTCAGATCAAGAAACCAGAAATATCATATATACTCCATTAAATTTTCAAAGATCCAAACGCAGATTATTTTTGCTTTTAATTTGCCCATTTCTTTTATTTCCAGAATCCAGAGCTTCAATTCCGAAGTTTTGGGCTCTGGCGATATTGCCTTCCATCGTCCCATGTGAAAGGCTCAACCCCCTTCTTTCTCATCCACTCTGCTAGAGGTACCTTTTGTATGTATGTATGTATGTATGTATAAATATTGTGTGTGTGTTTTCAGAGTCTGGCATCCTGAATATGGGTGCATCAAATGTTTGATCATTGGTATGAATAAATATGTTGTGGGATTCTTGCTGTTTGTTGAAATATGGAGCCAAAGTGTTTGTTTAAATGGTTAAGAAAGGGCTTTATCGGTTTATTTCAATCAAAAGAAAATTAAAAAGGTAACAAAAGAAGTTATGAGGCTTTATTGTTATGCTATGTTCTTGTTTTTTGGGTCCTTTTATTCCAATTCATGTTTCATCATCTATTCTAGTGCATATATGTATTCAGATCATATTAAATATTCCCTCATAAAAAACATATGATTGTGGATGCAATATGCCTCTCGTGTATTTATCTTTACATGGAACAGAAGACAATGCATGTATTGGAGTAGAGGATTCTAACCGAGTTTCTTGGAAGTGTAAAATGCTTATCTTCATTTCTTGCTAAAATTTTTATAAATAGCCATGGATTCTGAACTGAATTTTCCAGCTTTGAAAAGGGTGGCTTGTTCAGGGAATGATGGAAAGCGCAAATGGAGTAACAAACCTCAAACCCTTCGACTATACTGGCAAATACGTGCCACTTTTTCCCCCTTCTTCAACATCCTACTCTGATTCTTCACCAAAAGGGGGTTTGAAGTCTCTGGAAAGTGCAAACTATCATCAACGATGTTCTTCTGAGAGCTTTCTTATGGAGGAGCAACCATCGTGGCTCGAGGAGCTCTTAAACGAGTCAGAAACTATTTTCCACAGAGGTCATTTGCGTTCAGCAAGCGATTCTTTTGCATTCTTGGGAGATGCTGAAGAGACATTTGGCATTGGAGAGGAGTCGAAATATGTTAATTCCTACTTTGGGAATCCTAAGAGATCACAAAATCTAGTGCACTACAAAGATGTAGATATCACTTCTGTTGAGACAAAGGCAAGCTCACTTGCAGAGAAAAACAATCAGGTCTGAGACCATTTTTGGTTAAACCTCTTTATGTTAGAGGTTTACAACTTGACAACTATACTTTTTCTGTTAAACTTTACCATCTAAACAACATGTTTTTCTTTGACCTAATTCTGATGGAATATTGCTTTGATTCCATCACATGTGTGAAACAGGCGTTGTTATTTCCATCATTTCATGAAAGAGCTATCATTTCCCGGCTGAGTTATCATGACATATGACCGTGAGACATCCAAAATCCAGAGAAAATGTGAAAACGTCGTGGTTTAAGGAGACTACACTAGGAAGATATATAACCAATATGCCTACAAAATTTGATAGTTTTACCATAATACCCTTAAAAGTAGCCCATGTCTCTTAGACAATAGGATCAAGGTGGAATATTTGGTCATAATTTAGTTATATATGCCAAGATGAAAAATAACGTGTAGTTCGGACACGCATGGTTCGAAAGGCTAACTATTTTTCTCCTTTATGTTACTTGTAAAAAGAGGTAGCAATTAGAAACCAACTTGGAATAAGCTGCTGCTTTTTGCAGGATTTAGAAGAAGCGTTATCTTCTTTAGCTATAGAGCATAGCAGAGACGAATCTAGTTCACAAAACCTCGAGGGCTCTAGCGATAAAGCTAGCGGTTCTCAAGTTAAGCCATCTGGATCGAAGGCAGATTCCAAACGTGCTAAACAGTAAGAGTTTTTGCTTGTGCTTTCCTATTATCGGCATAAAATAATCCTGTCCTAGCTATTCTCAGATGACTTCAGCTTAAGGGATAAGTCATCATTAAGTTATAAGCTGCTAAAATGTTGAGATGCAGGCACAACGCTCATCGTTCAAGGGTGAGGAAACTTCAATACATAGCTCATCTTGAAAGGACAGTCGAAATCTTGAAGGTAAATGTTCTATGAAGCGTAAAAGAGGAAAAGGAAAAGAAAAGGTGGAAACATAATCTGCTGATGTTTCGTTATACAGGCAGAAGGGTCTGAAGTTTCGGCTGAGCTTGAGTTCGTTGAACAGCAAAATATAATCTTGACGATGGAAAATCGAGCACTGAGGCAGCGCCTAGAGAGCATCTCCCAGGAACAGATCATCAAACACTGTAACATTCTCTATATTAACTTCATTGTCCTTTACAATATCTTGCTCCCACATTGTTTTAGTTAACAAGAATTCTTCAATTCTCTTGTTAGAAATTGTAAGTTTTTGAAAATAATGGTTAAAATATCAAAAAAGTACAAAAATGAGGTAAGAGTTGCTTTTAACTCAATGCATTTTTTTGCATAACTTTTGAGAAATATCATTTTCTAAGTGGCCTTTGCAAGCACACTGCTTTTTGGAGAAGTGAAAATAATTTATTTATTTATTTATTTTTTTTTTGAAAGTCTGACAATAATAGTTAAAAATACCAAAAAGTTGTAGAAGTTGGGTAAAACTAGTTAGCTTCTATCGTGTTTTTAATCAACTATAAAGAAGTTTAATGGAAGTGTTGCTTTCAAACACTTTAAACAACTATAATTCAGTTAAAAGCTACAAATACACTTTTCTTGGAATCCCTACAAAGACTCGATACGTGGGAAATCTTACTTTTTCATGAAAATGTATATTTTACCATCGAAAAATGTTTTCAGGGGAGCAAGGAATGCTAGAAAGAGAAATAGGGAGGTTGCAAAATCTGTATCATCTACAGAAGCAGCAGCAGCAAATGCAGCTACACCAACAACAGCAGCAGCAACACAATCAACATCCAAAACCACGTCGAAACAGAAGTAGAGATTTTGATCATCAAGTCAACAGCAGTAAGAACAAGGAAGCCAGTTCCAGCAAATCTTCAACTAGTAATGGTTCCGTTCGACCTTAAACAATGTCATTATGCTCGTTTGATCTCAGTCTTACACATTTCTCTACTTATTTCCTCTTTTTCTCATTGCTTTCTTGTTTTTCTTACTTTCGGCTGTTGCCGCACATAATTTTATCACTTGAATTTATGATGGAATAGAATTTAGCAGGGGCTTTTTGTAATGCTTGAGCAAGTAGTTCTGAACTGTGCAGTCAATTTTTGCAGTTGTGAGATAGGAGTGAAATACCAATTATATTTAGTTGGTTTCATACTACTGCAAGTTTAGGTTGTATTGAAACTTTCTTAAGTTTATATCATTTAACGAATTTGAGTTGGAATTTGCACAAGTCATGTGAAAACTCAATTTTAAATTAGGATGCAAACGAGTCGAGCTCGTTAAAAAAAATCTTATAGGCATCTAAGCAATTTGTGTTGGAATGATTGGAGTTCCACAAAGGATTTCAAAACTCAATTTCAGATTAGGATATTAACGAGTTGAGCGCAAGCTTAACAAGCTGACAAAAATGAGGCATGAATTCCACTCAACTCGTTTACGTCCAAGTCTTATGTTGGAATTTGAATCGATTACTTTATTATGCTCGAGCCATTTCTCAAGCTTGATTTGAAAACTTCACTATTTTATAATGTATTTAGAGAGTTTTTGGCATTGTTTCTAATTTAAAAATAAATAATTTTCACGTAGAGGAGTTGAGAAATTAGTTGTAAAAGTGAATAGTAAAAGTTAAAAGTGTTTGTAATTAAAAGTAAAAAATTTACTAAGAAGTTACATGTGGTGTTTGCAAAAAAAAAAAAAAAATGAATTTCCATGTATGTAATTATATTTTTAAATTTTAAATTATAAAATTGAAGGTAATAAATTATTTTCATAATTTTTTTTTCAACTGAAAAGCGAAAACCAGAATCTAAAAGTATCTTAGAAGATACTTTTAGATTTTGGCTGATTTTAACCCAAATTCACTTTTGCAAAAGCAGAAATTGCCTTACCAAATACTCCAAAAATCATTTTTCAGTAATTAGAAGCTAAAAGTTACTCCAAAAAACAATGCCGAACATCCTCTTAATCATTTACAATTATATACCTATATATTAGAGAAAAGACGAGATCACGAGCTTACGAATAATTATTGTCTGGCTTGACCTATACAAGTCAAATGCTGAGCTAGCTCAATTCATTTACATCCTTATTTCCGATCATTTTCACAAGAAAAAACGGCCACAGCTTGAACTGCAAGCTTCCAATATAGAAGGCTCAGCTCCGTGAGAACAGACATAAAATAAAATGCATTGCAACAACAAGAAGACCAAAAGATAGTGAATTTCAGGCCCTCTATAGGTATATATTTGTCGTCAAAATTACACAAAAATTGCCATCTCCAGAACTTATGGCATATAAACAACTAAAAGTAACACTAAAGAAAGTAAAAAAAAAATGGAAAGAAGAAGAAGAAGAAGAAGAAGAAGAAACTGACGCCATATATACATGATTTCTTCTTCCCTCGCCAATGGCCCAATATTCACTGATGTTACAATTGAAATAGAATATTCAAGCTAAATAGAAAATATACATCAGAAACCACAAAAGACTAAGACTAATCAATATTTCTTCCCATGAATGGTTTTCCAAGTTTTTTTCTTTTTTTTCCACCTTAAAACAGCCATTTTCTCAAATTTCCACCTGCGATATCTTTCACGATTCTTTAACCAAGCAGAGTAATCTTTACCTTGTTTGCATTCGACGAAGCTGGCCAAATCATCAAAATTAGAGATATCTCCGTCCATCTTTAACATGCACTTCAAGAAGATCTCCCCGTTGGTTGTCTCCTCTGTTTCTTCTTCCAAGCCTGCAATGGCCTCCATTTGCGATGAACTTGCTAAAGTTTGTGTTCCATTGTGTTTGTTTTTTGTCACACTGTAAAAGAGTTGATAACCATTAAGGAGGAACATATAGACCATAACGGATTCATAGAAGCATGGTAACTCCAAATGGTTGGCAAACAGTTTAAAATGGCAAATGATTGGAGGTACCTCGACTCCACAAAACGACATGTTAGTGACTTATCATTGTTAAACGAGTTATAGCCAAGTGGGCAAGTGCTTGTTAGAAAGTAGGGTGATTACCAAAAACCCACTAAAGTTTGGTTTAAAAAAAAGGATTCTTTACACCTCCCCCCAAAAAAAGACGAAAAGGCCCTCCATCTCTTCAAATTAAAATACTTCCTTTGGCATTTGCTTCCGTCTTACATATTTCATCAGCACCGTTACAGAATTTTCACAGACCTACCTTAAGATAAGAGGGATTTTTTGTAAACGAGCCAAAACCTCAAGCGGGTTTTGGTAATTAACGCAAAATGGCAACAGACTGGATCGCATGTTTCCTTATCTTATGAATGGCTTCTAATTTTTAGAAAACACAAGGATATTGAAGAAAATTTGGTGCAAGAGAAAAGACAGAATGAGAATAGAGGCTACAAGGTATATGGCACAAAAAGTATCATCGGTTACCTCGTATATAGAGATCGAATCTTCTGAAACCTTGATGCAACCACAACGCTGGAGTTTTGGTCTAACACTGTCTTCATTATTAAAGAAATATTTGAACAGCCGAAATCCAAATAAATATGTCAAGTACAAACGCGGAACTGAAGAAAGCAAGAAACGACATTTACCTCCTGGAATCTGACAATGGGCAAGTCACAAAAAGATTCTTGGTCCAAATCAAGAATTGATTTCAATGCATCTAAGCCACCCTCCTCAAAAACGAATAAATTCAAAAGTGCAAGAATAGTCAACAAACAGGCCTTCACTAAGCAATCAAGCCCATTGGCAAAGCTTAGTGACATCAAGCCTAGAAAATGCAAAAACATCATTTTGGAATCCATATGCTTCGTAGAATGGCATGACATCACACAGGATAAATCTTGTTGTAATGTTGAAGTGATGTCCGAATCTCTGAAACAGGCTATTGTGCTCAAAATGAATTCATACTCCTTGCAGGAAGAGAAGTCCTTCAAGGTTTTCGGGCAACAAGAGTCACTGCCATGTCTAAGACACCGAATAGCTTGTATCAGCGAGATGCTCATTAATTTCAACAAAGAAGCAAGAAGATATAATTGCTGCAGATTTGTAACATCAATTGGTCGTATTGCTTTATCATCATAGCTTTTGGAAGCTTTGAGAACTAAGCAACTTAAGATGGCTAAAATCTCATCTTGGCATGATATGGCATAAATATTTTGACAGTCCTTTATAAATCTCATTGATGAGCTCACCAGGTCCGATTTCATTCCACAGAAACTATCCTTCAAGTTTGGATTCGAGGAATTGTCTAACTTGGTGATTAGATCATCAACCTTACCTTTTATCTCTGGCGAAACATAAAATTCCAACGGAGGATAAGCAATATCATGTGATGATCTGGATGTGAAAGAGGACATGTTTGCCGTGTACAAAATGACCGACTTTTCAAAAGTCGACAGGAAACAGTTGGTGAGTATACAATCTGGTTTAAAACTCTTAATATCAACAGCTTCAGAAACTAGTGAAATCAAATGGGCTTGCATATATTTTGGTGCAGAAACCATGATGGGACTGAGAAGTAATGATACAGCTGAAGTAACACCTAAAGTCGGAGCTGTGAAGGGATATTTAAGTTCATTGGAATGAGTACAAAATAGTCGACTGAGAAAATCTCCAAAACCTTGCTTATTGGAAAATGATAGGATAAAATGATTACACATTGCTTCGATCACAATCCCAATATCCTGGATGGAGTAAGGATTAAATAGCATCTCATTAATCCTCCTAAAGAATCCTCTTAATTGCCCATGTGTCAATAGCTCATCTATAAATACCTGTTGATGAAATTGTAATTTATTAGTGATTAACAGCAGCAATTTGATTAAAATTCAACAAAACTAAGCATCACGACAAACAAATCTTGTCCAAATAAACTCATAAAATGAGAGTCACATAATTGTTAACCAGAGAAAAAATGGTGACAATATTTCGCGTTATTAACGAAAAAGATGAACAACGAATTCCATCTCTACACCAAGAAGAAGATAAAAGAAAAATGAAGGCTATAAAATTACCTCAAGCATTGTAGATTTGAAAAAAAGAACCGGATTATGAGGCTCCACAAATTGTAACGAAGCTGTGAAGTCCTCAACTGAAGACGCAGAGCAACCATTCTCACCGTGAGTACATTCACGGAAAACTGACTTCTCAAAAACAAAAGCATGTGTCCCCTTGTTGTCAACTAAATTCGGCAAACTCAACTTTCTTAGAATCCTTAAGAGAATCAGCCCCTTGTCCAATATAAGCTTTTGTTGCCCCACAAGCAAAGTCAAGAGTAAGATGCAGCATCTGAATAGCAAATTCATTACTTCAATGGCATCGGATAAACCTAAACCGAGGCTACTCTCTCCAACATCTTTGTTCGCATATGTACCACATAAATTTGAGAATAGTTTCTCAAACTTTCCCTTGAGCTCTTTGAATAGCATATTAGAGAGTTCACAAATGTCCCCAAAAGTGACTTTAATCCCATCATGACAAATTTCGAGTTCACAATCACATGAACCTACTGCATACTTTAAACTCCATTTTGCATTTGAAGACAATTTGACAAGAAGGCGATATAAATTCTTCAAAACCAGAGGTTTACTACCCTGAAATATTAAGTCCCATGTCACATTAGGGAAAAACCAGATAGCATATTGCTTGGCCTAATCAACCATTTCGGCATTTCCAACCACAGCCACCATACACATATAAACTCACAAGTAAAATGCCAAAATTCCAGAGAAAAAGAAGTATCACAAAAGAGAAAATTTTCTTTTTCTTCAGTTTCCACTCAAAAACAAATTCTAATAGTTTGACAAAGGCATTTCTTCCAATATAAGATCAAAGCATCCCTTTTCTGTGCGAAAAAACATCATAAGTTCCACATTTCTACTTACATTTCCAAACCAAACTCACATGATAATTCCCCTAATTCCCTCGCCAAATTCGTACTTTCTAAACCATTCTTTTACTTTTATCTCGGCAAATGCTCTATCTTCGCAATTGAAAAAGAAAAATATTGTTGAAACACATAAATTCACTTGCAGATACTAGGATTTAATTGCCAAGAATTACCGAATAAACAAAATTTTCAGAAAAGCAGAAGAGCGACAGAGAAAAATGGAGAAAACCAAAACCTCAGGGGATTGGAGGATAGGAAAAAGGGTCTTCAAATTACGGAAATTATCTGAAAAATCTTCATTTGAGCTTTGGCTTCGAGCCCTTTTCTTGCTACCCTTCTTCGGTGAACCCATCGTGAATTAGGGGATCAAGGCCAGAAATTTCACAGAAACCCCCATAAAAGTCCGACCTTTAGGTTTTTGGCGCGAAGATGTTGTGGCGAGTGTAAGCCTAATTGTTTCATTCTTAGATTTAATTAGCTCCATTAGTTCTTTTTCGGATAACATTTTGGCATAGTGACACCTTGTTATTTAAATTTATAATAGTTTTTTCATTGCAGTCCCTAATTTTATTTCCAACTCACTCAACAAACTTTCAGAAAAATTACACCTTAGTGAAATATTCGAGAGTATTCGATTCTTGATAATAATTTTCATGATATTTGAATTTTTAAATGGACGAAATATCCTTTGAGTTGTAATCTATCTTTTAATCTCAACAGATTATTCGTAAATATTTAACTGGAAAAAGAGTCAATATGGTAAAATGTAGCATTTCAAAATATTTGCCTAGTCGATTGGTCAAAAAAAGTTTGGTAAGTAAAGCGAAAAAATGATATAGTTTGAATGGTAAATTGCAATTATTTCTAACATTTTCCATTTCCAATCAATGAAACTCATTTCAACTTTATTTTCTTCAAAAGATATGCTCCATTGGCCAAAGTCCACATCACTTTAAAAAGAAGGAGGAAAAAAAGAAAAAAAAGTCCGCATCACTTTATCCATTTTCTAATCAATAAAGCATTTTTCTTTACAATTCAGTTTCTCCTTTCTCTTTCCCCCCAAAGTAAGCTTATGCTTATATTATGTTGACATTAATAATTTCATTGCATTTTATTAAGTGAAAATTAATATAAGCAAACTTCATATCTATTCTATATATTCTAGAAATACTACTGTAAAAAGAAAGAGTTTTTGTGACAAATTAGATACCAATTTCTAGAAATTCAACTTTACTTCTCATTTATATATATATATATATATATTGTTGTACACATTAATTTTGTCTAATTTTATAAAGAAAAAATTGTATTTCTTCAAATATATTAATCTACTAACTCATGTTCATATCAAACTCGTTATATTCACTTTCTTAATAACTTCTCATTTTAATTAGATTTTAACGATTTTCACTTTCACCATTTCTTCTCATATCATTGATCCACATTTCATTACCAAAATATTTATGTCCATAGAAATCGTGTGCGATGAGCTATTAATTTGATATAAAAAAATATCCCTATCAAGTGAAAATTGAGAGTACAATGTTTTCTTTAAAATATACGTTAAAAAATTTGAAATAATAGTGAAATGCATTTCTTATTCATAATTCAAAATAATCCAAAATCTTTAATGTAAAGGTAGAGAAACTTTTATCATTAGACACTAGCATTGAATGATCACTATCCACAACTATCCTGTCATTATTGGCCATTAATACACTTAAAATTCTTATTTTTCTACTAAAGTAATAAGTAGTTGAAGAATAATTTCAAGTTATAATTGCAATAAAAAATTAGTACTTTAGTTAGATTTTATTGGTAGCATTTATTTAATTGATTAAAACCGTTTCTTTAATTGTAAAATCACTTCTGTTTTTTCACTTCATATAATTTGGCCTTTGCTTCCAACAACTTTTAACTTCCCCACTATCCCACCTTCATTAATGCCACTTCTAATGTCCCGTGTTTCAGGCCACCGACTGTAGCAATAATACTTGTAAAATCTCTTCTCTTTCCCCTTACTACTTACTACAGGATAAAGAAATCAAGAAACCCATTTAGAAAAAGTGATTTTTTTTTACGTTGATGCCAAAGATCTGAGCTTTAGCTCGATGTCTCAGCGCCAACGCTAGGATCAAGAAAAGCCCATCTCTTTTTCTTGGAGTTAAAAAATATCAAGAATTATGCATGGGCCTAGCCGCCTGAGCAACGGGGTGAGTTCTTTGTCTCCGCCGTCGTCGCCCCGCCATCGTGGTGGCCGCGGGAAGAGCACTAGCCCCGCCGCCACCGGCGGATGCGGCGGCGGCGCTGGGAGTTTCCGCGGTGGCGGTGGTGGTGGTGGTGGGAGGGGGGAGGTTAAGAATGCGGTGGAGAGGTTTGGGTATTTCTTTATTTCAGCAATATATAAGAGAAGAGGGGTGCTTTTGTTTGCTCCTTTGTTGTACATCTCTGGGATGCTTATGTATATGGGTACAATGGGATTTGATGCTGTGAATAATACTAGTAGTACAGTTTCTGATGAGGTGGGGCCCGGTTCGGTGTACCGGAGTCCTCAGGTTTTTGAGAAGCTATGGCCTTTTATGGAGGCTGAAAGCAATAAAAGCTCTAATATGGTGATTTTCTGTTTTCTGTTGTTGGTTTGATATTAATTTGTAGTCTTTTTTGCAGAGTAACTATTGTACTGTTAGTAATAATTTATTTTTGGGCAAAGTTATTGCGAGTTTTTGGTTGCAATTATGTGCTTTAGATGGATTGTTTAAGCAGAATTTGGCTGAGATTGAAATGCATAGGAAAGGTTTGATTTTGTGAATTTTTGCTCCTTGAGTTAGTTGAGAAATAGAGTTTGGTATGAAGAGGTAGAATGGTTTTTTCTATTAGTAATGTTGCATCCGAAAATGTGAACCTGGGTAAGTGGATTGTAATTTTACTTGTTAACATTAGGTCATCAATTTCATCCATACCGTTTGGGAAACCATGGTTGGTCAAAATTCGAGATTGATGTCAATTTTGGGTGCTTTGGTGGACAATTCATTAAATCAGCAAAATTATATCACAACACTAGTGATTTTTCACATTATAATTTGAGTTTTTTGAATGGTACAAGTATAGTTTTCAAGTGAATATATGCTTTTTCACAACTTCGTTTCACGATTTGAGTAATAAGGAATCATTGGCAAAATTGGACGCATTGAAACTTTAAGGAACTCAAACTAGCCTTTCAATGGCTTTCACAAATATTCTATATTTTGGTATAAATTTGTAAGTTTTGCTATGTGCATCCACAACTGTCCACAAATTTTGTGTTCTGATTCTTGAAATTCATTGGCGTGAAATTATATGCAGTTAATGAATGTTTGGAATCCAAAGTTGCGTCAAGTTTGGAAGCCTTCTATCAAACAAACTGTTTCTCGATCAGGTTTGTGACAAGAATATTGATGTCTTAGTCCATCAAAAGTTCTCTGTTGCAAGATTCTTGCATTCTTGTAAAGGTGCTTTTGGTGGTTATGCCGTGTAATACATATGATTTTGTTTTCCACTGTCCGACATTATTTGAAAACTTTGAGGATATTTGTAGCTTTTATAGTCCATATCAGGTTAATCACGAGCTGTCAATAATTGTTTTTTTAACTATTCTGGTAATGTGAGTTTCTTACCTATGTGGATGAAGGCTTGTCGGAGTTTCCAAAGTCAAACGGCTACCTAATAATTGAAGCAAATGGTGGGTTGAACCAACAGCGATTATCGGTATGTCTACTCTAATAAATATTGGCCCATAGGGCATCGAGCATTTAGAAGGAGGTGGTTTGACAATTACCTTCACTAACATTTTCATGACAGCTTAACATCAGCATCATATCACATATTCGGCATTGAAACAACTGTTCAGGATTATCAATCCTTTTACGTGTTGTGTAAATAAAATCATTGTTTCGGTAGAATATTTTTGTTAAAGTTATTGAGAAACAATAGGGTCATTTGGTAAGTAAGAGGATGGGCGACTTGGTTTGGTATGGAGTAATATTCAGTTGAGTTGAGATATAGTCGAACTTTTGACAAATTTGAGTTTATCTTGCTTTGCATCTTTTTATATTGTTAGCTGCCTCAATTGCCTCTTTGCAATATCTTGCGATGTAGTTCTCTCACGGATAACATGATGTCATCATTCTTTTTCTGTTCGGGAGAATGTGATTTTTCCTAATTCACTTCACTTTTTTCAGGGTCATGTCCATAGATCTCTTTGAAATATTGTTAAACGTTATGAAAATGAGATACATATCTGTGAACATAATTTAAGTTGCTGATGAATTTCCCCATTTCTGTTACAGATATGTGATGCAGTGGCAGTGGCAGGTTTGCTGAATGCTACACTAGTTATTCCCATATTTCATTTGAACAGCGTTTGGCAAGATTCTAGGTGAGAATGAAAATTGTGGCATACATTGGTTGATTCGATATCTTCCCACAATATTTTCCTTTCTCGTTTTTGCATATTTTGCTACTTATTTGTATTTTAGTAATAAAGATAATACGTAAACCAGGACTCACTATTCTGCCCACATTTCAAGTGCATGACAAATTTTTTAGTAGAGTTGTGAACTCTTTTGTTAGTTACAATTTTATAATATATCAAAAGTTGGCCCAAAACAAGATCGCATATCGATAGTCGTCTGGCCTCCGCAATAAGGATTTTAATAGAACTTTCAGTTGGGAAGTGCCAAAATTTAAACATGTTCACTTCCCAAGTTTTTGCTTTGGTGCATGGAAACTAATCTTCACTTGTAATGCCCCTATCAAGAATCAGTTCATTTTCAATCTATAATATTAATATTTTTCATATGAAATTCCATAAAATGCCCTTATTATTACTTGTTTAGTTGTTTAACTATCATTGGATTCACAAGTACTCATGCGGAAAGTAACAACCACCAACACCTCACTCGTAAGTCATATCTCGTAATTATGAATGTACATACATTATTCACTAATTGTAGTCAAATTGTTAGATATGCAAGCGTTGAGCGTGCATTGTATGCTAGTTTCAAATGATGCTGGCAAGATTAACCAAGTGTTAAAACCTGAGCGTGAATGTCTATCGTCGTGCATTTGTGCATGTTAGTGTGCATAAAAGGAAGATATGTACTCTAATCCTAAAAGTGAGGATGGTTGTGTAAACTAAAAACATTTTCCAAGAATAATGTGGTTGTGTATAATTGAGGTATAAAGAATTGACCTTTTTACTACTATTGCAGCAAGTTTGGAGATATTTTTGATGAGGAATTCTTCATATATGCGCTGCGAAATCATGTTAACGTGATCAGAGAACTTCCCGAAGATATACTCCAACAGTTCGATAATAATATCAGCAACATAGTGAATTTAAGAGTAAAAGGATGGTCAAGTCCTACCTACTATCTTCAAAAGGTTCTGCCGAAGCTGGTGGAGTTGAAGTAATGACCTCTCACCTTTTCTGTTTCTATGATCTGTTTTCTGCCTCTGTTTTCTTCACGTTGTCCCCATTGTCTAATATTTCATTGATGCTCTTAATTATGCTCCATACATAACTCCATGTTTCCTGACATTGTTCGCCTTGATGCATGAGAACAAATTCAATTTTTGCTTCATACCCTTTAGGCTAGAAGATATTTCATGTCTAGAAAAAAGGATAATTATGTAAGTACCCCCTGGGTTTGGTTTGGAAAATTACAATAATCCCCTGCTATTAGTTTAGGTGATGAAATACCCAACAGGGTGATAGTTGTGATCCAGAAAATTAGAATGACACCATCTTCTGTTTTGAGGAATTGTTACTGTAATTTATCAAACAATAGCTGTACTTTGTTAAGTTTTCCCTAACCGCAGGGGGTGATATTGTAATTATGCCAAACCTCATGGGGTGTTGAGGTAATTAGTCCAAAAAAATATTTCAATCAGTTGCTAAGGGTTTGCATATCTTTCTTCTCGACAACATAACAAACTGTTTCTAATGATTCTGGTCCAGGGCTGTACGCATTGCACCTTTCTCTAACAGATTGGCTCATGCAGTTCCTCCATATATCCAAGGGCTTCGATGCTTATGCAATTTTGAAGCGCTTCGGTTTTCAGAACCGATACGGATGCTAGCTGCTAAGATGGTTGATCGAATGGTTAAAAATAGTTCTAAAAGTGGGGGCAGATACGTGTCAGTACATCTCCGATTTGAAGAGGTACAATCTTCTCTTATACCCTTTCGTTGGCATCACGAGGTATTATTGCGATTTTTTCTGACTCTACAACCTTTGATCTTCCGATGAAGGATATGGTTGCATTTTCATGCTGCATATACGATGGTGGTGAAGAAGAAAAGCACGATATGGATATCGTTCGGGAAAGAAGTTGGAGAGGAAAATTTCGGAGAAGAGGTAGAGTAATACGACCCGGTGCCAATCGTGTAGATGGGAAGTGCCCTTTAACTCCACTAGAGGTATGATAGTCGTAAAACCGTGAATTTTAGATACTTCGCGAAGATGGTTTTGCTAATGGGGACATGTATTGGATGTGAAACGTGGTAGCTAGATTTGATAGTTTCTATATCGAATTTTGTAGGTGGGAATGATGCTTAGGGGCATGGGATTCGATAATACAACCTCTCTATATGTCGCTGCTGGAAAAATTTACAAAGTCGAGAAGCACATGGCTCCCCTAAAACAAATGTTTCCCGGTTTAGAAACGAAGGAAACGTTGGCCTCCACGGAAGAACTTGCTCCGTTTATGGTATTTATACTTGCTCCGTGGAAGTACTTTCTGGCATGCTTTTATATGATCTTCCTGAACTACTACGTGTTGGCCCATAACTGCACCTTATGCCGGGCATACCTACCATTATATGACTCATAACATTCTATCACTACCTTTACATAACTCAGAGCCCACGACTCCCGCTTATAGTCTCCTGCACACATATCAATTATACTCTAATTACTAGATGCAGTATGGCCTAAATGCTAATAGTTATGGAGTTCTATTTGCAAAATTACTGTCTGTAATTTTAGAAATTTGAAGCCAATATAACTTGTTTGTTATTCAGGGCCATTCATCAAGATTGGCAGCTCTCGACTACACGGTTTGCCTCCATAGCGAAGTTTTTGTTACAACTCAGGGTGGTAATTTTCCTCATTTTTTGGTGGGCCACAGACGCTACTTCTACGAAGGACATGCCAAGACAATAAAACCCGATAAGAGGAAGTTGGCTCAATTGTTCGATAAACCAAGTATAAGGTAACTTTTCTACAACTTTAAGTTGTTTTAGCTGCTAAATTGACATTTACTAATAGGACTATAAGTGAATCAATACGAGTCAAACACGTTGCTGTTCAACCTTGAAAATTTTATTGAGCTTTAAAAACTGTGTTTGGGATTGATATGATAGCGAGCTTTAATCGAATCAAAGAAGAGTCGACCTTGACTCTCGAGCAACGTGATCGCTTTACACATATTCTATTATTTTGATTTGAGTTTGGGACAACCAATAAATCTTGTCGAGCAAGAAAATGTGTTCAGGCTTGGTTTGTTATGTTTAATGAATCGAGCTGAAATAAACTTTTAAGTATTGATCTCAAAAAGAGTATCAACAGTTTGATTCATTTTTCAGTCCTAACTACTCATGCTATGTGCGTAAATTGTTGCAGATGGCAAGTCTTTAAGCGCCAATTGCAAGATATGCTTCATCATAATGATGTGAAGGGAAGCGAGCAGAGAAAGCCGAGTAGCTCCCTCTACATGTACCCTATGCCCGATTGTATGTGTAGAAAATCAGATGGTAAAGTCGAGTACAGTAATGCAACCAAAACGACATAGTTTTAAGTATTACACAAATAGGTCTACAGATGTGTTTACAAGCTCATATATAGTTATAACATCATATATGATTCAATTATCTTCTTTTTTAACATATATATGGCATTCAAATGTGTAGTATATCAATTTTTACCACTTACTAGGTTGTATCCTTCGAGCTCTGTAATAGATAGAATTCTTCTGCGTGGAAATATGGAAATCATTCTTTGTATTTTGTGGCTTCAATGGTGATACTAAGTCTTTTGTCCCATATGGGCGGTCGAGGAATTTGAGATAAATAATATATTCTTTTCTCTTACTTTTCGAGATGTTTTTCAGGATGAAGTGTACCACTGAATGTGAGATGATAAGATAGCACATCTATGTCTAGAGACGGATTTTTGGGCATAATCATTGGCGTAGTTTTTGGGAGCAATAGCCACGTGTGCCTTTCCTATTCCTCGATTGGAGCTGAATCAAAGTAGTTGAGAAATTTGAAACTGGAGGTGAATCGAAGTAGTTCAAAATTTTGAAATGACAGATTTGATGAAAATTTTGAAATGACAGATTTGTGTTTCATCGTTGACGTAGCGTGTGGGAGCGATTTGATGTGTGTCTTTTCTATTCCTTGACTAGAGATGAATCATAGTTGTTAAAAAACTTAAGGTAACGAATATGGACATGATATTGACATAGTTTATGGAAGGAACAACCAAGTGTGTCTCTCCTATTTCTCGATTGGAGGTGAATTGCTTAAAGAATTTGAGATAATTGGTATACAGATATATTTCAATTATCTCAAGAAATCTTTTTAGAATAAAATTTTTCATTAAATGTGGACAATATTTTGATGCAATTGAATCTCTATGTTCGATGATGGATCTGAGCATTCTTTGTCAAAACTTCAAGATCCTAACTAAGTGTTTTGTTTTTAAGGCTAGTTTGACATCTGAATGTCTCTTGCAAGTTGTGTTTTACCATAATGTAAGAGAAAATATTTGTCACCCCTTTAATTCTGGGAGGGACAAACTACCAATATTTTGTAAGTGTCTGCCCATGTTACATCAACAGTTCAATAATTCATCCATTCCTTAAAAAATAAAAAATAAAAGAAAATAAAAGTTCAACTGACAGCAAAGACTTTATGATCTGAAAAACTAATGTAAATTCCAAGCAAAGCAAAAACTAAAAACAGCTCAAAACCCATGTTTTTGTACTCTCGAAACTAATTAATCAAAGTCCAGATGCCCCCTAATATGAATTGAGGCCAATCTGGACGCCTAGACCAGATGAGCAACGCCATGTGAGAACATCTATCTATCTTGAATGCTAATTAACTTAGTAACTACTTTATGGTGTAAAAATGTCCTTGAACCAAAATTTTATAAATAATATCATAGATAGAACCGATGATCTTACTAATTACAGGTTTCATCTGTTGAACTGGTATAGTGTTATAAATATACTGAATATAAAAAATACAAAATTATAAGGATAAAAGGAATTAGGTGTTTTTTGCAGTATATTTCACAAGTTGTCTTCCATAAAAATATTTGAATATGAACTAAAATAACCAAACTTAATTATACAATAGAAGGATACCAAAGAACAATGAAAACAAGAATTCGATGTTCTCAATTTTATATATTTTGATTAGTTTGCACTGATTTACATGTCAAACAATCTTATTTATCTAGCCAGACTAAAGAGTAAAGAATCGATTCTCAATCAAATCACTTGAACCAGCATTTTCAACCATTTCTTGAAACTTTGCCAAGAAAACATACATGTGTATATAATATGTATATATATATATATACATATAGTCGGTTAGCGATCTGAATTCGATATAAGAATTGAATGTATTAATTTAATATTAATTTAATCGTCCCTCTTAATAAAAATATAAATGCAAGAGAGAGAGAGAGAGAGCCCACAGCACAATGCCAACTGATCTGTTAAAGCGTACCTACCTACCAAATCCAACCCCATCCATTAACTGCTTGTCTTTCTCACCAACTTGGTCAAATACT
>JACFYI010003092.1:1933897-1946531 GCA_014898755.1 Handroanthus guayacan | reverse complement strand
ATTATTTGACTAGGACCATGATGTTTTTTTTGTTTTTTTCCTTTTTCAATAAAATTTTCATTCCTAAGTTATTGTGCGATTAAAAAAATTCTTAGCATTAGAAGATAGTATAGATAGTGTTCCTGGAGCGTTTGGTTAGTCTCAACCAGGTTAATTTATTTATGGGATAAGAAAATAATGGGTCGAATTAAGAATAAGCGGGACAAAGTTAAGAAGGCTGCGATCCTAAAATTAGAGAAAGACTGTTAAGGTTTGTTTGGAATAGCCCCAAAGCAAGCTTTTTGATTGGTAAAAAAGAATATTATTGTGATTTTTGGCTAGGAAAGTTATTAATTACAAATCTTATCCATTAAACCTCAAGATATTTATATTATTTTGTTGACATGATCCACTACGATCAATTGTCGATGAAGGTGACGTGCTTGAATTTAGCTATATATGCTGGTGATATCAATGACTCAAAAATCGGGTCGTTTTCAAAGTCAGTCTTGAGTCACGTACGATAAATGATAAAAGACACGAATCTAGCTTGTAATGTATACCAATTTTAATTTTTCAAGGGTCATTATACAATTTTCAGGACTTATACAAATTTTAAGGTCACTATGGTTGATAGACAAAAATAAAAACGACAAGAATTGATAGAAACACTAAAACACACACATAAGTCATAACATCTCTGGTAGAATGTATTTACGACTTATTTACATCATATGTAGATGACACCAAAATAACTTTATTTTCTGAACAAATTATTTTCTTGCACGTTGATATTTTCGAATCTACCCAAAAAGACAAAAGAGAAAAAAAGAAAAATAGCACTATACTAGTTAAGTTAAAGTGACTTGCAGTTACCAAAATATACATAGACATTATATAGTTGGACAAAGAGATGTCATAATCTATTTCTTGGTAAAAACTTTTAGCTCTTTTCAAGATTAAGGCATGGATAGACACCAAATCAATCAATTAATTATGTGTCATATGGTCTAGCTGTTTCTCTTTTATATGCAATTTTTTGTTTTACCACTTTGGTTTGCTAATTACTTGATTAAGTTAGTTGATAGTGATTCAATATCTTAATCATAATTTAATAATTTATAGTATAACGAAGTGTAGTTTATTGTAAAATTTTTATCAGGTAACAATCGTTATAATGAATTTTAATTGTTAGTATTAGACCGATTTGGTACATAAGTACTATTAGAGTAAGAAAGATATAATATGAATTCTATTTATTGTTTTAAGACCGTGAAAAAAGAGGTAATTTTAATGAAATATATTATGTGATGGTATGGAAGATGTTTCAAATTGATATATATATATATATATATATATAGATGAATTGGTAAATAATAATGACTATTATTTAGCTAGAGTAACAATACAGCTTAAAAAACATAAAACTCAGTACCTAAATCATCATCATCATTAACAATTCGTGAGAAATATATAGATTAGCATAGTAAATTAATAAAAAATTAAATAAAATTACTATAGTAAATATATATAAAACATTCTATGCTTACTCTTTGAAAAATATTAACACTATCATTCTTGGTTTTTTAATTATAAAATAAATTATTGGTCGTTATTCAATTCCATGTTGTATGTTGCTTTTTTAATTAACAAATAATGCACATAAAACAAATATAAAAAGGCAAAGAAAGACCCTTATTGATACACCCCAGGTAGCAATTACTTTTGCACTCTTGACGCCTATACAATTAGAATTTCTGTTTTTCGAAAAAGAAATGATGCCAAAGTTTGATTGCTTTTTAATTACTACTCAAAATTAAAGAAGATGAGGAAAGGGGGAATTATGAGAAACCCTTCAATATGAATTTCTTTTTCTTATTTCCTAAGTTCATGAAATTATTTTTCAGCTCATGGAAAAATGATCTATTTTCCCAACTTCCTATTTTAGAAATCTCATTGTTAACTTTTCATATTATATTGAACAAAATTGATAACTTACTAGAGAAAATCCATCACATATTTGATATGAATGAATCTATCACTAACATGACCTCATGGACTTTGTTCTAGCACAAATTCATTAGTATACTCCTTTCGTTGATGTTCTATGACGGAGTTGAGATCCGTTACTAGACTAACTTTTATGATGAAATTTCATTATTGAAAAATTGTTACAGAAATTCATCAAAAACCTTCATAACTCATATATATCTTGTTCATCTGTTCATAAATTTATCACATATACCGTTTATCTATGATAGAATCCTAACCAATTGACCAAATGTTTTTCATTAGTGTATGAGTGTTCCTTACATAAACTGACATTTCAGAGAAATTTTCATATTTAAAAAATAATTTTAAGAAGTTTCAATAATTATTCAAGCAAAAGTTAATAAAAAAATAAAAACAAAAACGAAAACCAATAACACATAACACCTTATAAGATCACTATCTCTATAAATACCTCCACACGCAAGCCTCTATGTCACCTGTACCCAGAAAACCAAATAAACCTTAAAAAACCCCCGTGTCCATCTTCAACATGGATTCAAACACTTCACTCCAAAACCTTAATTCTTTCCTCAAACTATCCAAAACCTTAATCCCACAAAAATTCATTTGGCCCAAAGAACAAAATCACAATATAACTCCAAATCAAGAAGAACACCTCAATGAACACATAATTGATCTTCAAGCTTTCATCAATGGCGATCATGACTCAGCTCGGCTTATAGCCGAGCTGGTTAGATCAGCTTGTTTGAGCCATGGTTTGTTCCAAGTGATCAATCATGGGGTCGATTCGAAGCTCATAAATTCAATGCATTATCACGTAAAAGAATTTTTTAATCTTCCCATTGATGAAAAAATGAGGGTTCATAGATTGCCTGGTAGTTTTTGGGGGTATTCATTTGCCCATGCAGATCGTTTTTCTTTGAATTTACCGTGGAAAGAAACCATATCTTGTTTTTTCGATGAAAATGGGAATGGCCCGGATTCTGATTTTGAGGCATCTGTTTTTTTTAAATCGGCTTTTGGTGAAGATTTTGAAGAGATAGCGTAAGCCCGTATTCATGACTTTTTTTTTTTTTTTGGGATCATGATGTCTCAGCGTTTGGTTAAACTTATTTGAAATTTCTTATATATATATTCTCCAACATCTTATTGATATTTTTAGAGTTTAGAAGATGTATAATAGAATTAATATGGTTAAATAAAAGTATAATCATGAGATTTTAAAAATAAATGTAGAAACTTCTATTATTATTATTATTATTATTATTATTATTATTATTATTATTATTATTATTACTACTACTACTACTTTTCTTTTAAAGAGTTATTAAGATTCTAGCAAT
This sequence comes from Handroanthus guayacan, assembly GCA_014898755.1. NCBI lineage: Eukaryota > Viridiplantae > Streptophyta > Magnoliopsida > Lamiales > Bignoniaceae > Handroanthus > Handroanthus guayacan. The sequence continues at coordinate 1,943,196 of JACFYI010003092.1, read as the reverse complement.
TTTTTGGGAACTTGGAAGCTCTTTTTAGAAAAAAATTGCAAAATATTTTATAATATCTTAAGTTTTGGAACATTTTATAACATGTAACTTTGAATTGTTTATAACTAAATTGTAATGAATATGCTTGAAATTAAAGGGGCATATTAAGATCTTATAAGTAAGTTAGAAACTCTTTTGATTTTCTCAAAAGAATTGACAAGATTGGAATATTTTATTTTGATAATTTATAAATTCCTTTTTTCAATAGAAAAAATTATCAAAAACTTTTTCATATCTTGTGAGATATCAAACATCTTATGACTATATTTAAAAAGCTTATAAGCTCACTCAACTACTCAAACACCCTCTAAATTTCACATAATGGATTTGAAGTGCACGCCATGCTTTTACTCTGTGTGAAAAAGAAAGATAAACGTTCATCGATCGTATACAGTGTCTGACAAATATATTCTTGAATACTATAATAAATGGGACTTTTGATGTCTTTTTGTCTAGATGGATTTTTCAAAAATATTGTGAGGCCGTGAAAAGAATGTCTCTCACAATAATGGAAATATTGGGGATGAGTTTGGGGGTGGATCAGTCGTACTTCAAAGAGTTCTTCAAAGATGGCGGCTCTATAATGAGATGCAATTTCTATCCACCATGCCAAGAGCCAGGGCTAGCCCTTGGCACTGGCCCTCATTGTGATCCAACGGCTTTGACAATCCTTCATCAAGATCAAGTTGGAGGTCTCCAAGTTTTTGATGATGGAAAATGGAAGTGTGTGAGACCTAGACAAGATGCCTTCGTAGTCAATCTTGGCGATACTTTTGTCGTAAGTCACAATTTTCTTACAAACGTTTAAATTGTTAGAAGACTATGCATTTAGATTTTATGCTTGCATGCTTTTACTATGAGTCATACAATTTGCTTCCAGAACTAATTTTTACGAGTACTTTTGTTGCACTTAAGATCTTGCACTCCTATTAACTTCAATAGGTGCTTCACCTGTTATTCTATTTTGCGAATACATGCCAAATGTATTAAGTATTTTCATAAATAAATACTTGGTCCATGGATCAAATACATTTAATTGGCATGTATATATGAACGAAGTAAGGGTTAGGGTTGAAACACTAAAGTAGAGGACACAAAATGCTATTGTCATAAGTCACACTTGACGATACTTTTGCTATGAATCACCATTTTCTCACAATTGAGGACAAGACATCAAATGTTTCCTAGCGATACTTTTGTTGTGAGTCATAATTTTCTCAAAAAAGTTCAAACTATTGCACTATTTTGGATTCTTTTTTCTGTTACATGTTTTATTTGTTATTCAACGCACGAATACGTGAGTTGTACTCTATTCACAATCCCGTAATTTTTCTAGAAGAAATATTTAACATATATACTATGCATTCATGTAATGCTATGGAACATGAATTGAAATAATAGATCAATTCTACTTTGTTAAATGCCCCTTAATTCATTTATTCAAGAAGTTACAAGAAGATGCAACAAGTAATTGATCATGGTCACAATCATATCAAGAAAACATCTATTCACAGCTCTAGTACTCCTTCATCACTTGTATTCAAGATATTATTAATCATATCAATCTATAATATTTTTGAATCTTGTGTAGGCATTATCAAATGGAGTTTACAAGAGTTGCCCTCATAGAGCACTTGTGAATAAATCAATGGAGAGGGTATCTTTGGTATTTTTCTTGTGTCCTAGAGAGGACAAAGTAATTGTACCACCGGAAAATCTTGTTACCTCAGAGAGGCCAAGGAAGTATCCTGATTTCACATGGTCAGAATTGCTACAATTCACACAAAAACATTATAGGGCTGATATAGCTACCCTCCAAAATTTCAATAAATGGCTCATTTCCCACCAAACTACCTAATCTAGAAATCTATATATATAGCTAGTTATGTCCTATCACCCTTTGGCCTTTTATCATATTTTTTATCTTATTCCACCAATAATTATTTATGTGACATGTTTTAATGGGGTGGGTGTTTATATTTGCTATGTTATGTGTAAATTGCAAATTTGAAAGTTTTAGTAATCTTTGCCTTGTCATAAGATGGTCTTGTCTTCCGAATTCTTGAGATTTTTCATTTTGTGAAGTGGAAAGTATTGTGGTTTGTTTCGTAAGTAGGTGCAATAGATTTGTCTAATAGGTAAGTTGATTTTGGTGGCACAATTAAACGGGTACTAAATAATTTAAATTGAGTTGCTCATGCGATCTATCAACACAAGATGCCATTAATTAGTAGGTGTAAAATTAATAAATGGAATTTTAATTAATGAAAGTGCCAACATCAGCACTGAAAAATTATCTCAAAATCATGACCGTCTACGAATGAAACCTAAATCGTCCGATATGCAATGTAGTAAACTGATTTTTAATTCGCAAAAAGATAGAAAGTGCAATCAAACATCGTAGTCTGTACTTAATATATATAATAATTCTAAATTATGAAAGAATTGTAGCACAAAGGGAGCTATATTATGCTTTGATTATGAAAGAAACACAATGGGACACATGGTGGTATTTAGCTTATAATGGTCCAATTATTAATATTGTTTGCACGCATTACTTCTAATAAATTCCAAATGGGCTTTCAAATCATAAGATAATGATCATCAAAATATTTGTTCAATTATGCATATCCATAAGTTCCCTCTAGCCTATCAGATTAACACATATTGTTAGTAGATTTTTGGAAGAACAAGCAACCATAATTGTTTTGTCCTAGATAATATTGTCCAAACATCATTTAATTACCACTAACAAAATCACAACTGAAAAAAAAAAGAAGAAGAGAAGAAAAGAAAAGAAAATGAAAATGAAAAACTGTCAAAAGGTATTTGTTTCATATAATCATACCTAGATTGAAAGATACAAGGAAAATCCAAATATTCATGGGGACATGAAGGCTGTAATAAAATCCAAATATGATTATTATATGATAGGTGTCTTTATATCAATTGCACAAGACAAATAACATGGGAGTGAAGGAAAATCCACGACAATCAAAACTTTATTCCTTGAATTGTCAGAAGGCCAAAATATATAGGTTAATTTTAATTTAACCTCGTGTGAAACATATAACGAGTCAAAAGTTTATATTAAAATATAATCATTCAATAACTCCTTGAGTTTAATTTTTAAGGAAAAAGCCTATCATCTCCCCAAATTTCTAATTATCTTGTACTTTATAAGTATTATTATATATGTTATATAATACAATTTCTTCTTTATTATAAATTTTAAAGTGTGTGTAGTTAATTTTTATAAAGGCACGACTGAGTTGAGGTGTTCTTTTGCCGTCATACATGTTATGGTGAATTTTGTCTTGAAAAGACACTTTAAAGGATGAGGCAAGGACCAATATATATATATATATATATATCAAGTATTGACTGCCCTAAGTCCCTTGACTCTTCAGATGTAAGACAACATTAGATATCATCATAATCCTAATCGAGAGGGTTTGCAAAGTGTTACATGATCCAAGAGATGTGTAATTCTGACGACCCAAATTTATGGCTGACATAGAGGCTTGACTATCCTAAGGTATTGTTCTTTGTCTCTTGATCATTTGACGGGAGATTTTGTATTGAAAAAGCATCTTCAAGGGTGAGAGAGAATGCCAAATATATCAATTGTTTCAAATCCTCTCGACTCTTATGATATAGGATAACACTAAGTATCTTTACAGTATCAATCAAGTGATTTGAGAAGTGACAGGGTTATATCGTTCTTACATATAGAACCAACGATGATAACCCAGATACGTGGACGCTGATCAACATTGGACTCAATCAGTACATCAAGATGCATTCCCATCGTCATTTACTTAGTATGAAATTTCCTCTTTAGACGTCTCGAAGAGAGTGAGAGAGTATTGAATTTATCAATTGCATCAAATTCCCTAATAGAAAACAATACTGGTTAGGCAACATCAATACTAATATAATTATTTTCTTTTTACTTGTAGTAACATCATAAAATTTACATCATGATGCATGCACGTGTAAGTCAGTACAAATCTTGTTTTCTAATTTTTCTTTTTTATATTTCACAAGTAAATTGTTTTTGTTGATCGCTCATTTGATTCATATGGCATCTAACTAAAAGTGTACAAACAACTACGCTTATCCTCTGAGATAAGTTGACACTTTGAAATGAAAATAAACGGACTTGGAGAATGACAGTGAGTTTGACATGAAAGAATTCGCTATGGACCACTTTAATTCCATTTCATATTTTACCAAAATAATTTCTCATAATTATGAATTGAGGAAACGTAAACATTTCAAACGTGACAAAATAATATCATATAGTAAAGAATAAATTAATTATTTAGAATTTTAAAAGTAGGAGACAAAGGATGGGGCTTCCTGTCCCAGCAGGGAAAACTCATAAAGATAGTGAAAAGTCTTGTATATGTCCAATCACTATAGAAAGAAAAAAAGAAAGAAAGAAAATTTATGATGATGTAAATATATATTATTAATTACATAAATTAAATGAGTCATGAAGATTTTATTTTCATTATAACAATTTATGGGTTGACTTGAATTTACAGCTAATATTTTTTTTTCCCTTGATATATATTAACTCTTGCTGAAGCTGATGAATCACAAGAAATTTATCTTGGTTGTGAATAATACCATGGCAATGTGCGGGAAAATTACACTTTTAATCTCATTGCATAGTGGATTTTGCACTTTTAAATATCCCAAACTAGTTCTGCTTGATAATTATAGGACAAATTCTTCAATTTTTTAACAATTTTGGTCCTCCGTCCCCATTTTTCATGAAATATTTGATGGCAAATGCACGTGGGCTACACAAAGATGTTACTCTACCAAATCAAATGAAAATTGAAGGAGCAAGGTCACTGACACAACCTTGGAATGCATTACAATTCAATATGATAATAAGGGATAATTATTTCTGCACCCCCTAAAATTTGCTATAATTATCAAAACACTTCTTGAGATTTTGATAATTACCAATACACCCCCTACCTATTTGTTCAGTTTATGCATAATTACAATTGCACTTCTTTGTTCAGGAGTTCACTCGTAACATTTAAGAATTTTCAAAAGGATGTAATAGTAATTATTCAAATATCTGGAGGTGTAGTGTTAATTATCCAAATTTCACAGATATTTTGGTAATTATGGCAAACTTCAAGGGATATAGAGGTAATTATTCCTAATAATAACTAAAGATCTTGAGTGTCTCAACCAATGGTATAATAGGTAAACAAGAATGACAATGCACAACCTCAACGTTAACCAGAAAATTTGCAATGGATATATGCATGAAATCCTGAGCATAATATAAGAGAATCTTAGGATGAAACTTCAAGCATTCCTAAGGGTGTGTTTCTTCATGGACCAGCATTGAATGAATAGTAGGCATTTAATTCTTCCTTTTATATGGCGTTGATCTCATGGCAAATGTTCGCTAATTCTGGGACGAGATTTCTTATTCCAAATGGTACTTCATATCTTCTTTAATACCTTTAAATAAATGTCATGTGTATTGAATATTTTCTTAGGAAAATTTGTGTTGAATTAATTTGAAATTACTTTTTTACCTCTTTTTCTCGCCACCACTTTGGACCCACTACTGTGACGTCGCCACCTACGCGGTGCAATAAAATAATCTTGATGCCACTTATTACCGGTGCAACATCACCACCATGCTAGTTGAAGATTGTTATCAAAAGTTGTTTTATATTCATGAGATGGAGAATTTTTATTTTTTATTATTATTAAGCTTATCATAATTATTGCTTGAGAACAAAAGAACTTGACAAAGATCACAAAAATCGAGAAGATAGAGTTATACATTTATCAAAAAAGAAAAGATAGAGCTGTACCATTGGAAAAAAGAGTTAACGGGAAGAAATTGTTTGGGCTAGTCCTTTTGACTGCTAGAGATTTTCATGGGCTTCATTCAATTGGATTTAGACCTTCAATCTTATAATTTAATTTCTAGTTACCCTAATCATTTTTTAGGTTTTTCAATTAATTAGTTTACAAACTTATATCAATTTGCCCTATCATATAATTAATGTTTCATCATAGCTAGCCTCGAAAATCGGGCTCTATTAAAAAATTATTATTTAATTAGATCAATTTAACCATTTAAATTAACCAAGCTTAATATTAAATTAATCTAATTAATTATTTTTCCTATAATCTAACACTCCTATAAGAATTTGATCCATAAATGAGATTAATGATTTATTTAGCTGTTACGTGTCAGACCTATTAGATTCACTAATGAATTATAAGCAACCCGCAACTTCATTTCGATTTAATTTGAAAATTATTAATTACACATTATTCTTATATTACTTAATTTTACCTAATAACTATTGAATTAAACTTCATTAACCAAAAATACGCATGTCTCAAGTTCAATTTCTAGCAACACTCGTGAAACATTTAAGTAATAGATGAAGAATACGTTTAAATATTTCGCATAAGATCACCATTAAAGTATGATCCTTTTATCCTTTTGTTGTCTTTTCTTATGATTAACGTTACTATTGAAATATCGAATCAATCATCCAATAACTCCGATAACAATTTTTTTTAATGAATTCCGTACCAATATATTAATTTTAAGTCAAATTTGTTCAGTTCTAACCATTTAAGAATTTGTTTTCTACTTATCAAGCCATCAATTTTTATTTTTTAAGCAAAAATACTACATTCAAGTAAACACGTTTCATATATATATATGTATATATATATTTGAGAGCGATCTTTGACTTTAATCGAGCCAATTTTGACCAAAATCATGAATTCTAAAAATTTTGACTTTTCTTATTAAATCAAAAAATTCTGATTGGTTGAAACATGTTATTATATTTATTCACAAAAGATGTATATAAAAGATATGCACAAAAAGAAATATCTATTTTAGTTCCAATTTATTTATTAAATAAAAAATTTCTGATTGGTTAAAATGAATTATGATATTTATTCACAAAAAATATATACAAAAGAGAATCATATTTTACTTTGATATATAGGAGTCCTACTTCAATTCAAATCAAAATCCTATTTTCATTGCACTATGACTCTTAGTCCGCATAATATATTTTCTTTCAGTTCTTCATTTAGATTCTCATCTTCACGTAAATGTATGTACCTAGAGCATTAATCTCTTTTAAGTTGTTTAGGATTCTTTGTTATTGTTTTTTGAAATTTTTTCGTTTGTTTCAGTTCCTATATTAGTTCCTGATTAATTTAAATTTTCATGTTAAAGTTATGTAATGCATTAATTTCTACAAATTGTTTAAATTAAGATAATTAGAATCTTTGTCCTAATTGATTTTTCTTTGTTTTTTTCCCTCGATGCTTGATTTAGATTTACATACAAAAGATACATTTTGCATCTCATTGATTTTCAAGTTTAAATATAATTGAGCTTCTGTCTATCTATTAATTAGTGTTGTTTGTTTTTCATTTTCCATATGTATTTCATAATTTATTGGTTGAATTTTATATGTTATTGGTGTCAAAGGCAAAAAGAAAATTGCAAATACAGTTTTTTCATCCAACACTTTGTTGTAGTACGCTTGCTATAAGTTATTTTCCACTTTCATGGGTCAATATTAATAGAGAAAAGTACTTTAAGCCACCCAAACAATAGGCGTTTTTGCACTTTGCAACCTAATCAAAAAACCGTTACACTTTGCCATCTCAACTTTGCAAAAATTTCACTTTGCAATCTCAGTATATTTTTCGAGAAATATTCTATTGGAATATTCGCACACTGGACACGTGTTTGAATATCATGATAGGAAAAGTCTCACTTTGCTATCTAAACTTTGCGAAATTTTGCACAATGCCACCTGCCGATGGAATATATCCGCCGGAAAATAGATTGGGTTGCAAAGTGAAACATTTTGCAAAGTTGAGATGGCAAAGTGTAACGTTTTTTTTTATTAGGTTGCAAAGTGCAAAAACGCCTATTGTTTGGGTGGCTTAATGTACTTTTCTCATATTAATAAGTTGGGAGTTTTCACACATTGAATCTTTTCATTATTATATATTATATATGAAAGTAGCATACTTCATTCGTTGAGAATTAATATTGAGAGAAAAAAATCTAAAAGCAACTTTACAAAATTTTCTAAATACAATTTTTGTCTATATTGATGGTTAATTCATGGTTGGGAACAAAAGAAAGATAAAAAAATATAATAGACATTGATTAGAAAGTATTATAGTGCCGATAAATTTCACTACGATTCATAGATTTAGAATTGGAATTCGTATTTCTAAAAAGAGTGCTAATAAAGAGTTCTACTCCTCTAAACATTAATTGACTTTACTGATTTATATTATGTTGCTAAAACAAAAGTATTTTATTTATAATTTCTTATTATGTCTTTTGTTAAGGTTGTATCTATATACATGGAGTTAATTCAGCTTATGATAGTGTTAGGGTTTTTTTTTTCTCGGTTTAAATTTAAATAAATATGTTATAATTGTCTTTTTTTTGCATAATATAAATTGTAAAGTTTTTAGGCCTATCAACCCTAACATACATATTTGAAGGGATTGTTTGAATCCAGTTTAGTCAATTTGACCAAATATTAGAATTTTGACTTTTTTTATAAAGTTAAAAATTTCTTATTTGTTGCTAGCGATTTGTTGATATCCAAAAGAAATAAAGAATTATTTTGAATTATTTATGGGGTGGTTTTTCATTTTTATTAATATTCATTCAAAATTTTATGTTTCTTGATAAACTACTTAGAACTTTAACTTGATTATAAATAAGTAGACATGTGTACACCAATTAGTTGGATTTAAAAAAAATGCGGTATCTTCTATTAAAAAAACTTATTTCTCATCAATAAATAAATAAAATATTTAACTTATTTATGAAAAATATGCTTATTTCTAAATAGAAACTTAAAGTTCTTTATTTAAAAAAAAATACTTTTTTTACTTAATCGATACAGATTTTCTATTCTAATAACATAACCACTTCGATAATTACTTAAAAATAAATTTTTTGTGCCATGGGATTATGGGAAATGGATATATGAAGTAGACATAGTGGGACATCTAATAAGTATGTATGTGTTTAGTTGGACTAGCAGTTGCTGGACATAATCCCCGCAACAATTGAATTATCCATGTTCTTCAAATCACACTACATCAATAAATTAAGTAACTATGTGTATATATTTTTACAAATATCACTACAAGAAAATGCGGTTTTAGCGAGGGAAATTAGAGACGGAAATTTC
>JACFYI010003092.1:1906190-1932353 GCA_014898755.1 Handroanthus guayacan | reverse complement strand
TTAAGAAAATAATCGTTTGAAATTATTTAAATCGATGAAATGAGGTGAAAAATGAGTCTAAAATATCATAAACATAAAAAAACACAAGTTTCAGGACTGTTGTGGGTGCGACCGCGCTCAAAAATGGGCGCTCACGCGCCCAAACGGCCGAAGCCACTGCCGCGGGCGCGACTGCGGCACTATTCACGCGCGGTCGCACCGTGAACAATGCCTTGAACAGTAACTTTTTTTTTTTTTATATATATATTTTTGGTTACAGATTCAGACCTCCAAAAATGATTTTTCCAAGCCATAATTCCGAAGTTTTCATTTTGAAGTTGATTTTACAAGTTTCTTTTTTTTTTTTGGAAGAAACTTTAACTTATATGTTCATTTGCATATTTCTTTCATTTTCTTCTCAACTCTCCCATATTTTGTCCAATGTCCAATATTCAACTCCCATCCAAAGCATAGGTAATGATTTTTTCGAACATTAGGGGGCTCAAAATGTTCATGTCAATAGGTTAACATATCAAGATAACCATATTTAACGGCAATAGAGTTCACAATATACAACAATAATGACATGAACAACATACTTATAAGCTCGAAAACGGAATATCACACGAAACATGAAATGGAGCATGGGATCAAGAACAAGAGAATGGAACCACAAGTCTTACTTGTTGAGATTCTAGGCTCGTCTTCGAGAAAATGCTATGAATGTTCCGGGTTAGAGTTAATCACCTAATCAATCATAAAACCAAACATTAACTCACTCTTAAACATGTATAAATCACTTACTTAACTAGCAGATATCATGCTTACCAAGGTAGAGTGTATTTCCCCTAGTGTTTCCCTTAAGATTACTTAGCAAAATTTCAAAGTTGGAGCAAGAAAAGGAAACTGCCGGAGCTGGAAAAATGGTGAAGGAAAGGAATGTTTTCTGCAAAATTCTTTGTTGTGAAATGAGTGAAGTGAAGCCTTAGACACTCCTATATATAGTGGAGAATGTATGAAATCATGTGGTCAAAAGTTGGTGGGAATTTTTCAACCAAAATCCCTCAATTTCTTGGTGAAGTGCGGCTGGGAGCATGCTGCCCATGCAGCAACACGCTATATCTGATTTCTTGTCTCTCTTTTCTTATTTCTTTTTTTTTTAAGTGTTAAATATCTTTGGGTTGGAATTGTGGGCTAACGTTTGGGCCGAATTTAAGTGAGTTTTGGGCTATAATTGGGCTGAAATTAAGTTAGAAATCGAGACTCCGACGTGACGAAATTTTCCAAACACGAAACTCATTATTGAAATTGAAACGTGTTCCGTTTATTGAAATCAAGTAATTTGAGAAAATTTACGATTTGAAATCTTAATTAGGGAAAACTCGGGGTGTTACACTTCTTATGAGAAGTTTGATGAAGAATGAAACTATATAGAATTTAGCAAATTAGAGGGTCTTCAAAAATACAACTTTATCCTCATTTAATTATTTGTATAGAACACCATAAAAAGGTAAATTAGAATTTGCAAAAAATGGCATCCATGGAAATATAGTTATACAAATTAATTAAAAAAAAATTGAGTTCAATGTTTTACCTAGAGTATTAATTACTTTTATTTTGTAATTTAATTATATAGTATCATAGAATGAAAATTCAATATTTAGACAAAGTAGTTAGTTATTAAGTTACATAGAAATAAGAAGACTAACTTTCATATATAAATTTTCTTACTTAATATGAATATAATTAATCACTTTAATTTTAGTTGAAGTACTACATTATTGAATTATTTGTATATTATCTTAATTAAGTAATTATTTTCTCAATGAGTAAAATTTAATATATTAAATTTTATAATAATATATGCTCAATATATTTCACAACCAAGAAAAAATTAACAAACTATTATTATTGTATACATGTTATGCTTTATTTAAAATGCTAATCATGCTGTACATGTTTTTATTATAAAAATGATAAAACACATATCTCTGTAGGAGACTAAATCATCCCTTTTCTCTAACAAAGTTCAAGAATTCGGATATGACAAATGAATAATTGAGTTCAATATTGAAAATTTATCTTTTTATACTTTTATGATGATTAGCTTAATATAAGAAATATGTTATTTGATAATTTAAAAGTGAAAAGCACTCAAAAAAAAAAAAAAAAAAAGAAAAGAAAAAAAAGAAAGAAATAAAAAAAATTCTTACAAATACTAAGAAATATTTTATTTTTAAAATATTTATGTCACCAATTAAACATAATATGACAAATAATAACTCAATGTAAGTTCTTTCTAATTTGGATAGAACCCTAAAACATTGTATGTTATTATATAAATAAATAATTAACTATTCAAAAAATATCAAGGATCATAAAAATTTATGTTATAACTTAAACATTATTAAGGGGACCATCTAAAAGTTCTACATTTTATAAAATTACTTAACTAATTTTTGTACTAAATGTGGATAATTTCAAAAAAAAATTATTATTTACTAAAATACTCTATTGGATCTTTTTTCTTTCTTAATTTATATTTTTCTAAATTTAGAGAGTGTAGTGTTCAAATTATACAAATACATCAAAAATTTAATTATCCTTAAATAAAATCACAATTTTATGTTATTAAATAAGAATTTTTTGTTCTTAAAGTATTTAAAAAATATTATGTATTTTGCAATTATTATAATAGGATTAGATGAGGTAAAATAAATATTATCACAAATTAAATATATCAATAATTAATTTTTTTCTGTGCATCGCACAGGGGAATATGCTAGTATATATATATTTGAAAGCGGTCTTTGACTTTAATCGAGCTAATTTTGATCAAAATCGTGAATTCTCAGAATTTTGAATTATTTTATTAAATTGAAAATTTTTGATTGGTTGAAATGAATTATCATATTTATTCACAAAAGATATCTATAAAAGATATGTATAAAATAGAGATCTATTTTAGTTTGAGCTTTTTTATAAGTAAAATTTTTTTGATTGGTTAAAACGATTATCATTTGACTTAGAAAAAAATATATACAAAATTGAGACCTATTTGAGTTTGAGTAAGAGTGTTATTCCTGCATCTCTTCCTCTCTAGATTTTGCAACTCCATCCCCTCTCTCATTTAAAAATTTATGTACAAACATAATTTTTACTTCATTTCTCTTGATTTTTAATTTGAAATTCCAAGGTATAAACACAAATCTCTAACTGAATGCAATTTAATTTGAACATTTATATTATTATTGTAAAATATTCTCCTATATTAAGTTGATAATTCATGAATCACTCTTGCCTTTATTTCATATGTAAATTTTATCATTGCCAAATACTTTTATTTTTTGATTTTGTTATTAATCTCCGCTTTGTAGGTTTTTCTTCCTGTCATTACTTCTTGATCATTATTTACTTTTCCAGGTATTTAATTGTTTGATTGTGTGGTGTTCTCGTTTAGATTTTATTATTATTTCCAATATGATTATACAATATGATAGAATATATTTTTTTGGGTATTTTGTTCATCTTTCAATTTTCATATGTAGATCTTTTCGTTTTATGATGTTTTTCTATTTTATATATAATCTCTATTTCTAACTTTTTCTCTGTTTCTTTGTAAGAGAGCATTAATAATTTTTATGTTTGATTGCGCCGTTTATCTTCTTTAAATTTTATTTTTTGTTCTAATTTGATTATACATTTATGGTAGATTATATTTTTAGGTATTTTGTTTATCTTTCCATCTTTCATATGTAGCTTTTTTTTTATTTTACAATATTCTTGCTATTTCATTGATAAGATCTATCTCTAGCTTTTTCTTTTGTCTCTTTATGTGTGAGCATTAATAATTTTTATGTTTAATTGTGCCGTTGTTCCCGTTTAGATTTTACTTCTGTTTTAATATGATAAAATACATTTTCTGGGTATTTTCTTTATCTCTCCATCTTTCATATGTAGATTTTTTTCATTTTATAATTTTTTTGCTATTTCATTAATTAGCTCTATTTCCAGCTTTTTCTTCTAGCGTTACTTTATCTTTCTAAGATATATATTAATTTTCTTGGTTTGGATTTTTTTTTTTAAGATTTATTTTTTTTTTTCGTTTGATTTGGTTGTTTTATGTGATGGAAAACTCTTATAAATATTTTCATCCAATTTCGCATTTAGTTCATAGGCAAATTTTGTCATTTAATAATTTTTTTTTTGATATTATTAACAATCTCTATTTAACTTTTTCTCTCTTTCCTTATGTGTGAGTTATTGCTTTGTTTTCCAATTTATTTATTTATTTGTTTGATTACGTTTTTCTCTTGTTAGAGTTTAGTTTTCTTTTACTATTTTTTTTTATATATAATGAGACATATTTTTTGAATGCCAATGGCTATTTTTTTATCCTCGCTTTCAAGGCTTTTGTTTATTTGTTTGATTACGTTTTTCTTTTCTTTTTTCTTTTAGATTTTATTTGTGTCATTTATTTTGGTTTCTTTTATATGATAAAAGACATTTTCTGAACGTCAATGATTATTTTTTCTCTTCACCTTCAAAGTCCATTTAGTTTTTAACTTTTTGTTTATGTATGACAATAATCATGTATGCATAGATATTTATAACTTGAGCTCTATCTATAGGAATTTATGTATTGTTCCATTAGTATATATTCTTTAATTATTGTAAACTATGCTGTTAATTTGTCAAGTTGGAATAATAATAATTTAATTTCTTAAATATTGTTCTACTTTATTAATTTTCTTTCATTAGTTTAAGTTTCAGCTTAGCTGGATGTTCTTTCTTTTTTCTTATTTGATTTTTATTTTTTCTTGCCTTTTGACTTTTCAATATGAAATATGGTTCATCTTATTCAACTATATTTAAATTGAATCTTATAAACAAAGATGATAATTCATTGCTTTTCTATAGTTTGTATTTTTATTACCAGCGACCATCCCATGTGATTTCTGGGCGCATAAATATTTTGATCATGAAATATTATTTGCGCTTATATTTCTCTATTATAATAAAAGTTAACATGCAAATATATAAAAACATAATTTATTATTTTATATATAATAATAGGTTATAAAGATTTACAGTGATAAAAAAATAAATCACACTTTATTTTTTAATAGAAAAAAGAAAAACATATGTGGAAAAGATTCATTGAAGTTTCTCTAAAGTAGAAAATTATCAATGAAGATTGAGAGTTTGATATGAATATGAATTAGTTGATTATAAGCTTAAAAAAATTATTTTTATGAAATTAATTCGCACAACAAAATATGTCAAAGATAAATTTGGATTTATAAACTTTGGTATCCGAATTATTACAAAAACTCTTCCTTTTAAGAGAAAACGGATATCATCATATCATTGATGCTACTGATTCCTATTATAAAGTTATTGTGATTCTATAAATTGCTTTTTCGATCTTTCAATTTTTAGCTTTTGTTGCTGATGTGATTCTTTTTCTTCACATAAGCAAAGAATTAAATCAAAAGACTCTAACTCTTTTTTTTAGAATAAATTTTAACTTTACTCATATACTCTGATTTGTTTAATTTTTTTTGTCTTTACGATCATTTATTTAATATCATTGATATTCAGGCAAAAACTAAAATGAAACACATTTCTAAGGCTTTTTTCACGTTTTGAGTTTCCAATGTCCTCATAAATATGAAATCATAAATTATAATTTTTGAATATGAGAAATGACCATGTATTGCTTGGAGATCAAAATGTTGACATTTAAAATTTTCATGTAATTTATATGTATCGAATTTTATTTAATCTACATAAAAATAAAAAGTAAAAATTAATTATATATTTAATTTTTTATTATAAAATTAAATTAATTAGCCGTGCATAGCACGGGGATACATGCTAGTATATATATATTCGAAGGTGGTATTTGACTCTAATTGAACCAACTTTGATCAAATTATTAATTCTTAGAATTTTAAATTTTTTATTGAGTTGAAAAATTATTATTAATTGTTTGTTATATATTCTTATAAAAAAAAACTCAAATTTATTTGGAGGCTTATTTGAAACTTTTGTCAGAAAAAAGGATTCAATTGAAATTAAATATAATTAATTTTTTCTTAAAGCACCTCCTTGTACTTATGTGATGAATACCCCTATAAGAAGTATAACAAAAAGACAAAAAAATACTTAATGAATTTTACAGAAAAAAAGGAGAAAAACCCATAGTTTGAACACAAAAAAAAAAAGAAAAGAAAAGAAAAGAAAAAGCTACTATTTTGAATGCGAACATTATGATCTGCTACTCATATTTATACTTTTCAGTTTAGAGTTCTAAGAAGTTATTAAGATTCATCTAATGATAGGCGAAAGTTATGTAGATTTTTTTTTCTTTTATAGATTTCTTCTAAATATTTTTGCAATATTTAGAAAGAACTTGATACTTTTATATAATGTAGTGTTATATCCACAATGTTTTAGAGTTGTTATAACTTTATAAAACTTTTTACAAGTATTTGGAGATAATTATCAGCATCTCTCTTGATGTTTAGTTTTATTATTTTTATTATTATTATCATCTCATATTGGATGTGCACTATGTAGTTAATATATATTTGAAGAAAGTTTATGATAACATTAGATCAAATTTGATGAAACTCTGAATTCTTAATATTTTGAGTTTTATATATATATATATATATATTAAGATAGGAAATGTTGATTGGTTGTTGGTTTGATGATTTTTTAAGATAATCTCAGAAATTTGAAATTCAGTTGAAATATCATATCACTAATACTTATTTTTATTTAGGGCATTGTGTTAAAGGAAATAAATTAAGAAAATATCTATATTTCACAAAAAAAAAAGGAATAATATTCATGAGAAGGGATGATTACATATTCTATAGTTTTGCAATTGGAAGAAAGCCTAAGTAATGTTATTTTCAATGAATTATTTAATAATTGTCTAATTTATGTAGTTATTGGATATGTGAAAGTATTTTTACTTTCCGCTGTTTACTTATTTGCAAATGGTTATGAAGATCAATATGCAATCCCCTAAAAATAAGTCTGTACTTACATTCTTTTGTATTATTGGATTGAAGTTTGAATGTAAATATTTGCTAAGTTTAAACATGAGAGAATTAATTATTTATTTAAAAAAATAATTTTTTTTAGAGAAGTAATTACATTTAATCATATATTAATTTATAATATAAATACATTTTAAATATCAAATATATGAACTAAATATAGAGAAGTAATTACATTTAATCATATATTAATTTATAATATAAATACATTTTAAAGATCAAATATATGAACTAAATATAATGCAAATAATCTAAACTACCATTTGGTAGACAAATAACTACCATATGATAGATAAATATTCACACACTATCGATTAGACTCGAACCATGTACCTTCACTACTCGATATTTCGTAAATTGACCGTGTTCACACCTAACGTTCATTAATTGATATTTCATCGACATTCAGGCATTAATTAAAATATATACAAAATATGGCAACGCGCCAAATACTGAAGTACGCTCCCCTCCCTTCTCTTCACTGAAAGAAATCTGCTCTCTTGTCTCTCAGTCTTTTACTCTCTCTTAGTGTTACAGAGAAAAACATCTCTATATTTTTCATGAAATTAATGTTTTCTTCTTTAGGTTTTTTCTTTCAATCGGGAAGAAGAATGTAAAGATTATTGATGTTTTCTTGATTCTTTGTTGGTTAATGTAACTGTAGGGAAGAGTATCAAGATTTTGGAAGCCAACAAACGACATTGAAGGGTAGCTTGTGGAGGATGAAGAATGTGGGTTTTTGTTCTGCTCTAGTTCTTTGTCTTCTTTGTATTCAGGGTAAACGACATTAATATCAATGTGTTAGGTGTCTTTGGAGTTTTCTCGTTTTGATAGCTGGAGCGGGAGTGGAAAGTAAGGTATTCTTTCTCTCTTTCTTACCATCCTTTTTCATTTGATGAGTAGCAATATGAATTTTAGAAGTAAACTAGGATAAGGAGTAGGAGCAGGAGTGGACATAACAGTTGGAGTATTAGAAGTACAAATAGGAGTAGAGAATTGGGTGTGCAAACTAGTAATGGGCATAGTGATAAAAGTAGAATCAGAGCTAGGAGTACGACTAGGCATAGGATAGGCCTAATGTTAGATGGACAAAGAAAACCGTGGGCGAGAACGTAAAAAATGATAGTTGATAAAGTCCCCTATAGTTTAATTACTTTATTGGCAAAGTTGTCTCATATTGGCATGGATTTACAAACCAAAGCATAACAAAAGGTGTCTGTAATTCTGTAGAAATTCGGATGGTTTCAAGTGCTTGTAAATATCACAAGAATTTGCACATTTTTGTGGTTTTGTGGCCGTAACATGCCCGTAATGTGCCTTTCTTACCTTTAGGTGGAGATATTTGCTGTGCATGTCAATTAACTGAATGATGACATTAATTTTATTTCTTTTGCTGTGAGGTCAGAATAAGATTTAACTCATGGATTTTGCTCACTTAATATATCTTGCAGATATGAAACTGTTTATGTGATTAAAGCTATTTGTAAGCAGAAATTTGCCATAGATTTAGAGATTTGATATCCAATTGGAGTTCATATTTTCGATCGTTTTCCTGATCCATTTTCTTGGCTGTTTTGTTACTTCAGAAACAATTATGCGCAAATTTATGTTTTGCTTTCTATTTTCTCCACTCCAAGCAAGCTTAAAGAAAACATATGCACTATATTTCACCATGGACTAATGTCATGACTCTATTTTCCTGAAGGCTCAATAGTCATCCAAAAAAGCAGGTTTTGAAGGTCGGATTTTCTTTAGCATATTACTTTTACCGAATACTCTCCGCATTCCAAGGATGTTTATGAGCTAGATTTTGGTGATTTCAGATTGAGGCTGCTTGGTTAGGCGCTGAATTTGGTCATTTTGTCATGTTGCATATCTTTGAACTCAGCTCTTAAGTCCCTTTCCAAAGGTTAATGTTGGTGAAGAGTGTCCTGTATTTGATGGTCTCTACTCATTTCTTGTCAAGCTTATGGTGGTGCTTCTGTTGGTGGGGCGGTGAAGTTAAATCATCGACATTGTGACATAGCAGTAAATTCGGCTAGTGGTTTACAACACTTCTATAGCAGGGGGTGTTGAGGTAAATATTTCTTCTATATTTTCAGCGTCCGTGGATTGTGGGCATCTATAGCAGGATATAATGAATGAGCTATGTTTTTGTCAAGCTGTTTTACCATTTCCTGTTTTATGATTAAAGCTTTTCTTCACTGGAAGACATGGTTGAATGTTGTTCTAAGAAAGTAAAGAACAATACTTTTATGTGTTTCACCAGAATATTTTCTGTTCAGATGTCTTGGCAGTAATAATTGCAATATGGATGCTTGACTCGTAATAATTTCTTTGAGAAATATCTAAAAATCTGTCGCAATTTCTTATGTCTCTAAATTTTTGAAGTCCCGAAAGGCATAAAATTAAAGGAATTTTTTCCATTATCAAAAAAAGAAAGAATAATAAAAAAAATAGTCATGATTATCATCATTGATTCTAAAATATGTGGTTTTGACATGTTGCTGTCAAATTTGCTGCAAGTCCTTTTCTCCCTTGGTCATGATAGGAAAAGGGTGGGGGAAGAAAGAAGAGGAAAAGAATCAAGAATCCATGTCAAAGAAAAATATAGAGATGTTTTAACAAAAACATCGAGAAAATTAAAAAAAAAAATCAAATTTACAGCATAAGAACTAGAATCATGATCATGATCATTAATTTTGGAGGATGCGGTTTTGTTATCTAAACGACGAAGAGAGGTGAAGAAAGAGGAGCAATGACGAAATTACTAACACTAATATTAATGTTAATGCTGAATGCCACTCCTAATACCAATGCTATTATTGATTCAAATAATAAAACGAAATACTAAGGCTAATATTGCTAATACTAAACACTACTACTAGTTGCGCTATTAATATTAATCCTAATATTAAAACAAAATATTACTGCTAATCCTAACATTAAATACTAGTACCAAATGACAACTACCTTCACTACCGCAACTACAACTGCTGCTATGTAACTAGTGCTAACCATTACTCTATTACTACTACTATAGCGATAGGCAAAATTGCATTTGTGGTCCCATAAGATAGAGGGTCTGCAAATCTCGTCCCATGATATATATATATATATGTGTGTGTGTGTGTGTATATATATGTAATTTTATTTTATTTTTTTATTTTTTGTAAATTGCATCCCACCTTTTCATCCTAAAACCCACATCCATTATGTATTAAACAATGATGCACCCTCGCAGCTGGTCTGGCTGTGTGGCAACAATTTTTGGTGGGGGAAAAAAAAACACATCAAGTTTGTTAAAATTATTTTTTGTGAAAAAATATATTCTTTTGTCACTTCTCATATATAATCAGTGACAACTTTCACATTGCGTTCATTTTTTTTTGTCACCCATCTTATATTTTGCTGTAGTACAAAGCCGACTCAAAAGGTGTTCGAATTTCAAACCTGATCATACAGAGCTTGAACCTATAGCATGAACACAATAAAATAATCAAGTTCGAATTCCATTCATTTGATTTGAGCACCAGCTCGATCTTGGAAAATGGTCTTAGTTCGGTTTGACTCACTTGCAACCCTAAGTCTTATTTGTCTCTTCCCAAACCTCTTCTTTGAAATTTTGTGATGATACCAAGTTAAGTAGTTTATAAGTTAATCTCCTTCTCCCACTGACCACTGGAAGTGCCCCTTTAGGAAACCAAAAAAAAAAAAAAAAAAAAAAAAATTCATACAAAGATATTTATCTGATAAATATTACAGGGGAATGACACCTGTTTATAGAACCAGAATGAAAAAGTGACGTTAAACTCTTTGTTTGGTCAATTATTTTGGTTAGCGGATATTGATGAATGTAATGATCCAAAGCTTAATTACTGACCAATGCATTGCATCAATTAATACCTTGGTTGGCTGCATTTGTTCCCACTAGATTTATCAGTTAAAGTTTCAGCAGCTAGAATATTAGATGTTCAAAATCTTACCCATTATAGATATCATGAAGTAATTCAGCCTGATTTCAAAATGGGTTGTATAATTACTCATTGTAGATATTGGAATAGATCCTCTGGTGTGATATGACTCGGTATCATCACAACCTTCCTAGTTGAGGGGCCTAGGAAGAAACGCATAGCCATCCATATATGATGTCCAAATCCATCAGGACATGAAAGATTCAGCTGCATCGAGATATTATCTCATGAGCACTCATGATGAGTGTTTCGTGATTAAAATACGCATTGACCTGCAGCAGAAGTGAACAGTTTATAAATTGTTTCAAGACTCTCGACTCTTTTAACATGGGAGTACGACTTGGTATCATGATATTGTTAAAATGATCACTTCAATGCGAAGTGTCCCATTTTTGTCCTGTAAGGCTGATTCCCTTCAAAGAAATGCAAAATATGCACCGTAGTGTAAGGAATTCTTGGATACTTAGATCCTAAGTACTTACACATAAGCCAGTTAACTCAGAAAAGCGACATCGTTTACAGCTTTGAAATAATCCTAATCAACCTTAATTCCTTGATAAGGAATCGGTTGATGGAAGTTTTTAGACATTGAGAACAACGGCAAAACATCCAGGAGATCAACCATCTTGATTCGATTACAGAAGATTGAAACATATTCTACCTTAAGGAACACAAACTTGTGAACAAAATAGTAGCAGCACAACACTTTTACGTAATAAAACATGAACAGAGCAACAGCATAAGATACAACGTATTATACATACTAAGTTAACTTCCTGGTAATAACTCCTCATGCTATCTTGGAACTGTTGTACTATCACTGTAATCATCCGAAAAGCTGATACTGTTCAGTCCCTCGCGTAACAATGACTCGATTTCTTCTTGATCATCTTCAACTTTAGTCCATGAGTTTTTCCCTCCAAGTCTTAATGCGTCAAGTTCCATAGCCACTTCCTTCATAGTCGGCCTATCCTCCCCTCTAACATTTAAGCACTTTTTTGCGAGCTTAGAAACTTCGATAATTTGCTCCCTCACCTCATTACAAGCTATATTTTCTTCAAGAATTTCAAATAAGCGATCGTTCCTCAGAGTATAAAGAAAAAAGTTGGCTAAATTAATCTCCTTTTCTGGCTTATCATAGCTTAATGCTTTTCTTCCCGTTAATAGCTCCGCAACAACTACTCCAAAGCTATAAACATCGCTTTTCTCAGTTAACTGGCTCGTCTGGATGTACTTAGGGTCAAGATAACCGAGGGTCCCTTGAACTATAGTCGATAGTCGTGCTTGATCCATAGGGACTAGTCTCGAAGCTCCAAAATCTGATAGTTTAGCTGTCAAAAATGCGTCTAAAAGAATATTAGCTGACTTAATATCTCTATGAATAATAGGAGTAGAAGTCGCAGAGTGCAAATATGAAAGTACGCCAGCAGTTTCAGCTGCTATTTTTAAGTGCTTTTCCCAATTCAAAAGCCGCGACTTTTCCTTATTATGTATGTTTTCATAAAGCGTTCCATTGCCAATAAACTCGTAAACTAGTAAAGGAACCTGTGTCTCCAAACAGCACCCAAGAAGACCAACTATATTCCTATGACGAACTTGTGAAAGAATAATCAATTCATTGATAAACTGCTCGATCTGAGATGGATCTACTTTTTTCGACTTCTTGATAGCGACTATTTTGTTATTCTGTAAGACGCCTTTGTATACTGTTCCGTAGCCTCCTTTGCCAATTATCATGTTCTCGTGGAAATTAATTGTAGCTTTCTTAAGCTCAGCAATGATCTATCGCGTTTCTTGAGCTTTTCTTCAAGCAATAAGCCGCTGTTTTGGAGGAAGAATGTTTGTTTCATTTTGATTAACTTTCTTCTTCTTAGTTCAAAGTATGTCCAGCAGGCTACAAACATCTGGGCTATGATCCCTAGTGAAATTCCTGTTTCATGAATTCAAATGCCAAAAATATAGATTAACTTTCATTTCTAGTCTTTTTACTGATGATTTAAATGGGGAAAATTTCACTTTTCGTCCTTTAATTAAGCCACTTAATCATATTTCGTCCTCCATATTTTCACCTCATCGCATTTAGTCCCCCCTAACTTTCTAATTTCAATCAAATTGGTTGTTGCTATGTGGGTCATGCCGTCTTCTTTTCCGTTAACGGAAAAGAAGACGGCATGATCCATTTTGATTGAAATTAAAAACTTGGGAGACTAATATGATGAGGTGAAAAGGTGGGAGACGAACTATGATTAAGTGGCTTTGTTAAGGGACGAATAGTGAAATTTTCCCAGGTTTTCAATTTTAACTAAATTATTGGGTAAAGAAGGATGAGGGATTTCAACCATCCATTAACTTCTACGGAAAAGAAGACGGCATGACCCATTTTGATTGAAATTAGAAAATTGGGGGTTTAAATATGATGAGGTGAAAAGATGGGGACGAAATGTGATTAAGTGGCTTAGTTAAGGGACGAAAAGTGAAACATTCTCTTTAATGGGAGTTGAGAGATGAATACGAAAATCTCATGGCAGTTCATATAAATAAGGGAGAGTAAATGGCAATTTTCGCACTCAACTTAAAGTTATCGGAACAACTTTTTGCTAAAGTGAGTTTCCACGCGAAATGTACGGTTCAAATTACAAAGGCCACCAACTGGACTTTTAAACGTAATACAAAATCAAATGAGATGGCACCTCACTCACTCAACTTAAAGTTATTGGAACACGTTGTACTCAAAGTGAATTTCCATGTGCATTATACAACTCGAAAGGGCCGGCAAGTGGATTTGTTTGACGTAATATACAATCGAAGAGTTCTCCATGTAAAATTTTCAGCTAAATGAATTATGTAGCCAGATAATATGTGGAATTTTATGTCCCTTATTAAAAGATATTCTTGTCACTTTTCATGTTTCCATCACCGAATTTTGAAAATCTTTGAGTGTAAAGAGGGAGAAAAAACAAAAATCAAGAGTGTCTATTGGTATTTGGTAAGGCACGTGAATATCATATAGTAATAATCTGTTTACATATTTCACCTCAAAATCTACTTAGGCTCAAAGTGCTCTAATGATCAAGGGGTAAAATGCTTTTAAGCTATTTATTGATAGTAAATGTGTCAAACCAAATAAATTTAAGTAGGTGAAGTGCAGTTTACATATTGATGAAATTAATAAATTTGTCATAATGAAAATAAATAGTACTTAAGGCTGTCTACTAACCTACAACAAGTTTGAGTTCAAATGAACCCCCAACAACTTTGAGTTCAAGTGATTCGTCACGAATGCAACCATGACCATCTTTTCTTCCATCACCATGATACCCTCTGGGGCAAAAGCACTTGTAACTCCCTTTTTTGTTTTCACAATGACTTTCGCAACTGTTGAGACTTGGCTCTTTACATTCATCAATATCTGCAGAAAATGTTTGGAAAAGGGATGATGGTTCAAACTACGTCACATCAACTGTATTCGTTCAAACAAAATGCATCCCTTGTAACTAGCTACGGGACCAAGCCATGCAAAACCAGGTTTAGCTATCTGGGTTTTTTTTTTTTTGGCCTTTTGGGTTCCTCTTGTTACTATAGATCAAATAGACCTCACAGATTCGCTGGAACGGAGATTTTATGCTTTGATCTGTTTTGTAATGTTGTTAAAGTTCAATAAATTGCATTATGACTGCATTTTTACCATTTATTGGGCCCGAAAAGGCCGTCTCAAACTCAAATTAATGAACGCCGACTGCTGGACTAACTCGGCTGTTCTAGTGAACAAACCACGCAGATGAGCGGCGTTGCGGGCAACCCCCTAGACCACCAATTTGGTTGTTTCATTAGGTAATCTCAACAACTCTAACATCATTTTTTAATTTTCACTAACTTGCCAGAATCCAGTAAATAGGCTATCAAACTTAAGAAGGAAAACTTGGAAATTAAACTCAAATTACAAAGAGGGAGAGGGGTGAGAGAGAGAGAGAGACCTTGACAACCATGAGGCAAATAAGGATTCCCTCCATAGCCTTCCTTGCATAAACATCTATAACCCAATCCATTAGCAGGATCATAACAGTCTGAATTGCTACTCTTACAAGCATAACTACTCCTGTTCCTTTGAGCCTCCAAACAACTATCATTGTTAATAAACCAATCAACCACAACAGGCAACTTCTTCACATACCTCAAGCTTGTCAAATTCTTCGGACTAAAACTAAAAGCACTGTCCTCAACAACAAAAGCATAACCACAGTTACTTAAATGATTCACCTTAATTAGTATAGTTATCGTAAGTACCCAATTCGACACCTAAAAACGAAGTCTCTGCAGGAATCGGCCTTTGGCAGCAGCCTTTATATATTGACACGTGACCCATCTGAAAAATTATCCTTAGAAATACACTTTGTAATGCACCCTGTCAAGAAAATACTGCCAGAAACCAAACCATAAGTGTCACAACCGACGACTGTGAACGTATTGGCTGTGTTATTTACAGTGTAATGATCAGGCAGACTGATCGAAGGAATTTTCCTAGAGACTGAAGTTCCATTAGGAGCATAATGTTGGGTGTTTTCTTTTTTTAAGTGCCGTAGTGTGGTGTGATGGTAAAAAAGGAATAATGCAGCAGCAGTTTTTCTAAAGTAAAGAAAGCTGAAAAGCAGAGAAAAGATGTTATTTTACTGCTGAAAAATTATTTTTTAATTTGAGTTTTTACTTGGATACAAAAGACGTACATAATGCCTCTATTTATAGGCACAAATGCATGCAAGGTATTACTTCACTACATTTTTCAAGATCATTGTAATTTGCAGAGACTCATGTAAGTTGGAAGGACTTCCTTGGCCAACTCACAGTCAAGAGTCTTATCTTTATTTCCCTAGATTCAACCTTAGGAAATTACAAATTATTTTTCCAACACATAACAATCGTGTGCTATTCCTTGTAAGACACGAATTTGGCCTTCGAGGGATATGTTTGAGATGTGCATCGATTTCAGGAGATAGGCTTGAAGGCGATGGGAACGGGAAGTTTTTTTGCATGTGATCAAGAAGTACTTGTTTAGGGAACATTTTTCTGTTAGGCCAAAAGGGTATGGGATGTGAATGTTTCCGCAGTGATCCCTGCAGTTGGGCTTTGCTAATGAGAAATTTGAGATGGAAAATACTGATTTTGAGATGAAAATAATCGGAAATAGAACAAGAATCATGAATTTGTTGATAGCCATGATGTCTTGGTGTAGGAAAACTAATTAGGAAGCTTAAGAATGTAAGATGTGTATATATAGTAGCATTGGAGACGTGGATCACATTTTTGAACGGCAATCAAATATTGACTAAGTTAACCACAAATGGGAACTTCGTGGTAAGATCAAGGGAAGCTTTTTCTAACCCATTTTGAGTGTGGTGGAAACTGCTTTTCAGCTTATTTTGAAGTTTGATTTCATGACGGTGTTAACTTTTTTAATTAACTTTTGCTGGCTTTTGCGTTTAACTTATAGGATTGTTGGAGCTTCTTAATAGTTTAACATTCTTTCAGTCATCTGGAAGGAGAGAATGGTCATTTAAAATGCGGTAAGATTTATGTTTTGTTTAAGGTTGCATTGTTTGGGTCAATGTACCAAGAGCAAAGTAAACAACAAGCAGTAAAGATAAGGAAAGCAAGAACCAAAGTATATATGTTCATACTAAAGTCTAAAAAGGAGTAGATTTTTGCTAATGGAGTAAACTGGGAGGAAGCTGCCAAGATTTTGCACGGGTATACCTATTATGTATTCGACTTTTTATTTAGGTATCGAAGTGTTGTTGTTGGAATTTTCTGAAAAGGACCCTAACTTGCTGTAATTTACCTAAAAGATCTTTAAGCTCAATTACCCAAATATATATCAAGGATGGAATAAATTCTCAAAAAATCAAGATAACTATTACTGTATATTGCAGTAAGAATATTAGTGTATATTGCACCGAGCATATGTTATATAGCTTAAACAAATAATAGTAGAAGACATTATAAAACGATCTTCTAAAAAGTTAAAACATACTAACAGAAGATGAATACTTTTTTTCTCTTTGATAAATTAAAAAAGAAAAAGAAGATAATATGTTATTAAAGAGTATACTATGATAACTGATTTTGACATATTAAACCCAATAATTTTAAATAAACATAAAATTGGACGATTTATTGTTGTGATCGATTAAGATTTAATATTATATCATAATCATTTCAAGAAATTAACACATGATTTTGATCAGTGTGAAAAATAATTATAATATCATGATTATATTTAACAAATTGATCTTGAAGGAGTTTTAAACTAAATTACTTGCAATTAACATTTTGTTTTTTTTTTTACTTTGACTGTAATGCCCCAGGTCACGGTATCATTCCGCCTCGTGATCCAGAACGATACTCGCAGTTGGGAAACATTCTAAAACCAAAACAGAAACTAACGTATAGCAATTCGAACTATAATTCCCAACAAAATAATTGTTTCAAGCCGATAAAATTTTCCAAAAATACATAAGAGGCTAACTTAATACAGGCCGTCTAACAGAACAATCTATAAGTCCAAAAGTCCAAACAAGCCAAGATTACATACTTAATTACAATTCCAAAAGAAAACTATCACGATAGAACCCTAAGCTTTCAGTCAATTAATCCATGGCCTATGAATCTACATGATATTATGAAATCATGAGTCCACTGACCTAATAAAACTTATGGCATGAAATCAGGAATGGAAGAGTTCAAATGATAAGCATATCAAGAACAAGACAAGAATGTGATCCAATAACAATTCAGAAGTAATTAGAATGGTTATAATCAAATAGATAATATAAACAATTATCACATTCAAGTCGTAAGGCAGAAACAAGCATTTTGGCAGGTCTGTCACCCTTATAACTCCAACACATATCGCATAAAATCCTCATCCCTCCAAACTCCCTCAAGGAGCATTAGATAAACGGTAAAGCACAGCTGACCTATATCCTTCAGAATAGCCCTTCAGAACCCTACCTCCAGAGTTCGTCTGAACTACTCAACAGTCGGCGATTTTACAAGGGTTCAGATCGTCAACCGTCATTCAGTCATTTAGGCTTGAAATAAATAGGACATTCAATCATTTATATAAGGCCATTAGGCACAATTTCAATTGACTATCAATTTCAAATAAATATTTCAGAATTGACCAAACATCAATCGATCATTTCATGATTTGACTATGGACTAGAGGGTTCTTATTTTAAAATTCAAGTCACATTAACAGAGGTCGGATATGAACGTGGTATGTGAAAAACAAAGCTAAAAAATTAGAGTTCCTTACGAAAACGGACACTCGAGCGCTCAAACGGACGCTTGAGTGCCTAGAAAGAAATTTTTGTCCTGAAGCTGAGCGCCTGAGCGCCCAAGCTTCTGTAATTTTTTAAAAGTTGGGTGCTGAGAATGGCGCTTAAGCACCTACTTGGGCGCTCAGGTGCCCAAGTTGAGCCCTTAGGCGCCCGCTCTTGGGTGAAAGACTTGCGGCTGCTACTCAACATCAAGAACTGAATTTTGCTCCCGAGGTGGTAGTTTGTCAACCATCTGGATTTCGGCAAATAGAGCAGTTGCGTCTTTTCATCATATGGTCCCTTGAGAAATCATAACAAACAAATAGCAAATCAGTAGTAATCACAATTGCACCTTAAGGAACAATATAAGTAATAGCTACATATGAATGTTAGAGGTGCACACTGATTTATAGTTTCTAGATTGCTCATTAAGGGAAGATTATGTTATTTCTTTGAGAGGAAATAGCCGTTGTGTGTTTTCCGTAATCATAGGAGAGTCTTTGCCATATTTAAAGTTACTTGATATAAGAATATACTGCCAAGTTGTGATTGCTGTGATCATGGAGAATTTATGCCATATTTGAAGTTACCAAATGTGAAGATATATTGCCAAAGTGTGAAGATATGATCCCGGTGATTATGGTGAAAATTATCATAATCCAAATATGTTAGGGTTAACAGAGGGGAATGTCTCCGCAGCGATCCCTGCAGTTGAGCTTTGCTAATGAGAAATTTGAGATGGAAACTACTGATTTTGAGACAAAAATGGTCTGAAATAGAACAAGAATCATGAATTTATTGATTGCCATGATTAGTTGCAGTGTGAAAACTTAACTTGGAAGTTTAAGAATGTAAGATGTGTATATATAGTAGTGTTGAAGATGAATCACATTTCTCGACAGCAATCAAATATTGACTAAGTTAACCACACAAATAGGAACTTCTTGCTAAGATCAGTGGTTTTTTTTTTTTTTTTTTTTTTTTTTTTTTTTTTTTTTATAATCCATTTTTGAGTCGTGTAAACTGTTTTTGAGCTTATTTTTACGTTTGGTTTCATTTTGGTGTGTAACTTTTTGAACAGCTTTTGCTTTTAACTTATGAGATTATTGGAGCTGCTTAATAGTTTAACATTTTGTCCGTCATTTGGATGGAGAGTGGGGTGAATGCTTTATTATCGTGGTTAAATATATTTTATCCTCTTGTATTACTGTAAAAGAGAAGATAACTCCTTATATTTTTTAATTGCAAAATATCCCTCTGTATTTTGGATAATCAGGTCAAAAAGCCCAAATCACTATATCATAGGAGATATTTTTGAACTACAGAATATGTTTAACTTTAATACAGGGAGTAGCTTAAAATTTGAAAAATATAGGGGGTAATTTTCCCTTTTGCAATAACATAAGGGGGTAAAATGCATTCAACCCTTTATTATCTACATTTAAAATATGGTAAGATTTATGTTTTTCTTTAAGGTTGCATTGTTGAGTCAATGTTCCAAGAGCAAGAAGTAAACAATAACTGTAAAGATGAGGAAAACAAGAATCAAAGTATGTGTGTTCATACTAAAGTCTAAAAGGGAGTAGAGAGTGTTGAATGTGATTTTTGCAAATAAAGTGAGCTAAGAGGAAGCTGCTAAGATTTTGCATGGGTTAGGTTTGGTTGGGCCTGATCCAACCCTTGATCTTTAATAATGATGGTCTGATAAAGATACATGCCATCATCTTGTGAAACTATCCATGTACGACTACGCGTGCATAAAGGACAAACACTTTAAATATTCCATGATAAAGTTCTAACTAAGTTGATCATTTTCTTAATTATCAGTTTACTTTGCTAGTTTTAAACCTGTTACATATTTGACTTTTACTATTTAGGCATGAAATGTTGTCGTTGGAATTCTTTGAAAAGGACCCTAGCTTGCTTTAATTTACCTAAAAGACCTTTAAGCTTAATTCCTAAGTTAAGTACATATCAAGGATGGAATAAATTCTCAAAAAATCAAGGGATAACTATTACTGTATGTTGCAAGTATGTGTACATTGCACTAAGTATATGTTATATGGATTAAACAAATAATAGTAGAAGACATTTGAAATATATCTTGTAAAAAGTTAAAACATATTAACAAAAGATGAATACTTTTTTTGTTTGATAGATTAAAAATGAAAAAAGAAGATGATAAGTTATTAAAGAGTATGTGAATGATAATTGATTTTGATATATTAAACTCAAGAATTTTAAATAAACATAAAAATGGACGATTTATTGTTGCGGCCGCTTAAGATTTGATTATTATATCATGATTGTATGTAAGGAATTGATCTTGATCGAGTTTTAAACTAAATCACATGCAATTAACCCTGATATTTTGTTACTTTGACAATAAAATAAGAGACCAAAAAAATAAAGGATAAAATCCCCCCATGCAAACTCTAAGAAAACAAGTATATTAATTATTATAATATCAAGTGAAAGGGATTTAACAGAGTGGATATTTACAATATAGGGAAATAAAGGGTGTCATAAAGATGTCATAAGCATCCATAACTGCCTTCCATTAACTCATTTTAATCCAAGAACTAACAAGTGTTTGAAGAAATAATGCTACCCATGAGGACACAAGGAAAAAGACCCTAATTTATGGGAATATTATTATGTTATTAATCGGATGTTAAATTATCTTAACCATCTTTTCTTTATAATTGCATATTTCTTTTAATTAGTTTCACCAACCAT
Organism: Handroanthus guayacan; assembly: GCA_014898755.1. NCBI lineage: Eukaryota > Viridiplantae > Streptophyta > Magnoliopsida > Lamiales > Bignoniaceae > Handroanthus > Handroanthus guayacan. Next base: position 1,911,269 of record JACFYI010003092.1, on the reverse strand, counting down.
AAATATTAAACATTTACTTTTCTTTCTTTCTCTATAAGTAACAAAAACATCTTTATACTAGGACATAATGAATATATTAATTAAAATTATAATTAACAATTATGTGGAAAAAAAAAAAGAAATAAAATTAGATTAGTGGACTCAAATTCAATAATAAAAAGAAAAGAACAAAAATTTGAATCCTCCATTTCTTGAACCCTAAAATCCGCTCACCCCCTCCTTTCGACTACTTCCCAAAACCCTTCTCAATAGCCAAACCCCACGATAATACGGAAATATCTAAATATTTTTGACTATCGATAATATCTCTAAATTTTGTATACAGATACAAATAGTTGATTGGATATTCGAATATTTTTTACCGGCCAAAAAACAATAGCAACAGAACGATTTATGTAACAAGACATGAACAAAGTAACAACCTAAGAATACAACAAACTAGACATACTAAGTTAAGTTCCTAGTAATAACTTCTCATACTATCACTATAATCATCTGAAAAGCTAATACTGTCTAGTCCCTCGCCAAACAATGACTCAATTTCTTCTTGATCGTCTTCAACTTTAGCCCACAAGTTTCTCCCTCCAAGTCTTAACGCGTCAAGTTCCATAGCCACTTCCTTCATAGTCGGCCTACCGTCCCCTCTAACATTTAAGCACTTTTTCGCGAGCTTAGAAACTTTGATAATTTGCTCCCTCGTCTCATCACAAACTATATTCCTTTCAATAATTTCAAATAAGCGATCTTTCCTCAAAGTATAAAGAAAAAAGTTGGCTAAATTGATCTCCTCCTCTGGCTTATCGTAACTTAATGCTTTTCTTCCTGTCAATAGCTCCAGAAGAACTACTCTAAAGCTATAAACATCGCTTTTCTCAGTTAACTGGCTCGTCTGCATGTACTCAGGATCAAGGTACCCGAGAGTCCCTTGAACCATAGTAGATAATTGTGCCTGATCTGTAGGGACGAATCTTGAAGCTCCAAAATCCGATACTTTAGCTGTGAAAATAGCATCTAAAAGAATATTAGCCGACTTAATATCTCTATGAATAATAGGAGTAGAAGCCGCAGAATGCAGATATGACAATACGCCAGCAGTTTCAGCTGCTATCTTTAAGCGTTTTTCCCAACTTAAAAACCGCGACTTATCCTTATTATGTATGTTTTCATAAAGCGTTCCATTGCCAATAAACTCATAAACTAGTAAAGGAACTTGTGTCTCCAAACAGCATCCGAGAAGACAAACTATGTTCCTATGTCGAACTTGCGTAAGAATAATCAATTCATTGATAAACTGCTCGATTTGAGATGGATCAACTTCTCTCGACTTCTTGATGGCAACTATTTTGTTGTTCTGTAAGACACCTTTGTATACTATTCCGTAGCCTCCTTTGGCGATTATCATGTTTTCATGGAAATTATTTGTAGCTTTTTTAAGCTCTGAAGAAGTGAAAATTTTTACCATTTCCAGTGATGATCTATCGCATTTCATGAGCTTTTCTTGAAGCAATAAGCCGCCGTTTTGGAGGAAGAATGTTTGTTTCATTTTGATTAACTTTCTTCTTCTTAGTTCAAAGTATGCCCAGCAGGCAGCAAGTATTAGGGCTATGATGCCTAGAGCAATTCCTGTTTCAAGAATTCAAGTTCCACAAATACAGATTAAGTTCTATTTCTAGTCTTTTAATTGATGATGTAGAAAGAGTTGAGGGTGGCTATGAAAATCTTAGAAAATTTCTAGGAATTCATATGAATGAGGATAAATGGCAATTTTTGCACTAGACTTATTGGAACAATTTTTACTTGAAGTGAATTTTCATGTGCAATGTTCAGTTAGAAAGGGCCACCATGTGGATTTTCAAATGCAGTATACAATCAAATGAGATGGCACCTCACTCACTCAACTTAAAGTTATTCGAACATTTTGCACTTAAAGTGAATTTCCATGCAAATTATACAGCCCGAAATGGACAGTAATTAAGTGAATTTTCTGATGTAAAATACAATCAAAAGTTCCACACGTGAATTTTAGCAAGATATATAGCTATAAACTAGTATGTAACCGCTAAATGAATTTTCGCGAAGAACATGCGGCCAGATAATTATTGTGGTTTTATGTACCTTGTTAAAGGACATCTTGTCTTTTTGATAATTCCAAAACAAAATTCATTTTTACAAATAAAGTTTTGAGTGTAAAGAGGGAGAAATAACAAGAATCTAGAATATCTTTTGTTAAGGCACGTAAAAATCTTATACTGATCTTTTGATTACATATTTCACCAGAAAATCTACTTTGGTCAAAGTGCTCCAATAAGTAAGGAGCAAAATGCTATTGAGTTATTTTTTATGATTAAGTGTCAAAATAAATAAATTTTAGCGAATGAGTGCAATTTACACATAGATTGAGACTAATAAATGTGTCAAAATGAAAGTAACTAGTAATTAAGGCTATAAACTAACCTGCAACAAGTTTGAGTTCAAGTGATTTATCAGGATAGCAACCAAGACCATCGTTTTTCCCATCACCACGATATAGTTTGGGGCAAGAACACCTATAACTCCCTTCGTTGTTCTCACAATGCCTCTTGCAATTGTTCAGACTTGGATCTTTACATTCATCAATATCTGCAAAACAAAGTTGGGAAAAGGTATGACTGTTCAAATTATGTCACATCAATTGTATTCATTCTAACAAAATGCATCCCTTATCACTAGCTTTGGGGCCAAGCAATGCATAACCATGTTTAGCTAACTTGTACTTTTTTGTCTAGTTACTATATATAGATCAAATAGACCGCACACGTTTGCTAGAACGGAGATTTCGTGTCTTCACTTGTTCTCTAACATTGTTAAAGTCCGACAAAGTTGATTATTACGGCATTTTGTGCCATTTATTGGGTCCAAAAAGGCCATTTAAATGGGTTAAACACAAATTACCCCCCTATATTTTGTCTAATTGGCAAGTTCTCCCTGATTTTAGAAAATTGGCAAAATCCCCCTTGTATTTTGCAAAATCACACTCACGCTTCCCAACTCTTATTTTCAAAATTTTGAATTATGGAATGGTACAAATACACCTATATTTATCCAAAAACAACCTGAGTTCATGACTTCATTCTCCTGTTCTCTACTCATAGATCTACTCTCCAATTTCCAAATCCTAGTTTTTTGAAGAACAAACTACTTCATTCCAAACTGTTAATTTTTCATTGTATATACAAAATTACATAGATTTGGGCTCATAATCAATGCAATCGAAAAGGATGAGGTTAGTTTCTTCATTTCAATTTTGTTTATTTTGTTCCATTATGTATATTGATTTTCACCCATGATCCATGCTTTTTGTTAATAATCACAATGAAAATAGTAAAAATTTGCATTTTGTTGAGAAATTGGAGCCCATTTTGTTTCAAAATCCTGATATTTCAAAAAATACAGAATCTTGTGGGATTGGTAAAAAGGATGGAAATTTATTAACCGAATGGAATTTTGATAATTCTTATGCAAATGGGAATCTTGGAGTGTGGTTCAAGCTTGGAGTGATATGGCTAAGTTTCCTTCACTTCCATAAAGGTGTTCTACAACATTAAAATGGTGAAAGAAAAGTTAAAATGTGGGAGAAATATGGTCAGCAGATTTAATACACAAAAAGGGGCAAAATTGTTTTTCTAGAGGTAAAAGCTGTGTAATATGTATCCCCATCTGCACAAAAAGTGCTTGCATCACGCGCACTAGCGCTGAGGTGGTTTCTGTGTGATTTTCGAAAATATAAGGCTAGGGGAATTTTGTTAATTTTCCGAAATCAGGGAAGAACCTGATTTAACCCCTATTCAAACTCAGATAGTATAATACCAGAAAACAAATGGTATTGTTTTTGTTGGGCAACCCCACTAGACCACTTGTTTCTATTAGATAATCTCAATAAATCTAATGACTTTCTTTAATTTTCAGGCACTAACTTGCCCGAGTCCAATAAATGGCCATTGAACCTTGAGATTTACCCGTCCAGACCCAACTCAAGGGATATGAATCTCGAACAGCTTTCTTTAATTCCTGGTCCTAACTCGCCCGATGCGACCTAGTAAATTGACTATCAAACTTAAGAAGGAAAATTTGCCAACTCAAACGAGAGAGCGAGAGAGAGAGAGAGAGAGAGAGATACCTTGACAACCATGAGGCAAATAAGGATTCCCTTCATATCCTTTCTTGCAAAAACACCTATAACCAGATCCATTACTAGGATCAAAACACTCTGAGTTCCTACTCTTACAAGCATAACTACTCATATGCTTTTGAGCCTCCGAACAATTCTTTTTCTCAATACCCCAATCAACCACCATAGGCAACTTCTTCACATGCCTCAAGCTTGTCAAATTCGCAGGACTAAAACTAAAAGCACCTTCCTCAACAACAAAAGCATAACCACAGTTATTAAAATCATTCACATCAGTATAGTTATCAAAACTGTATGACACCACTTTAACAGATGTAATCTCTTTAGGAATCGTCGTTTGGCAGCAGCCTAATCCGTTACACGACCCTTCTAAAAAATCATCTTTTGTATTACACGTCGCAGTGCAGCCTGTTTTATAGTTACGATTACCTCTCGTCCCATAAACATAGCCATAAGTGTCACAACCAACAATTGTGAATTTATTGGCCGTGTTATTTATAGTGTAATGATTAGGCAGGTCGATCCAAGGAATGTTGTCAGAGACAGAAGTTCCATTAGGAGCATAACAATCGTGTGCTATGTACTGTAGGACACGGATTTGGCCGTCGAGGGATATGTTTGAGATCTGTATCGACTTGTTCATGAGATAGGCTTTAGGGCGATGGGAATGGGTAGTTTCGTTGCATGTGACCAAGAAGTACTCGTTTAGGGAACAGTTTTCTGTTAGGCCGAAAGGGTGTGGGATGGGAATGTCTCCGCAGCGGTCCCTGCAGTTGAGCTTTGCTAATGAGAAATTTGAGGTGGAAACTACAGATTTTGAGACAAAAATGATCTGAAATAGAACAAGAATCATGAATTTACGGTATGATTGGTATGCAGGAATGAGGCAGGAATGGAATAGGTATTCCCTG
>JACFYI010003092.1:1877339-1906090 GCA_014898755.1 Handroanthus guayacan | reverse complement strand
AATAGTTGTGTCATTCCTTTCCCATCTTTATTCCATTCATAAGGTCATTCTATTTCTATCTAATTCCATTCATGTATACCAATCATGCCGTTATTGATTGCCATGATGGCTTGCAGTATGAAAACTTAACTTGGAAGTTTAAGAATGTAAGACGTGTATATATGGTAGTGTTGGAGATGAATCACATTTCTCGACAGCAATCAAATTGACTAGGTTAACCACAAATGGGAACTTCTTGGTAAGATCAGTGGATTTTTTTTTTTTTTTTTTCTCTTTTTAACCATTTTTGAGTAGTGGAAACTGTTTTTGAGCTTATTTTCACGTTTGGTTTCATTTTGGTGACTGGTGTGTAATGAACACTTTTGCTAGCTTTTGCTTTTAACGTATGAGACTATTGAAGCTGCTTGATAGTTTTAACATTAATTTTGTCAGTCATCTGGAAGGAGAGTGGGGTGAATATTTATTATTGTGATTAATTAATACATTTTATCCCTTTGTATTATTGCAAAAGAGAAGATAACCCTCTATATTTTTTAATTACAAAATATCCCTTTGTGTTTTGGAATAACCAGGTTATAAAGCCCAAATTACTATATCGTAGCGGATATTTTTGAATTACGTACAGAATATGTTTAACTTTCATACATGGAGTATCTTAGAATTAGAAAAATAAAGGAGGTGATCTTCCCTTTTACAATATTACAAGGGGGTAAAATGTGTTCAACCCCTTTATTATCTGCATTTAAAATATGGTAAGACTTACGTTTTTCTTTAAGGTTGCATTGTTGAGTCAATGTTCCAAGAGCAAGAAGTAAACAATAAGCCGTGGAGATGGGGAAAACAAGAATCAAAGTATGTGTGTTCATACTAAAGTGTAAAAAGGAGTAGAGAGAGTTGAACTTGATTTTTGCTAATGGGGTAAGCTAAGAGGAAGCTGCTCAGATTTTGCATTCTAACCCTCGATCTTTAATAATGATTTCTAATAAAGATACGTGTCATCATCTTATGAAACCATTCATGCACGACTACACGTGCCTGTGGGACAAACACTTTAAATATTCCATGATAAGGTTCTAACTAAGTTGATCACTTTCTTAATTATCACTTTACTAGTTTTAAAACTTTCTTAATTATCACTTTACTAGTTTTAAACCCGGAAAATTTCACTTTTCGTCCATTAACTAAGTCACTTAATCACATTTCATCCTCATCACATTTAGTTCCCCCGACTTTCTAATTTCAATCAAATTGTGTCCTACAGTCTTCTTTTTTGTTAAAAAGTTAATGGAAAGACCCATTTTGATTGAAATCAGAAAGTTTGGGGACTAAATGTGACGAAGTGAAAAGTTGAGGGATGAAACGTGATTAAGTAGCTTAGTTAATGGACGAAAAGTGAAAATTTTCCAAGATATTTTCGACATTTGAATAAATTATTGGGTGAAGAGGGGTTAGAAAGTCTGAGAACTAAATGTGATGAGATGAAAAGGTAGGGGGACAAAATGTGATTAAGTGGCTTAGTTAAAAGACGGAAAGTGAAATTTGAACGAAATGTTTTCAACTTTTGACTAAATTATTGGATCGATGGAGAGGAAGAGAGATTTTAACCATCCGTTAACTTTTAACGGAAAAGAAGACGGCATGACCCAATTTGATTGAAATTAGAAAGTTGGGGGATTAAATGTGATGAGGTGAAAACATAGGAGACGAAATATGATTAAGTGGCTTAGTTGAGGGATGAAAAGTAAAATTTTCCCTTTCACCTATATTTGACTTTTACTATTAGGTATGAAGTGTTGTTGCTGGAATTCTTTGAAAAGGACCCTAACTTGCTTTAATTTACCCAAAAGATCTTTAAGCTTAATTCCTGAGCTAAGTATACATCAAGGATATAGTATATTGCAGGAAGTATATTAGTGTACATTGTACTAAGCATATGTTATATGAATCAAACAAAAATAGTCGAAGACATTTTAAAAAGATCTAGTAAGAAGTTAAAACATATTAGTAAAAGATGAGTACTCTTTTTTTTTTTTTTTGATAAATTAAAAAAGAAAAAGAAGATGGTAATTTATTAAAGAGTATATATATGATAATTGATTTTGATATATTAAACTCAAGAATTTTAAATAAACATAAAATTGGATGATCTATTGTTACAGCCGTCTAAGATTTGATTATTATATCATGATTATATACAAGGAATTGATCTTGATTGAGTTTTAAACTAAATCACATGCAATTAATCCTCATATTTTTGTTACTTTTCCAATAGAATAAGAGACCAAAAAAATAAAAAATGAAATCCCCCATGCAAATTTAAGAAAACAAGTATATTAGTTATTAATATCAAATGAAAAGGATTTAACCCAATGGATATTACTATAATATAGGGGAATAAAGGGTGCCATGAACATGTCATCAGGATGTCATAAGCATCCATAATTGTCCTCCATTAACTCATTTTATCCAAGAACTAACAAGTGTTTGAAGAAATAATGCTACCCATGAGGACACAAGGAAAAAGACCCTAATTTATGGAAATATTATTACGTCATTAATGGGATTTTAAATTTATCTTAACCACCTTTTCTTTATAGTTACATATTTCTTTTAGTTTCACCAACTATGATGCACCGGTACGGATACAGCGACACGGATACGATACAATACGGACACGGCGATACGAATTTTTCAAAAATTTCAGGATACGACACGTCAGGGAGACCGCTGTATATATTATTTTTATATATATTATATTTATATAAATACATTGAATCAGGCATACTTTCAACTATAATAAATAAGAATTCAACAATAATTAACAATCCAACAAGGTAAGTCTTAAGATGCAAATTAATTAATACCATCATTCAAAATTGTCTATTCATAAATTTAATGGAATATTATGGTCCTTGCTAATCCTAGGTTCTTCGGCAGCTTCTTCGACAAAAGAATGGAAAGAAATGAATAAAGAATGGGATTATGGGAGTCTAAAGTAGCGTATCCGTACTTAGCTTATTTAATATTTTAGTTTTTTTAATTAATTTTTCTTACAAAATTACTAATTTATGAGTAGTAATGGTGAGAGGTGCAATTATTTCATAAAAAAAGTTAAAAATTATGTTTTTTAAGTCATATTTGAACAAAAACGTGTCCGTCGTGTCCGAGCCGTATCCCTCGCGTGTCCTAACCGTGTCCCTAAATTTTGTATACAGATACAAATAGTCCATCGGGTTTTCTAATGCTTTTTACCGGCCTAAAAACAGTAGTAGTAGAATGGTTTATGTAATAAAACATGAACAGAGTAACAATCGAAGAATACAACAAACCAGACACGCTACATTAAATTCCTAGTAATAACTCCTCATATTATCATCTTGGACTGTTATACTATCACTATAATTATCTGAAAATTTGATACTATCTAGTCCCTTGCAAAACAGCAACTCAATTTCTTCTTGATCGTCTTCAACTTTAGCCCACAAGTTTCTCCCTCAAATTCTTAACGCATCAAGTTCCATAGCCACTTCCTTCATAGTTGGCCTACCATCCCCTCGAACATTTAAGCACTTCTTCTCTAGCTTAGAAACTTCGACAATCTACTCCCTCGTCTCATCACAAACTATACTCTCTTCAAGAATTTCAAATAAGCAATCTTTTCTTAGTGTATAAAGAAAAAAGTTGGCTACACTAATCTCCTCCTCTGGCTTATCATAGCTTAATGCTTTTCTTACCTTTGATAGCTCCAGAAGAACTACTCCAAAGCTATAAACGTCGCTTTTCTCAGTTAACTGGCTTGTCTGCATGTATTCAGGATCAAGGTATCCGAGAGTCCCTTGAACCATAGTATATAGTTGTGCTTGATCCATAAGGACTAATCTAGAAGCTCCAAAATCCGATACTTTAGCTATGAAAAGAACATCTAAAAGAATATTAGCTGACTTAATATCTCTATGAATAATAGGAATAGAAGCCACAGAATGCAAATATGACAGTACACTAGCGGTTTCAGCTGCTATTTTTAAGCGCTTTTCCCAACTTAAAAACTAAGACTTATCCGTATTATGTATGTTTTCATAAAGCATTCCATTGCCAATAAATTCGTAAACTAGTAATGGAACTTGTGTCTCCAAACAGCACCCAAGAAGACGGACTATATTCCTAAGATGAACTTGTGAAAGCATAATCAATTCATTGATAAACTGCTCGGTTTGAGATGGATAAACTTCTTTCGACTTTTTGATGGTGACTATATATTTTGCTATTTTGTAAGATGCCTTTGTATACTGTTCCGTAGCCTCCTTTGCAGATTATCATGTTTTCGTGGAAATTATTTCTAGCTTTTTTAAGCTCCGAAGAAGTGAAAATTTTTACCATTTCCAGCAATGATCTATTGCATTTCTTGAGCTTTTCTTGAAGCAATACGCCGCCATTTTGGAGGAAGAATGTTTGTTTCATTTTGATTAAATTTCTTCTTCTTAGTTCAAAGTATGTTCAGCAGCCTGCAAGTATCAGGGCTATGATGCCTAGGGCAATTCCTGTTTCAAGAATTCAATTGCCACAAATATAGATTAAGTTTTATTCCTAGTCTTTTTATTGATGATAAAGAGAGAGTCGAGGGTGATTGTGAAAATCTAAAAATGTTTTTAGCAATTCATCTGAATGAGGATAAACGGCAATTTTAGCACTCGACTTATTGGAACAGTTTGTCTTTGAAGTGAATTCTCATGGGAAATTTACAGTTAGAAAGGGCCACCAAGTGGATTTTTAAATGCAATATATAATCGAATGAGATGGCACCTTACTCACTCAACTTAAATTAAAGTTATTGGAACATTTTGCACTTAAAGTGAATTTCCATGCAAATTATACAGCCCAAAATGGACGACAAGTGAATTTTCTGATATAACATACAATCAAAGAGTTCCCCACGTGAATTTTAGCAAGATATATAGATGGAAAACTAGTATGTTACCACCAGATGAATTTCACAGAGAAAATGCAGCCAGATAATTCTTATGGTTTTATCTACCTTGTTAAAGGACATTCTTGTCATTTTCATATTTTTCATCAGAAAATTCATTTTAAGAAATAAATTGTTGAGCGTGAAGAGAGAGAAATAACATGAATCAGGAATGTCTTGTGTTAAGGCATGTAAATATCATATACTAATCATCTAACTACATATTTCACTAGAAGTTCTACTTTGGTCAAAGTGCTTCAATAGTTAGGGGGCAAAATGCTTTTAAGTTATTTTTTCATGATTAAGTGTCCAAACAAATAAATTTATAGTGAGTGAAATGCAATTTACACATAGATTGAAATTAATAAATGTGTCACAATGAAAGTAACTACGTAACGCCGTAAACTAACCTGCAACAAGTTTGAAATTCAAGCGATTTATCACCTCTACCTTTTGTCCCATCACCAAGATACCCTCTGGGGCAAGAACACCTATTACTCCCTTCGTTGTTCTCAAAATGCCTTTCGCAATTGTTGAGACTTGGATCCTTAAATGATGAATATCTGCAAAATAAGGTTGGAAAAGGTATGACGGTTTGAATTATGTCACATCAATTGTATTCATTCTAACAAAATGCATCCCTTATAACTAGCTTTGGGACTAAGCCATGCATAACCAGGTTTCCCTATCTTGTGCTTTTTGTCTAGTTACTATAGATCAAATAGACCATCCACATTTGCTAGAATGGAGATTTTGTGCTTTGACCTATTTTCTAATTGTTAAAGTCCGATAAATTTGATTATTAAGGCGTTTTGTGGCATCTAAAGGGTTTGAAAAGCCCATGTCAAACTGATCAAATAGTTTAGTACCGGCACAATGGAATGTTGACTGTCGGTCTGGACATATTCTTCTTTTCTTCTTTTTTTTTTTTTTTTTTTTTGGCCAACCCCGGTAGGCCACCAGTTGGTTATTCTTATTAGGTAATTTCAACAACTCTAATGACTTCCTTTAATTTTCAGGCGCTAACTTGCCCGAGTCCAATAAATAGACATTAAACTTTGAGATTTACCCGTCCATATCCAATTCAATGAATAAAAACCTCGAATGGCTTTCTTTGATTCCAGATTCCAACTTAGCCGACCTCACCTAGTAAATTGACCATCAAACTTCAGAAGGAAAATTCCCAAACTCAACTAAGAGAGGGGGGCGTCCGACCTTGACAACCATGAGGCAAATAAGGATTCCCTTCATACCTTTTCTTGCAAAGACATCTATGACCAGATCCATTACTAGGATCAGAACACTCAGAGTTACTACTCTTACAAGCATAGCTACTCCTATTCTTTTGAGCCTCCCAACAACTCTTAAGATCAATACCCCAATCTACCACCATGGGCAACTTCTTCACATCCCTCAGGTTAGTCAAATTCTCAGGACTAAACACACTTTCCTCAACAACAAAACCACAGCCACATTTATTAAAATCATTCACATTAGTATAGTTATCAAAACTGTGTAACTCCACTTGGGCAAACGAAATCTCTTGAGGAATTGTTGTTTGGCAGCAGGCTAATCGGCTACATGACCCTTCTAACATATCATCCTTAGTCTTACACGTAGCAGCGCACCCTCTTGTGTAGTTATGGTTACCTATCATCCCATAAAAAAAGCCATAATTGTCACAACCGACGATTGTGAGTTTATTGGCCGTGTTTTTTACAGTGTAATGATCAGGCAGGGTGATCGAAGGATTGTTGCCAGACACTAAAGCTCCATTAGGAGCATAACAATCATGTGATATGTCTGGTAGGACATGAATTTGGCCATCGAGGGGTATGTCTGAGATGTGCATCGAGTTCATGAGATAGGCTTTAGGATGATGGGAACGAGAAGTTTCATTTCATGTGACCAAGAAGTACTCGTTCGGGGAAAATTTTCCTTTTAGGCCGAAAGCATATGGGATGGGAACGTTTCCGCAATGATCCCTGCAGTTGAGCTTTGCTAACGAGAAATTCAAGATGGAAAAGAAAATGATCGGAATTAGAACACGAATCATGAATTTGTTTATTGCCATGATGTCTTGGAGTAGGAAAACTAACTTGGAAGTTTAAGAATGTAAGATGTATATATAGTAGTGTTGGAGACGTGGATCACATTTTTGGACGGCAATCAAATATTGACTAAGTTAACCACGAATGACAACTTCTTGGTAAGATCAATGGATGTTTTTCCCTAACCATTTTGAAGCAGTGGAAGCTGCTTTTGGGCTCATTTTTAAGTATTGGTTTCAGGATCATGAACTTTTGTCTTTTGAAGCAACTTATTGCTAGCTTTTACTTTTAACTTATGAGGTTATTGGTGAATACCTTATTATCTGCATTTAGAACGTGGTAACATGTGCGTTGCATTGTTGGATCAATGTCCGCAAAGATGAGGACACAATTTTATAGAAAAAAATGGCAAAGAATTATTTTTTGCCACAAAAAATGATTTTAACAAACTAAATAGCGACAATAATGTGTTTATATTGTCACTATTGACAATCAGTGACACATGTATAGTGATTACCCAATGACAGTGAAAATCTTGTCACTAAATTGTAGTGATAATTTTTATTGTCATTAGATTGTTACTATAAATGTGTCACCAATTGTGTATAGTGACAATTAACAATACTACTTTTTGTTACTAATGAGCTATATGGTGACAATACAAAAGCTATTGTCTTTGTCACCTAAAACATATAATTGGTGACAAGATGAAAATTATTATCATTTAATACATATTATTAGTGACAATATTTATATTGTCACATAATTTTTTGTCACTCTTGTTCTTTTTTTCTGTAGTGCATTGGCAAAGTTACTATTCTTGAAAAGCCAATATAGTAAGCTTTTCATTGAAACTTGAATTAAGGCAATCCAATTTTTATATAATTTTCATGATTTTTTAAGATTTGTGCTGTTGATGTCAGAAATATTGCGATTTAGTCCTATTTTCTTTAAAATCGTACAATATTTTTCTGAATATTTATTACAATTTTGATTGTACATTAACTTTCTGCATTTTGTAATTTTTAAAATTTATAATGTTTTATTTGGATTATTATGGAATTTTTATAGTTTTTTATTTAGATTATATAAATGACTGTTTAGTCACATATGTAGAAAAAGAAGTATTTAGTAGAATTAATAATGAGAGCATTATCTTCAATAATGACTCTCTGAAATAGCATCATCTTACAAAACCATACAAGCATGACCGTGTAGGTTTATGTTAAACAAACACTTTAAATATCCTCTGATGAGGTTCCAACCGAGTTATCACTTTCTTAATTCTCAGTTTACTCTACTAGTTTTAGACTTATGATCATTTTGTATTGGTTTAGCATTTAGGCATCCAGGTGTTTTTGTTGGGATTATGTTGAGGACCCTAACATGTTTTTTTGTTTCAAGATTCAATCCATAGTGAGTTATATATGTGAGGATTCATCTAACAATGCTTAAGTTAAAGAGACTCTTCTAAGTAGTGACTACCCATCCGATCCCAAACCGCAAGGTGACCAGATCGAGGCTTCGGGTAGGGATGCAAACATAACAAGCCAAGTCGAGCCTTGACAATTTTTTCTGATTCGAACTCATGCTTGAACAAAATGAAATCGAACTTGAGTTCATGCTAGATGCATTTGGCTCCAATTTGGTTAAAGTCACAAGCCCCAGTTCCAACTTCAAGTCTAGCTCGATTTTTAATTATGTTCAATCAATAGGTTTGAACTCAATCTTGAAAAATTTAATTATTTTATAAATAATTTGATTTAATAATTTATAATTTTATATTTATATATAAATATTATTCAAGTCAACTCGAGAACCCACAAACAAGAACTATTTGACTCGAGTTCGGGCCAAAATCTATATAAATTGATCTCGAGTTTGACTCGAGCTCAACTCCTTCTCGAATTCGAACACTTTTCGAATTGAGTCGCCAAACTCACGAGCAGATTCGATTGCATTCGTAGCTGTGGAGTCGTTGGGGGCTCGTTTTTCGTGAAAAGAAATTGCTTTAATTCAGCTCAAAGATGATTAAGCTTACTAGAGTTAAATATCAAGGATGGAATAAATTATTAAAAATCATCATATGCACTTGATATATGTTACGTGCTTAAACAAATAATATGGAATAACATTTTAGAAAATATATCCAAAAAACATATTAAAAGAGGATGATACTTTATTAGAGAATGTATATATATAGAGATATATATATATATATACAGCGGCGACTCCAGAATCTTAACTCAGTGAGGTCCCTTTAATTCCTTTAATAAGCCTGAATATTTTTATTCCTAAGTGATATAGTTACTAAAATTCTATAGAAAAAATTTTAGTTCAAATGATATAAACTATGACAAGATTAAAAATGATGGTGAATTAATATATCAAGACATGTATTGTGCTAAAATATTTGAGAAAATTCATATATTCAACAATACAAAACACTATGTAAAAGATTAATAAAAAAATTCACTAAAACACTATTATATTAATTAAAACATAAAATTTTAAATCATTAAAATGGCATTCAGTTTGATAAATTGGTTGAAAATAGCTAACGAGCACTAGTCGTGGAGTGCAAAATAGTACTTGAAAGAGAAATGTGAAAAATATAATGTTTTGAGGATTAATTTGATTTGACATTGATCAAAGAAAACAAATACTATCAAATTGAGGCCTCTTCAAGTTTCAAATTTTAGTGCTAATTGACTATGCACATTCCAAACCTTTTATATTTACAATCCTAAACTTTTATTTAGCAATTTGTTCCCAATTTGATAGTAGAGTCCTACTCATATATATATATATATATATATATGTGTGTGTGTGTGTGTGTATTGATATAATACATTATAATCTAATATCTAAATATTATATATATATATATTAATTAAAAAATCCAGTGGGGTCCTAGGACCCCACTGCCTCATGAATAGCGTTGCCATTGTGTGTGTGTATATATATATATATAATATTTAATTTTGATGGATTAAACTGAATAATTTTAAATAAATATAAAATTGCACTATCTATTGCTGTGACCCTTTTAAATTTGACTATTACCTCATAATTATTTTAAGAAAGTAATATATGGTTTCGACCCAAATGAAAATAATTATATTCATGATTATATGTAATGAATTAATCTTGAAGGAATTTTAAACTAATTCACATGCAATTATTACTTTTCATGTAATTAGAATTAATCCTCATGTTTTTGTTACTTCGACAATAAAATGAGAGACAAAATAAAATATTCACCCCATGCACAGTCTAAAAAATCAAGTATTTTAATTATCAATATCAAGTAACTAATCTTGAAAAAGATTTAGAACAATGAGATATTCTTGAATTGAATTCACAAGAGTTAGGACTTATTCCTGGTCAAGAAACACAAACTTGCAATCAAAACAGATAGGCATGTAAATTCCGATATCAGGTGCAAATATTAATATTTAGGATAATTACCCAAAAACTCTCGAGATTTGAATAATCTCCATCAAACCCCCTAAGGTTTGTATAGTTACTTGCCAT
The DNA here is from genome assembly GCA_014898755.1 of Handroanthus guayacan. NCBI lineage: Eukaryota > Viridiplantae > Streptophyta > Magnoliopsida > Lamiales > Bignoniaceae > Handroanthus > Handroanthus guayacan. The sequence continues at coordinate 1,895,539 of JACFYI010003092.1, read as the reverse complement.
TATACTCCCTCAAAATCCTAAACATTACAAGTAGCTATAGATCTCCTAGATAAGAGGGTGTAATCATACTATATGTATACATTGAAGGGATGTAAATGCAATATGTGCATATGTTTATAGGGTATAATTGTTATTATACGTTAGTTGAACTATATAGTAGGAGGTGCAATAGTAATTATCAAACCTCAGAGGGTATTTTGTTAATTAGAGTAAGTCTTAGGGGTGTTGAAGTAATTATCCCTAATATTTAATATACCCGTATTCGTATGCAGTTATTATCCGGATGTGAATACTATCCGGATGTTGAAAGTCAATATCCACATTTGCATCCATTGGACGCTATTTGGATAACCAAATATTCGATATCCGTGTAAATAGTCAGACTACGGATATAATATCCAGATGTTGTTATATCTGTTATCCATGTTCGCCATTCACCCTTTATCCAAATTCCATATATTAATGCCCAAAATTAAAAATTAAAATTTATCAGTGTAATTAATTCAAATATTCCAACATAGCCTAAATTTTTAATACGTAGCGTATAATTTTCAAATTTTATTTTTTATACTTCATCTAATAGTTTACATTATATTATTTCAGATAGTATCCATCACAAAAATATGAACGGTCGATTGGATATTCGGATATATATATATATATATTTTTTTTTACATGCCTAAAAACAGTAGTAGCATAACTAGTTATGAAATAAAACATGAACAGAGCAACAACCTAAGAATACAACAACTAATGCGTGCTAATTTTAAGTTCCTAGTGATAACTCCTTATACGATCATCTTGAACTATTATACTATCACTATAATCATCTGATCAAAAGCTGATACTATCTAGTCCCTTGCCAAACTGTGACTCGATTTCTTCTTGATCGTCTTCATCTTTAGCCCACGAGTTTCTCCCTCCAAGTCTTAAAGCATGCAAGTTCCATAGCCACTTCCTTCATAGTCGCCATCGGCCCATCGTCCCCTCTAACATTTAAGCACTTTTTCGCAAGCTTAGAAACTTCGATAATTTGCTCCCTTGTCTCATCACAAACTATATTCCCTTCAATAATTTCAAATGAGCGATCCTTCCTCAGAGTATAAAGAAAAAAGTTGGCTAAATTGATCTCCTCCTCTAGCTTATCGTAGCTTAACGCTTTTCTTCCTGTCAATAGCTCCACAAGAACTACTCCAAAGCTATAAACAGCACTTTTCTCAGTTAACTGGCTCGTCTGCATGTACTCAGGATCAAGGTACCCAAGAGTCCCTTGAAACATAGTAGATAATTGTGCTTGATCCATAGGGACTAATCGAGAAGCTCCAAAATCCGATACTTTAGCTGTGAAAAGAGCATGTAAAAGAATACTAGCGGATTTAATATCTCTATGAATAATAGGAGTAGAAGCTGCAGAATGCAAATATGACAGTACGCCAGTTTCAGCTGCTATTTTTAAGCGCTTTTCCCAACTTAAAAACCGCAACTTATCCTTAGTATGTATGTTTTCATAAAGCGTTCCGTTGCCAATAAACTTGTAAACTAGTAATGGAGCTTTTGTCTCCAAACAGCACCTGAGAAGGCGAACTATATTCCTATGACGAACTTGTGTAAGAATAATCAATCCATTGATAAACTGCTCAATTTGAGATGGATCGATTTCTTTTGATTTTTTGATGGCGACTATTTTGTTATCCTGTAAGACACCTTTATATACAGTTTCGTAGCCTCCTTTGCCGATTATCATGCTTTCGTGGAAATTATTTGTAGCTTTTTTTAGCTCTAGAGAAGTGAAAATTTTTACCATTTCCAACAATGATCTATCGCATTTCTTGAGCTTTTCTTGAAGCAATAAGCCGCCGTTTTGGAGGAAGAATGTTTGTTTCATTTTGATTAACTTTCTTCTTCTTAGTTCAAAGTATGTCCAGCAGGCTACAAATATAAGGGCTATGATGCCTAGCGCAAATCCTGTTTCAAGAATTCAAGTGCCAAAAAATATAGATTAACTTTCATTTCGAGTGTTTTTATTGATGATTCAAAGGGAGTTGAGAGATGAATATGAAAATCTAATGGCAGTTCATATAAATGAAGGAGGGTAAATGGCAATTTTTGCACTCAACTGAAAGTTATCGGAGCAACCTTTTGCTAAACTGAGTTTCTACACAAAATGTATGGTTCAAAAAGGCCACAAAGTGAACTTTTAAACGTAATATAAGATCAAATGGGATCGCACCTCACTCACTCAACTTAAAGTTATTGGAACAACTACTTAAAGTGAATTTCCACGCGCATTATGCAATCCGAAAGGGCCGGCAAGTGGATTTTTTGATGTAATATACAATCAAAGAGTTCCCCGCGTGAATTTTCAGCTAAATGAATTATGTAGCGCGATAATTAATATGTGGAATTTTATGCACCTTGTTAAAGGATATTCTTATCACTTTTCACATTTCCATCATAAAGATCATTTTGCAAATCTTTGAGTGTGAAGAGGGAGAGATAACAAAAATCAAGAGTATCCATCGATAAGGCACGTGAATATCATATAGTAATAATCTATTTACATATTTCACCTCAAAATCTATTTGGGCTCAAAGTGCTTAAATCTATCTACATATTTCACCTCAAAATCTATTTGAGCTCAAAGTGCTCTAATGATTAAGGGGCAAAATGCTTTTAAGTTATTTTTCGATGATTAATGCGTCAAACCAAATAAATTTGAGTGAAGTGTAATTTACACATAGATGAAATTAATTAATTTGTCACAATGAAAATAACTAGTAATTAAGGCTGTCTACTAACCTGCAAGTGACATATCACGAACGCAACCATGATTTCCATCACCACGATACCCTATAGGGCAAAAGCACTTGTAACTCACTACTTTGTTTTCACAATAGCCTTTGCAATTGTTGAGCCTTGGATTTTTACATTCATCAATGTCTGCAACAAGAGGTTGGAAAACGCATGATGGTTCAAACTATGTCACATCAATTGTATTTGTTCTAACGAAATGCATCCCTTATAACTAGCTATGGGACCAAGCCATGCAAAACCAGGTTTAGCTATCCGGTATTTTTTTCTCCAGTTACTATAGATCAAGTGGGCCTCCCATGTTTGCTAGAACGGAGATTTGTGCTTTCATCCATCTTCTAATGTTGTTAAAGTTCGATAAATTGGATTGTGATGGCGTTTTGTACCATTTATTGGGTCCGGAAAGGCAGTCTCAAACTCAAATGAATGCTGATTACCGATCCGACTTGGCTGTTCTAGCGAACAAACCATGTAGACGAGCAGCGTCATGGGCAACTCACTAGACCACCAAGTTGGTTGTTTTCGTTAGGTAATCTTAACAACTCTAAAAGCTTTTTTAAATTTCACTAACTTGCCCGACTCCAATAAACAGGCTATCAAACTCAAGAAGGAAAACTTGTCAACAACTCTAATGACTTTCTTTAATTTTTCACTAGCTTGCCCGAATCTAATAAATAGGCTATCAAACTTAAGAAGGAAAGCTCAAATTAGAGAGAGAGAGAGAGAGAGAGACCTTGACAACCATGAGGCAAATAACAATTCCCTTCATACCGTTTCTTGCAAAAATATCTATAACCAGATCCATTGTTAGGAAGAGAATGGAAAATAAGAATTTAGGAGAAGAGGATTTCACTCACTTCATAAAAAATCCAAGTACAAGGGGGTATACATAGGTGTAAAATGACCTCTAAACTAACCAAGTTAATAGCATATTCATGACAATTTAATCTAGGCATACAAAACATCACCCTAGTAACCAAAAGGTCTCATGAATCTAGTCATGATCTTGTACCATTTTCTTCAAGAAACAAAGAGACTCGTGCATCTAGGCATAAACTTTTCAAATTACAAAATTTATTCTTCATTTATTTCAACACTCCCCCTTAATTTGAAAATTTCTTCTCAACTCCAAGTCTTGATCTCAATCTCCGAAAGTCTTCAAACTTGAGTTGCTTTGTGAAAATATCCGCAATTTGATCTTGTGTCTTCACATACTTCAACTCCACTTCCTTTTTTATGATGCTTTCTCTAATGAAGTGATATCTTGTATCTATATGCTTGCTTCAATCATGATATACCGGATTTTTGGCAACTGCTTGAGCGGACTTGTTATCAATAAAGATTTTCGTGGCTCCCTCTTGTGGTAAATTCAGCTCCTTTAACAATCTTCTCAACCAAATAGCATGACAAGCACAAGAAGTTACTGCTACATATTCAAATTCACAAGTTGAAAGAGTAACGATGGGTTGCTTCTTTGAACTCCATGAAATTGGACAATCATCCATGAAAAATACAAAACCAGTAGTGCTTTTTCTATCATCGATATCTCCCGCAAAATCATTATCACAAAATCCCGTAAGCTTAAAATCTTTAGAAGAAGAATATAATATCCCAAAATCAACAGTACCTTTCAGGTAACGGAGAATTCTTTTTGCAACTTTCGTGTGTGTGAAGGTCGGGGCTTCCATAAAATGGCTTACTACTCCAACCGCAAAAAGAATGTCCGGTCTCGTACAAGTCAAGTATCTCAAGTTTCCCACAAACTTCTGAAAATTGTGGGATTAACCTTTTCTACATCATCAAGTTTTGATAACTTCATTTCGCTTTCCATTGGTGTATTCACGAGAATACAGTCATACATTTCGAACTTTTTTAACACTTCTCTTGCATAGCCTTCTTGAGAAATGAAAATGCCTTCATCCATTTGTTTCACTTCCAGGCCCTAATAATAAGACATGAGCCCCAAATCAGTCATCTCAAACTCACGCGACATGGCTTCCTTAAAAGCTTCAAACAAATTTGGATTGTTACCGGTGAAGATAAGATCATCCACATAAAGACAAACAAGCAAAATATGTCCATGACTATCAGTTTTTTAACATAAAGTGCATACTCATGAAGGCAGCAAACAAACCCATTTTCTTGAAAGTACTTGTCAATGCGACTATTCCATGCCCTTGGAGCTTGCTTCAGTTCGTACAATGATTTCTTAAACCTCAACACTTTATCCTCATGTCCGTTGACCACGTATCCCAATGGTTGTTCAACATAGACCTCCTCTTCGAGATAGCCATTAAGAAATGCTGACTTGGCATCAAGTTGATAAATCTTCCATTTCATTTGAGCAGCTACAGCAATGAGTAAACGAATTGTCTCCATTCGAGTAACTGGTGCATAAACCTCTCCATAGTCAACTCCATGCTTTTGCTTGTACCCTTTAGTCACGAGCCTTGCTTTATATTTCTCCACTTCACCATTGGCATTTCTGTTTGTCTTGAAAACCCACTTAATTCATGGCCCTTTGGAAGAGTTGTCAATTTCCAAGTCTTATTATTCTCTATCGCTTTGATCTCTTTATCCATGGCTTGTCTCCATCTTTTGCCACTCTTTGCTTAATCAAATATTAATGGCTCACTATCTAAAAGAAGACAATAGAGTTCATTAGCATCAAAAGTTACCTCCGCAGTCTCTTTATAAAGTTTAGTTAGGCTTTTTATTCTCCTTGACCTTTCGCTTGAGCTTTCTTCATGAACTTGAGGAGTAGGTGAAGGAGGTGGAGTCGTTTCTTGCACAGGTCCTTCAGTCTCTTGTTCTTCTTCATCTCCAAAGTATGGAAGGAAGTTATACGTCTTTTCTTCTTCGACCTCCCAATTCCATGCTATTTTTTTCATCAAATTCAACATCTCGACTCACAACCACTTTTCCATTGCTTGGGTTGTACAATTTGTAACCTTTGGAGGTTGAGTCATGGCCAATAAACACATACTTGACACTTTGATCGTCAAGTTTGGTTCTCTCTTGTTGTGGAACATGAGCATATGCAATACTTTCAAAGATTCTCAAGTGCTTGACAGCTGGTTTCTTCCCACTCCATGCTTTTTGGGGAGTTTGATCTTTTACATTCTTTGTTGGAGAGCTGTTAGACAAATAAACTGCACAAGACACAGCTTCGGCCCAAAATCCCTTAGGCATGTTTTTTGTTTTCAACATACACCGTGCCATGTTAAGAATGGTTCTGTTTTTCCTCTCCGCTACTCCATTTTGTTGTGGTGACCTAGGCACCATTAAAGGACGGCAAATTCCACTTGATTGACAAAACTCATTAAATTCTTTAGAAATAAATTCGCCTCCTCTATCGGACCTTAGGGCCTTAATTTCATAGTCACTTTCCTTTTCCACAAGAACTTTAAAATTTTCAAAAGCAGCAAAAGTCTTCAATTTTTGTTGTAAGAAATAAACCCAAGTCTTTCTACTAAAATCATCAATAAATAGTAAAAAATATTTACTATTACCAAGTAAAGGTGGACTTATGGGCCCGCAAACATCAGCATGAACAAACTCGAGTGGCTTAGTTGCTCTGGATGTGGCTTCTTTTGGAAAATTTTTTCTAGTATGTTTTCCAAGAAGGCATGCTTCACACAACTGATTCGGATAGTTGATTGTAGGTATCCCATGTATCATATTCTTTTCTCCCATTGCTTTTAGTGCTTCAAAGTTTAGATGCCCAAACCTCATGTGCCAACACCATGATTCATCTTGCACTCTAGCCTTCAGACACTTTGCTTCGATTGTCTTGAGATTCAAAGAAAATAATCTATTTTTGGACATTTGCACTTTAGCAATTAAAGTATCATTTGAATCTCTAAGCCAAAGGTTCATATTTTTCATGTGGATGTCATATCCCTTTTCAAGAAGTTGGCCTAGACTCAAAATGTTACTTTTCAATTTTGGCACATAATAAACATCTTTAATTAACTTGTGGCCACCATCTTTAGAAGATATTAGAATTGTACCTATCCCTTCAATATGGATTGTTGAAGTATCTCCAAAGGTCACCTTGCCTCTCACTTTTTCATTGAGCTCCACAAATTTGTGCTTATCTCCACACATGTGATTGCTTGTACCATTGTCCAAGTACCATGAACTATTATATCCTTTTTCTTCATCCTTGAGTGCTAGCAACAAGGTTGACTCTTCTCCTTCTTGCTTTTCATCAACTAGGTTAGCTTCTTCCTCAACATTACTATGACATTCCCAATCGTAGTGGCCAAATTTGTGACAATTATAGCACTTCATTGAGATTTATCTTGCCTTCTCTCATTTGTATTTTGATAGTAACCACGTCCTCTTCCTCTTCCACAGCTACGACCTCATAATAATTGTTGACTTTCTTCAACGTTGGTATTGTTTCCATTGCCTCTTTCTCGTCCACGATTGCCGCCACGTCCTCGTCCTCATCCACGTCCTCTTTGGCTCCTTTCTCCTCCATCATCTTTCAAAGAAGCCTTGGCTTTGAGAACATGCTCTATTGGCTCTTCTTGTCTCCTCCTAATTTTATCTTTGTAGGCTTGTAAAGAGCCCTCCAATTGCTCAATGGTCATGGAGTTTAGATCTTTTGACTCCTCAATAACACATACCACATAATCGAATTTAGGCGTCAAAGATTGAATGATCTTCTCAATTACTCGAACATCTTCGATTCTCTCTCCGTATCTCTTCAATTGATTCACAATAGCCTTCACCCTTGAACAGTAATCTGAAATAGATTCGGACTTCTTCATTCTCAATGCTTCAAAATCACCTCTTAAGGATTGAAGCCTCACTTTCTTGACTTTGTCAACTCCTTGGAAAGAATTTTGTAAAATTTGCCAAGCTTCCTTTGTAGTGGTTGCATTGGCCACCTTCTCAAACATGCCATCATCCAAGCATTGATAGATGAGGGTAAGGGCTTGTTGATCTTTCTTCTTTGATCTTGACAAAGCTTCTTTCTCAACTTGAGTCAAGGCGTCTTCATTGTTCGGTTTCTCATACCCTTTATCAATAATCTCCCAAGCATCTTGTGAGCCAAGTATAGCTTTCATACATAGAGACCAACTCTCATAATTTTCTTTTGTAAGACAAGGAAACTGAAAAGCAAGAGATCCACTGTTTGACATCTCTCTATTTTTTTTTTCACTCACAACTCTTTTGTTTATTTATTTTCTCTAAGCTAAATGTGGCTCTGATACCACTTTGTTAGGAAGAGAATGGAAAATAAGAATTTAGGAGAAAAGGATTTCACTCACTTCATAAAAAATCCAAGTACAATGGGGTATATATAGGTGTAAAAATGACCTCTAAACTAACCAAGTTAATAGCATATTCATGACAATTTAATCTAGGCATACAAAACATCACCCTAGTAACCAAAAGATCTCATGAACCTAGTCATGATCTTGTACCATTTTCTTTAAGAAACAAAGAGACTCATGCATCTAGACATAAACTTTTCAAATTACAAAATTTATTCTTCATTTATTTCAACATCCATTACTAGGATCAGAACACTTTTGAGTTACTACTCTTACAAGCATAACTACTCACATTCTTTTGAGCCTCCAAACAACTCTCATTCTTAATACCCCAATGGCAATCAACCACCATAGGCAACTTTTTCACATCCGGCCCTCAAGTTAATCAAATTCTTAGGACTAAAACTAAACACACTTTCCTCAACAACAAAAATATAACCACAATTATTAAAATCATTCACATAAGTAATATAAGTACAGTTATCAAAACTGTGCAACTTCACTTTAACAAATGAAATCCCTTTAGGAATCGTCGTTTGGCAGCAGCCTAGTCCGGTACACGACCCGTCTAACAAATCATCCTTAGTATCACACGTTGCAGTGCACCCAGTTATATAGTTACGGTCACGTCTCATCCCATAAACATGGCCATAAGTGTCACAACAGACGACTGTGAATTTATTGGCTGTGTTATTTACAATATAATGATCAGGCAGGGTCATCGAAGGATTGTTGCCAGACACTAAAGCTCCATTAGAACGCGAATTTGGCCATTGAGGGATATGCTTGAGAATTGTATCGAGGAGTTCATGAGATAGGCTTTTGGGCGATGGGAACGGGTAGTTTCGTTGCATGTGACCAAGAAGTACTCGTTTAGGGAACAATCGTCTGTTAGGCTAAGCGGGTCTGGGATGGGAATATTTTTCCAGTGATCCGTGCAGTTGGGCTTTAATGCTAACGTGAAATTTGAGATGGAAACTACTGATTTTGAGATGAAAACGTTCGGAAGCCGCAAAACAAGAATCATGAATTTGTTGATTGCCATGATGTCTTGGAGTAGGAAAACTAACTTGGAACTTCTTGATAAGATCAGTGGATGTTCTTTCTAACCATTTTGAAGTAGTGGAAGCTGCTTTTGAGCTTATTTTTAAGTTTGGTTTCATGATGGTGTGTAAACTTTTAGAGCAACTTTTGCTTTTGCTTAGTTTAACATTTTGTCAGGCATATGGAAGGAATGTGTTGAGCAATTTATTACTTGTGTCTATAACGTGGTAATATTTATGTTTCATTCAAGGTTTGCATTAGGAGGTCAATGTCCGAAGAGCAAGAAGTAAACAAAGAGCAATAAAGATAAGGAAAACATGAATGAAAGTATTTATGTTCATACTAATCAAAAGTTTGAAAAACGGTAGAAATAGTTGGAACTTGATTATAACTTGATTAAACACAGCCAAGCCTTTACCATTTTTCTAGGTTCGAGCTCATGCTTGAACTAACTGATTCGAACTCAAGCTTAAGTATGGTTCGTTTGGCTTGAATTTCTGTTAATGTCATAGGTCTGTGTTTGAGCTTGATTATTTTTTATTATGCTCAATCAGTAGTTTCGAACTCAAACTCGAACAATTCAATTATTTTATAAATAATTTGATTTAATTATTTATAATTTTTTATTCATATATATGAAAATTATTTTTAGGAAAAAAAATTATACAAGCAAAAATTATTTGGCTCAAGCTCGAGTTGAAACATATACAAATCAATCTCGAGTTCGGCTCAATCTCGAATCCTTCAAACTCAAGCTCGAACACTTTCTGAATTGACTCATAGATTCACAAGCAGGTTCAATTTCTCACTCACTGCTTTAATTTAGCTCAAAGATGTTCAAGCTTCCTAGAGTTAAATATAAAGGATGGACTGAATTCTTAAAAATCATCACAACTATGAACCTATAGTGCACTTCAATGTATTCACGTGGCTTAAACAAATAATAGTGGAATAACATTTTTAGAAAATTATGTAAAAACATATTAAAAGAGGAAAATACTTTATTTATATTTATTTATTTATTTATTTGAGGGAGAGGAAGATACATTATTAAAGAGTATACATAAAATATTTGATTTTGATGGATTAAACTGAATATAAATAACTTAAATAAATATAAAATTGACTATTCATTGTCACGATCCTTTTAAATTTGATTATTATATCGTAATCATTTTAAGAAAACTTATGGTTTCATCCCAAATGAAAATAATTATTTTCATGATTATATGTAACGAATTAATTTTGAAGGAGTTTTAAATTAACTCACATGTAATTAATCTTCATGTTACTTTTTCATGAAATTAGAATTAATCTGCATTTTTTTTATTTATTTTACTTTGACAATAAAATGAGATAAAATAAAAAATTTCAACCTATGCACACTCTGAAAAAACAAATATTTTAATCATTAATATCAAGTAATTAATCTTGCAAAAAGCTGTTTTAAGTGTGAGATTCAGAACAAGGGCATATTCTTGAATTCAATTCAGAAGAGTTGGAACATATTCTTGGCCGAGAAGCCCAAACTTGAAATCAAAATAGTTAAGCTTGTAAATTCAGATACAGATATTAATATATTTGTATTTGGATTTAGCTATTATTTGAATGAGGATCTGGGTATTTGAATTTTATTGAATATTGAAAACAAACATCAGAATATTTGCATCCGTCGGATGCTATTTGGATATTCATATATCCGATATCTATGCAAATAGTACGGATATAGTATGATCCAGCTAATGTTATATATGTTATCTACTTATCTGTGTGATATCCGAATTTATTATATTAATGTCCAAAAGTTAAAATTCATGAGATAAATTAATCCAAATATTCCAACATAGACTAAATTTTTAATGTATAGTTTATTATTTTAAAATTTTATTCTTGTTCGACGATATATGTATATATATATTTTCTGTAAATTGAGTCCCACCTTTTCAAATTTGTTCCGCACTTGGCAGTAAAACCCACATTCCATCAAACATTGAACGGTGATGCACATGTGTAGATTGTATGCCGTTTGGCAACAAATTTTTGGTGGGAAAAAAATACGTCACGCTTGTTAAAATTATTTTTTTTTGAAAAAATATAATCTTTTATGACTTTTCATATATAATTAGTGACAGCTTTCATATTGTCATTTATATTTTTGTCACTCATACTATATTTTGTCATAGTGCAAAGCCAATATAAAAAGTGCTCAAATTTCAAACTCTTTCTTTTTTTGTGCAAGGAATAATTCCCAAACTTATCTGAGTATCCCTGCAGCCTTGAACCCACCCTCGATTTAGGGCTAGGATGCAACCCAAACCGCCTTTGACCAGAGGATGTTGCCCCTACTAGGATCATAAACCTGCGCAACTGGACTCTGCGAGCTCGAATTTCAAACTTGATCGTATAGAGCTTGAACCTATAGCATGAACACAATAAAATTACCAAGTTCAATTCTAGTTCGATTAGTTTGATCTGGGCTCTAGCTTGATCTTGGAAAGTGGTCTTAGTTTGGCTCGACTCATTTGCAACCGTAAGTCTTATGTGCGTCTTTCCAAACCTTCTAACTTAGAGGCTTTGTGATGATACTGATGTGGATGAAATTTAGATATGCTGAGCTGGAATCGACCTCAAGGCTAAAGATCGACCTATTTGCTGATGGTGGGTTCTACCTGCAAGATGAAGAACACGTGAGACTAGCGGAAAGTCTCCGCTAAGACCCTTCGATGCCAAAGTCAGTATATGAATGAGATTTTGAGGTCGAACAATATGTGCTTGATATTATAGTATTGAAAGAATGGAAAGAGCTCTTCCTCAAGTCATAAATTCACCTGGTACTTATAAGAGCCAGTGATGGCAAAAAGGTTCCTTGGAAACCTAATTATGCTTTCAACGGATATCTGAGGTTGATATTCCAGACAAAATGATGATACGGTCCAGTCAAACTTCACGTTTTAATGATTATACCAAGTGTCGCCAACTAAGTAACATTGACCAATAGAATCCAATGATCGTCCGAGGGATCAATTGGACCGAGCACTTTGTCGATCATCGATCTCGACCTCATACACCGCAGTGCAAAAAAAATGGGTTCGGTCGAATATCTAATCAATCGAACGATTGGGGTTTGCTGATGATTTAGGATCGTGCTGTCGATCGGATGAATGATGCCACGTGCAGGTCGATTTTCGAGCCATATCAGATACCAAGATAAGCCGTATATAAGTTAATCTCCTTCTGCCACCAACCACTGGAAGTGCCTTTTCAGGTCCAAAAAAAATAAAAGGAAAAAAAAAAGAACCATATAAAGATATTTATCTGATAAATATAACAGAGGAATGGCACTTGCTGTTTACTGAACAAGAATAAAAAAGTAACATAAAACTCTCTTGTGTGATCAATTGTTTTGGTTAGCGGATATTGATGAATGTGATGATCCAAAGCTTAATCACTGGCCAATACATTGCATCAATTAATACTTTAGTTGGCTGCATTTGTTCTCACTAGTTTTATCAGTAAAAGTTTCAGCAGCCAAAATATTAGATGTTTAAAATCATATCCATTGTAGATTTCATGAAGTAATTCAGCCCGACTTCAAATGGGTTGTATGATTACCCATTTTGGAATGAATCTTGTGGTGTGAAAAAATTCGGTATCGTCATAACCTTCCTAGTCGAGCGGCCTAGGAAGAAACGCATAGCCTTCCATATAATGCCGTACAATCATGTCCAAATCCCTCAAGACATGAAAGATTCAGCTGCATCGAGATACTGTGATGAGTGTTTTTTGATTAAAATACGCATTGACATGCAGCAAAAGTGAATGGTTTATAAATTGTTTCAAGACCCTCGACTCTTTCAACATGGGAGCAAGGCTTGGTATCATGAAGGTTGTTAAAATGATCACTTCAATGCAAAGTGTCCCGTTTTTGTCCTTCAAGGCTGATTCCCTTCAAAGAAATGAAAAATATGCACCATAGTGTAAGGAATTCTTGGATTATTTAGATCCTAAGTGCTTGCGCACAAGTCAGTTAACTCAGAAAAGCGACGTCGCTTACAGCTTTGAAATAATCCTAACGACCCTTAATTCCTTGATAAGGAATCGGTCGATGGAAGTTATTTAGACACTGAGAACAACGGCAAAACATCCATGAGATCGACCATCTTGATTCAATTACAGAAGATTCAAATGTATTCTACCTCAAGAAACACGAACTTGTAACAAAACAGTGGCAGCACAACACTTTTATGTAATAAAACATGAACAGAGCAACAACCTAAGAATACAACAAATTATACGTACTAAGTTAAGTGCCTGGTAATAACTCCTCATGCTATCTTGGAACTGTTGTACTATCGCTATAATCATCCGAAAAGCTGATACTACTTAGTCCCTTGCCAAACAATGACTCGATTTCTTCTTGATCGTCTTCAACTCTAGTCCATGAGTTTTTCCCTCCAAGTTTTAATGCGTCAAGTTCCATAGCCACTTCCTTCATAGTCGGCCTATCTTCCCCTCTAACATTTAAGCACTTTTTCGCGAGCTTAGAAACTTCAATAATTTGCTCCCTCATCTCATCACAAACTATATTTTCTTCAAGAATTTCAAATAAGCGATCGTTCCTCAGAGTATAAAGAAAAAAGTTGGCTAAATTAATCTCCTCTTCTGGCTTATCATAGCTTACTGCTTTTCTTCCCGTCAATAGCTCTGCAAGAACTACTCCAAAGCTATAAACATCACTTTTCTCAGTTAATTGGCTCGTCTGCATGTACTCAGGGTCAAGATAACCGAGGGTCCCTTGAACTATAGTAGATAGTCGTGTTTGATCCATAGGGACTAATCTAGAAGCTCCAAAATCTGATACTTTAGCGGTGAAAAAAGCATCTAAAAGAATATTAGCCGACTTAATGTCTCTATGTATAACGGGAGTAGAAGCCGCAGAATGCAAATATGAAAGTACGCCAGCAGTTGCACCTGCTATTTTTAAGCGCTTTTCCCAATTTAAAAGCCGCGACTTATCCTTATTGTGTATGTTTTCATAAAGTGTTCCGTTGCCAATAAACTCGTAAACTAGTAAAGGAACCTGTGTCTCCAAACAGCACCCAAGAAGACGAACTATATTCCTATGACGAACTTGTGAAAGAATAATCAATTCATTGATGAACTGCTCGATTTGAGATGGATCAACTTCTTTCGACTTCTTGATAGCGACTATTTTGTTATTCTGTAAGACGCCTTTGTATACTGTTCCGTAGCCTCCTTTGCCAATTATCATGTTTTCGTGGAAATTATTTGCAGCTTTTTTAAGCTCCGAGGAAGTGAAAATTTTTACCATTTCCAGCGATGATCTATCGCGTTTCTTGAGCTTTTCTTGAAGCAATAAACCGCCATTTTGGAGGAAGAATGTTTGTTTCATTTTGATTAACTTTCTTCTTCTTAGCTCAAAGTATGTCCAGCAGGCTGCAAACATCAGGGCTATGATCCCAAGTGCAATTCCTGTTTCATAAATTCAAGTGCCAAAAATAGAGATTAACTTTCACTTCTAGTCTTTTTACTGATGATTTAAATGGGGAAAATTTCACTTTTCATCCTCTAACTAAGCCACTTAATCACATTTCATCCCTGGCCTTTTCACCTCATCACATTTAGTCCCCCTAACTTTCTAATTTCGATCAAATTGGGTCCTGCCACTTAGGTCATGTCGTCTTCTTTTCCGTTAAAAAGTAATGAAAAAGAAGACGGCATCACCCATTTTAATTGAAATTAAAAACTTTGGTGGGGGGGGGCGACAAAATGTGATGAGGTGAAAAGGTGGGAAACGAAATGTGATTACATGGCATAGTCAAGGACGAATAGTGAAATTTTCCCAAGATGTTCTCAACCTTTAACTAAATTATTGGGTGAAGAGGGATGCGGGATTTTAACCATACGTTGACTTTTAATGGAAAAGAAGACGGCAGGACCCATTTTGATTGAAATGAGAAAATTGGGGGTTTAAATATGATGAGGTGAAAATGTGGGGACGAAATGTGACTGAGTAGCTTAGTTAAGGGATGAAAAGTTAAAGATTCCTTTTAAAGGGAGTTGAGAGATGGATATGAAAATCTCATGGTAGTTCATATAAATAAGGGAGGGTAAATGGCAATTTTTGTACTCAACTTAAAGTTATCGGAGCAACTTTTTGCTAAAGTGAGTTTCCATGCAAAATGTACGATTCAAAAAGGCCACCAAGTGGAC
The DNA here is from genome assembly GCA_014898755.1 of Handroanthus guayacan. NCBI lineage: Eukaryota > Viridiplantae > Streptophyta > Magnoliopsida > Lamiales > Bignoniaceae > Handroanthus > Handroanthus guayacan. Next base: position 1,880,159 of record JACFYI010003092.1, on the reverse strand, counting down.
TTTTAAACGTAATATAAAATCAAATGAGATGGCACCTCATTCACTCAACTTAAAGTTATCAGAACATGTTGTACTCAACGTGAATTTTCATGCGCATTATGCAACTCGAAAGGGCCGACAAGTGGATTTGTTTGACGTAATATACAATCGAAGAGTTTTCCATGTGAATTTTCAGCTAGAAGAATTATGTAGCCAGATAATATGTGGAATTTTATGTACCTTGTTAAAGGATATTCTTATCACTTTTCATATTTCCATCACAAAATTCATTTTGAAAATCTTTCGAGTGTAAAGAGGGAGAAAAAACAAAAACCAACAGTATCTATTGCTAATTTGTAGGACATGCGAATATCATATGGTAATAATGTGTCTACATATTTCACCTCAAAATCTATCTAGGCTCAAAGTTCCCTAATGATTAAGGCAAAGGCAACGGCACTCTTTGAGTAGTGGGATCCCAGGACCCTACTCAACTTCTTTCATTAACATATACACACACACACACACACATATAATATATTCCAATATTATATTAAATTATATATATATGAGTAAGATCCCACTGTCAAATTGACAACAAATTACTAATTAAAACTAAGGCTCTAGAATATAAAAGGTTGGAATGTGGATAATCAATTAACACTTGAATTCGAAATTTGAAATTTGAAGAGTCCTTCAATCTGGTTATATTGTTTTCTTTGATCAAAATCAAACCAAAGTACTCATTAAAGCATCAAATTCCCTAGATTTCTCTTTCAAGTTCATTAGCTTTTTTCAACCAATTTGTCAAATTCAAGGCCATTTTGATAAGTTAAAATTCTGTGTTTTCATTAATTTAGTTGTGTTTTAGTGAAATTTTTTTGTTAATCTTTTTCATGGTATTTTGTATTATTGAGTATATGAATGTTTTTAATTATTTAGTATAATATATGTCTTGATATGATAATTCATCATACTTTGTTTTGGCAGAGATGATATTTCATAGTTTATATCATTTAAACTGTAAGATTTTCAATAGAGTTTTATCAACTATACTACTTATGAATAAAAATATTTGGGCTTATTATAAGAATGTAGAAATATTTCAAAAGAAAATCAAAGGTGCTAGAAGAATCATCTCAAATTGAAGATCAAGATATTAGCCAAGATTTTTTGAAACATAATTGAGGTGCAATTAATTTTGAAAGTCTCCCTTTAGACCCTAGGCTATAAAAGAAAATTAATGACTATCATTCAAATGATTGAGATGAAATCCGAAGATGGTATCTGCATTAAAAAAAAAAAAGAAAGAAAAAGAAAAAAACCGTGTTAACCTTTTATGAATGATTGTTTAATTACAAATTTATGGACGGTTGCATAATAACATATATTGAAAAGGATATGTCTAATAATATTGATAATGAAAGTATTATAAGACGATTTCAAAATATAAAAAATTGTAAAGGACTGTTGTAGAAATGTATGCTAGTAATATATTTTTTAAAATTTTTTTGGTATTTATTTGTTAAATTTATTTATCGAAAATTTTAAGTGGACCCCACTGAATCAAGATCCTGCAGTCGCCACTAGATTAAGGGGTAAAATTCTTTTAGGTTATTTGTTGATAACAAATGTGTCAAGCCAAATAAATTTAAGTAAGTGAAGCACAGTTTAGACATAGATGAAATTAACAAATTTGTCATAATGAAACTAAATAGTACTTAAGATTGCCTGCTAACCCGCAACAAGTTTGAGTTCAAGTGATTCATCACGAAAGCAATCATGACCATCTTTTGTTCCATCACCACGATACCCTTTGGGGCAGGAGCACTTGTAACTCCCTTCTTTGTTTTCGCAATGGCCTTTGCAATTGTTGAGACTTGGATGTTTACATTCATCAATATCTGCAACAAGAGGTTGGAAAAGGGATGACGGTTCAAACTATGTCACATCAACTGTATTCTTTCTAACAAAATGCATTCCTTATAACCGGCTATGGGACCAAGCCATGCAAAACGAGGTTTAGCTATCTGGTAATTTTTTTTTTTTTTCTCTAGTAACTATAGATCAAATAGACCCCGCACATTCGCTGGAACAGAGATTTAGTGCTTTGATCTATTTTGTAATGTTGTTAAAGTTCAATATATTGGATTATGACCGTGCCATTTAATGGGTCCGGAAAGGCCGTCTCAAACTAAAATGAACACTAACTGCCAGTCTAACTCGGCTGTTCTAGCGAAAAAACCATGTAGACGAGCTGCATTGCGGGCAACCCACTAGACCACCAAGTTGGTTGTTTTCTTTAGGTAATCTCAACAACTCTAAAAACTTCTTTTAATTTTCACTAACTTGCCCGAATCTAATAAATAGGCTATCAAACTTAAGAAGGAATACTTGTCAACAACTCTAATGACTTTCTTTAGTTTTCACTAACATGCCCAAATCTAATAAATAGGCTATCAAACTTAAGAAGGAAAACTTGCAAACTCAAGTTAGGGAGGGAGGGAGTAGGGATGTCAAACCCTTACCCAACCCAACGAACCCGACACGACCCGAAAAAACCCGGTTTGGGTTTGGGATTTTCGGTTCGGGTTGAATCCGGTTGACCCGATTGTCAACCCGAAAAAAGAAAATCAGGTCGGGTCAACCCTAAGGTCAACCCGATAACCTAAAAAAAAAAATCAAGTCAACCGTAACCTGACCCAACCTGAATAACTTAATTTGTTATGACTATTTTTTTCTCCATATTATTGTAATGTTTATGTATTTTATTTATGTTTTAACTCTTAAACCATAGTTTGTTGACTTTATTTGTGTGTAATTTGGATTGTAAGTTATTTG
>JACFYI010003092.1:1842702-1855891 GCA_014898755.1 Handroanthus guayacan | reverse complement strand
ATAGGCAACTTCTTCACATCCCTCAAGTTCGTCAAATTCTTAGTATTAAAACTAAACGCACTTTCCTCAACAACAAAACCATAACCACATTTATCAAAATCACTCACATTAGTATAGTTATGAAAACTGTGTAACTCCACTTGAGCAGATGAAATCTCTTGAGGAATTGCCGTTTGGCAGCAGCCTAATCCGCTACACGACCCTTCTAACAAGTCATCCTTGGTATTACACGTCGCAGCGCACCCTGTTGTGTAGTTATGGTTACCTATCATCCCATGAAAAAAGCCATAAGTGTCACAACCAACGATTGTGACTTTATTGGCCGTGTTATTTACAGTGTACTGATCAGGCAGGGTGATCGAAGGATTGTTGCCAGACACTGAAGCTCCACTAGGAGCATAACAATCGTGTGATATGTCTTGTAGGACACGAATTTGGCCATCAAGGGATATGTCTGAGATGTGCATCGAGTTCATGAGATAGGCTTTAGGGTGATGGGAAGGGGAAGTTTCGTTGCATGTGACCAAGAAGTAATCGTTCAGGGAACATTTTTTTGTTAGGCCGAAAGGGTATGGGATGGGAATGTTTCCGCAGTGATCCCCACAGTTGAGCTTTGCTAACGAGAAATTTGAGATGGAAACTACTGATTTCGAGATGAAAATGATCGGAAGTAGAACACGAATCATGAATTTGTTTATTGCCATGATGTCTTGGAGTTGGAAAACTTACTTGGAAGTTTAAGAATGTAAGATGTATACATAGTAGTGTTGGAGACGTGGATCACATTTTTGGACGGCAATCAAATGTTGACTAAGTTAACCACGAATGGCAACTTCTTGGTAAGATCAATGGATGTTTTTCCCTAACCATTTTGAAGCAGTGAAAGCTGCTTTTGGGCTTATTTTTAATTATTGGTTTCATGATCATGAACTTTTGTCTTTTGAAGCAACTTATTGCTAACTTTTACTTTTAACTTATGAGATTATTGGTGAATACCGTATTTTCTGCATCTAGAACGTGGTAACATGAGTTGCATTGTTGGGTCAATGTCCGCAGAGATGAGGAATCAATTTGGGGCTGCTCCGTACCAGAGTATGTTCATATTAATAAAGTCTGAAATAGAGTAGAACTAGTCAAGGTCGACTTTGCATACGTACAAACTAGTGAGGTCACTCGAGCCTACTCAACATATTCCAAGAAAGATAATTTATATATGTCTGTATATATTATTCTATATATAAAAATAAATTTAATATTAGGGACCTCACTTTTTTGGCTCTACGTTCTTTTTTACTCATGTTGACCCTCACTTATCCTACTTTCTCGTATTCTTCTATTAAGCTCTAGCCCCATATCTCTTCTTTCTCTAGTATTCAATTTCTTTCTTGTTGTATTGCTGGATCTATCCCCAATTTTAAAATTTTCTTGTTGCCGGATATCACTATAAAAAAATATAGCATTAGTGACAAAAAATGAGTGATAATGCAAAAATTGTCACTAATTTTATACAAAAAAATAGCAAAGAATTATTTTTTGCCACAAAAAATGATTTTAACAAACTAAATAGCGACAATAATGTGTTTATATTGTTACTATTGACAATCAGTAACATATGTATAGTGACTACCTAATGACAATGAAAATCTTGTCATCAAATTGTAGTGATAATTTTTATTGTCACTAGATTGTTACTATAAATGTGTCACCAATTGTCTATAATGACGATTTACAATACTATTTTTTATCACTAATGAGCTATATGACGATAACACAAAAGCTATTGTCCTTGTCACCTAAAACATATAATTGGTGACAAGATGAAAATTATTATCACTTAATATATATTATTAGTGACAATATTTATATTGTCATATAATTTTTTGTTACTCTTGTTCTATTTTTTTGTAGTGTATTGGCAAAGTTACTATTCTTGAAAAGCCAATATAGTAAGCTTTTCATTGACACTTGAATTAAGGTAATCCGATTTTTCTATAATTTACATTATTTTTTAAGATTTGTGTTGTTGATGTCAAAAATATTGCGATTTAGTCATATTTTCTTTAAAATCATACAATATTTTTCTGAATATTTATTACAATTTTGATTGTACATTAGCTTTCTGCATTTTGTAATTTTTAAAATTTATAATGGTTTATTTGGATTATTATGAAATTTTTATAGTTTATTTAGATTATGTAAATGACTGTTTAGTTACATATATGGAAAAAGAAGTATTTAGTAGAATTAATAATGAGAGCATTATCTTTAGTAATGACTCTTTGAAATAGCATCATCTTACGAAACTATACAAGTTATCACTTTCTTAAATCTCAAGTTACTCTACTGGTTTTAGATTTTAGATCCTTTTTGTATTGATTTAGGCATCAAAGTGTTTTGGTTGGGATTTTCTCGGGGACCCTAACGTGTTTTTTTGTTTCAAGATTCAATCCATAGTGAGTTATGTGAGGATTCATCTAAAAACGCTTAAGTTAAAGAGACTCTTCCAAGTAGTGACCACCCATCTAATCCCCAACCGCAAGGCGACCAGAGGTTTTGGGTAGGGATGCAAACATAACAAGCCAGCTTGAGCCTTGACAATTTTTCCTGATTCGAACTCATGCTTGAACAAAATGAAATCAAACTCGAGTTCGTACTAGATGCCTTTGGCTCCAATTTGGTTGAAGTCATAGGTCCTCGTTCAAGCTTCAGGTTGAGCTCGATTTTCACTACAAAAAAATAGAACAAGAGTGACAAAAAATTATATGACAATATAACTATTGACACTAATAATATGTATTAAGTGACAATAACTTTCATCTTATTACGAATTATATGTTTTAGACAACAATAACTTTTATATTGTCAATATATACCTCATTAGTAACAAAAAATAGTATTGTAAATTGTCACTATAGACAATTAGTGATATATTTATAGTGACAATTGAGTGACAATAAAAATTGTCACTATAATTTGGTGACAAAGATTTTCATTGTCATTAGGTAGTCACTATAGATGTGTCGCTAATTGTCATTAGTGACAGTATAAACACATTATTATCACTATTTAATTTGTTAAAATCATTTTTTGTGGTAAAACAAAATTCTTTGCCACTTTTTCTATAAAATTAGTGACAATTTTTACATTGTCACTCATGCTATATTTTTTTGTGGTGTTTTAATTATGTTCAATCAATAGGTTTGAACTCAATCTCAAAAAATTTAATTATTTTATAAATAATTTGATTTAATAATTTATAATTTATATTTATATAAAAATATTATTCTTGTAAAAAAAAAAAGAAAAAAAAATTTGAACATGCAAGTCAGCTCAAGAACCCACAAACAAGAATTATTTAACTCGAGTTTGGGCCAAAATCTATATAATTGATCTTGAGTTTGACTCAAGCTCAAATCATTCTCGAATTTGAACACTTTTCGAATTGAGTTGCCAAACTGATCACTAGCAGATTCGATTGCATTCGTAGCTATGGAGTCGTTGTGGGCTCATTTTTCGTGAAAAGAAATTGCTTTAATTTAGCTCAAAAGATGATTAAGCTTACCAGAGTTAAATTTAAACAAATAATATGGAATAACATTTTAGAAAATTTATCCAAAAAACATATTAGACAAGGATGATACTTTATTAGAGAATATATATATATGTATATATGTAGAGAGAGAGAGAGAGAGAGAGAGAGAGAATATTTAATTTTGATGGATTAAACTGAATAATTTTTAAATAAATATAAAATTGCACTATCTTTGCTGTGACCCTTTTAAATTTGACTATTACGTCGTAATTATTTTAAGAAAGTAATATATGGTTTCGACCCAAATGAAAATAATTATATTCATGATTATATGTAATGAATTAATCTTGAAGGAATTTTAAACTAATTTACATGCAATTATTACTTTTCATGTAATTAGAATTAATCCTCATGTTTTTGTTACTTCGACAATAAAATGAGAGACAAAATAAAAAATCTCACCCCGTGCACAGTCTAAAAAATCAAGTATTTTAATTATCAATATCAAGTAACTAATCTTGAAAAATATTTAGAACAATGAGATATTCTTGAATTGAATTCAAAAGAGATAGGACATATTCCTGGTCGAGAAACACAAACTTGTAATCAAAACAGATAGGCATGTAAATTCCGATATCAGATGCAGATATTAATATTTAGGGATAATTACCAAAACGCTCGAGATTTGAATAATTTCCATCAAACCCCCTAAGGTTTGTATAGTTACTTGCTATTACACTTCCTAAAAATCCTAAACATTAGACTTAGCTATAGATCTCTTAGATAAGAGGGTGTAATCATACTATATATACACATTGAAGGGCTGTAAATACAATATGTGCATACGTTTATAGGGTATAATTGTAATTATACGTTAACTGAACTATATAGTAGGAGATGCAATAGTAATTATCAAACCTCATTGGGTATTTTGTTAATTATAGTAAACCTTAGGGGTGTTGAAGTAATTATCCCTAATATATAATATACCCGTATTCGTACATAGTTATCATCCGGATGTGAGGGAGAGAAAGATACTTTATAATTAAAGAGCGTATATATGATATTTAATTTTGATGGATAAAACTGACTAATTTTAAATAAATATAAAATTGGCTATTCATCGTTACAATTGTTTTAAATTTGATTATTATATCATAATAATTTTAAGAAAGTAATATATGGTTTCAACCCAAATGAAAATAATTATATTATGATTATATGTGACGAACTAAATTCGAAGGAGTTTTAAACTAATTCACATGTACTTAATCCTCACGTTACTTTTTAATGTAATTAGAATTATTCCTTATGTTTTTGTTACTTTGACAATAAAATGAGATAAAATAAAAAATTCCGCCCCATGCACGCTCTGGAAAAAAACGAACACTCTGGAAAAAACAAGTATTTTAGTTATTAATATCAAGTAATCAACTAATCTTGCAAAAAGCTGTTTTAAGTGTGAGATTTTAGAGTACTGCGGTATAATTGAATTGAATTCAATTTGAACATGTTCTTGGTAGAGAAGCACAAACTTGTAATCAAAATAGTTAGGCTTGTAAATTCAGATGCAAATATTAATACATCTGTATCTGTATTTAGTTATTATTCGAATAAGGATATGCATATTTGAATTTTATTGAATATTGAAAATAAATATTTGTCTCTATGTCGGATGCTATTTGGATATTCAGATATTTGATATGCGTGTAAATAGTACAGATATAATTTGATCTAGGTAATGTTACATTTGTTATCTACTTATCTGTGTTCTTTATTCGATAGTCGATACTCAAATTTGTTATAGTAATGTCCAAAAGTTACAATTCATAAGATAAATTAATTCAAATATTCCAGCGTAGTCTAAATTTTTAATATATAGTGTATAATCTTAAAATTTTATTCTTATGTATTATTATTTACTATAACAAGGAACCCATAACCGCTGCCCCAGGATGCACTCCGGGTCCATGCAATAAGCCTCAAACCACATGAACCATGTAAATAGCATTGGACACACCCTGTACGACGGGCTCATGTCCCAAGAGGGTTTGAACCAAGGTGGCTCATGGGGAGTTTCACCCTATTTACCAACTTGGCCAATTCCTTGGATATATATTATTTAGTATACTATATTATTTCTATAAAAATAAAATATGCAAATTTATGTGTAGTTGCAGGTAACTTTTGGATATAGTATCCCTATTCGGAATTTTTAGCAATGAATACTAATACGGATATATCCAAATGTTTTTGAATATGGATAATATTTGGCAATTGCAAAAACAAATACTAACTGTCGATCTAATGTTCGGATCTTTTGTCGTTAGGCCAAATTAGTTAATCTCATCTCCCGTTTGATAAATGAGATTGCATGTATGTCAATTTCGTTGTTAGTAGAACAATCAATTTCTTGAGTTGCAAATGGCATGAAATTAAAGGAATTTTTTCCATTATCATCTAGAAATATTAGTAGCAAGCAATGCTCATTAAAAAACAACTACGTTACACAAAAAAATAATAATCTATACTATATAAAAAGAAAGGTTGTTTTGTCTCACAAATGACAATTATTGCTCCTATTTTGACATATTTGCCCTTTATTTTCTGTAAAATAATTTAAAAAAACTATCAATAAAAGGACAAATTTGTACATTTTAATAAAAATTAGAAGTTGTCATACCATTTTTCTAAATTGCCCAAATTACCCTTTTCAATAATCCAAAATTTACAAGAAACAAGGATACAATTGTAATGTCTCAATAAATCAACAATTCCACATCTCACTAACTTCCCATGATTTCTGAGAAGTTGGAACTGAATACTCCCATCACTACAAATAAGAATTCATCTAATCCAAACAAAAATAAAAGAAGAAAGAAAGACCCAAGTGAACCAGCTCATCTTCTCTGTATTTTCAAACTCAAACCATGGTCTTTCTTCTTTCCCGTCAATCAAATTAAAGAAAAACTTGGGATTATTGGATAATCTCCTTTTGGTTTGCTCTTGAAAAACATGGTGTAAGAGATTGGAGGGGAGAATGGAGATGCAGCAAGTCAGAGGTGGAGAAGAAATAATGATTTTCGATTTGTGTGTGTATGGAAAAATAGAGAAGAAGAAATTCATCAAGGTTGGAAAAAAGGATGAATTTTTATCTTTTTCTTCTAGCTCTGTGTGCGTGTGCGCGCACGCGTGAGAGAGAGAGAGAGAGAGAGATTAAAGAAGTATTGGTTTCCAACAGTGTTCAAAAAACCGGACCGGACCGGTCGACCGGGAACCGGCCATGGTTCCGATCCGGTTCAACAATAAAAACCTTTTGTAATAAAAACCAGTCCCAACTGGTCAAAACCGGTTGGACTGGTCGACGATCGGTTTGACCAGTTTTTGAACCGGTTCAAACCCAAAAAAAAAAAAAAAAACTAAAAAACTAAAAAAGCTAAAAAGGCAATCCTAGCCAAAAAAAAAAAAATGCCTCATTTTCAAATTTGTATATTGTTACTTTATTGTCTATTGTAATATTGGTCTTGATTAATACTTGAAACTTTTTTGTTATTTAAGTTGGTAATTGTTGGTCTTGTAATAGATACTTTAAGGATATTTTGTTTTGTAAAATTTACTTTATGATTTGATATTTTAAATTGATGATATTAATTGATGTATAGATATTATTATGGAGTAGAGTTGGAGAAAATTTTGTAAAAAGTAGGCATTTTTTATTTTTTTGGTTAAATATATTTATTTATTTATTTATTTATTTATTTATTTTGCATCTTTCGTATTTTTCAATATATATATATATATATAATTTTTTATAAAAATAAATATAATTATGATGTCATACCGGTTGAACTAGTGATTAAACCGATTGAACCAGTAATCGGTAAGGCCTCCGGTTCTATCATTGGTCCAGTTTCTTGAACATTGGTTTCAGCTTTGTGTGTGTGTGCATGGGAGAGACACTGAGACAGTGTGTATGGAAGATATTAAAGTTGTATTAGTTTTGCCTTTTATTTTATGCTCAAATATTAATAAGTTGTTTCATTTATTTTTCCAATAGAAAAAAAAACAAATGAATTTATTTGATCTATATTAAATTTAGAGTAAATTGCACTTTGCCCCCCAACGTATAGGGTATTTTGCACTTTGTTCCCTAACCTTTTTGTTTTTACACTAATCACCCCAACCGTTGAAAAATGTGCGATTTCCCCCTTTTAGTATTATCTGACGGTATATTTTCGGAATATTCCGTTGAATGGCCTGATTTTTGACTTATTGAAGGATACTTTTGTCATTTAATATTTATCCAATGGTTTATTAACCACAATAAGTGAAAACTGTATAAATAAGTGTATAAAAATCTCTCCCTCTCACTTTTACAAATCCAAATTAGAGATGACTACTCTCAATAGTTTCTTCTCTCCAGCTTCGCACTTGATAGAACCCAAGAAAAATTTCAGCCTCTCAATTTCTCCATCTTATCATCTCCCCAGGCTTTCAAAGCCATTATTAAATTTAAATCTTGCCCAGAAAATCAGGCCTTTTTGGCTCGTTAACGCTGTCACAGAAGACAGAGAAGTTGCCTCCACGGAGAAAATCAGTGACCAAGATGAAGAACAGACTTCAGTTTTGAGAAAAATGGAGGGGACTGAGAGAAGTATTCTTGGTATTACCTCTTCTGATAGATTACTCAATGCTGCTATTGTTCTTGGTGCCGGTCTCTTGCGGTCACCAAGTTGCTTACAATTGATCATGACTATTGGCAGGTGAGTTTCTTCATTTTGCCTTCATATACTCTTGTTTTCCTTTCCTTTTTTGTAAAAATATCACATTCTGAATCTTTGGTGAATGGAAATGAGTGTAATCCCTTGCTGAATTGAAGTTTCATGTGCGTTTAATGTTCAATTTTGCATTTCTGATACCAAATTATTTCGTGTGCTTTTATATGTTTTACAAGCTCTTTGATTACAATTAAGGTGTTAAAAATGGAGTCCAGTTGAGTTTTTCGTGAAATTAGTGGATATTACTATGAAATCTCTTTCGAAATTTCTTTGATTTGTGATTTTAATTTCCAGGGGTGGATCCTCTATGAAGTGTTGAGGTATGCACCTGAGCACAACTGGAATGCTTATGAAGAAGCCCTTAAAACACATCCCGTATTGGCTAAAATTAATATACAGTTAATAAACCATTGGTTAAATATTAAATGACAGAAGTGCCCTTCAATAAGTCAAAAATCAGGCCATTCAACGGAATATTCCGGGAATATACCGCCGGATAATGCTAAAGGGGAGAAATTGCACATTTTTCAACGGTTGGGATGGTTAGTGTAAAAACGAAAATGTTAGGGAGCAAAGTGCAAAAGACCCTATACGTTGAGAGGCAAAGTACAATTTACTCTTAAATTTAAGATGTTTTATTTTAAACTTTTCAAATATTACAATAGGTTTTAAAATTACATGATGTATCAAGATCAAATATATTATTAGCAAATGTTAGTATATGTATGCATCTTTTGAACAAATTATTGTGAAATTGATATGTATTATAATTTTATGTGTAGAGAGATTGCATTCATTAAGTTTTAAAAATACTTTTCCTATAAAAAAAATGCTCAACAAAATTTATGTATGCAAGTACCGCATGCATGGGATACTAGTTTTCATTAAAAAGAAATGACATTATATTACACCCAAAAGAAAAAAAAAATAACAATTCTCATTAAAGACAGAGATATTGAAACAAATATATCAAAAAAATTGCCAAACATTTCACAATTATAGAATAAGAAACAATAAAATAATCACGATTATCATCATTGATGCTAAAATATGTGGTTTTGATACGTTTCTGTCAGATCCGTTGCAAGTCTTTTCTTCCCTGGCCATGATAAGATAAGAAAGAGCAAAAAGAATCAAGAATTCATATCAAAGAAGAATATACAGATATTTTAACAAAAGTATGAAGAATTTTTTTTTAAAAAAAAAATTAAATTTAAAGTGTAAGAAATAATGGAAACAAGAATCATCACCATTATCATTAATTTTGGAGGATACGGAGAGGTGAAGAAAGAGGGAGCAATGACGAAATTACTAGCACATGTCTAGCTCGTCTGGCTATTTGGTAACGATTTTTGGGGGGAAAGAAATACGTCAAGATTGTTAAAATTATTTTTTATTGAAAAAATATAATCTTTCTTCACTTTTCATGCATAATTAATGATAACTTCAGCATTGTTTTTTTTTTTTTTTTTGGTCAATTATGCTATATTTTGTTGTAGTATAAAGTTGACTCAAAAAGTCCTCGAATATCAAACCTGATTGTACAAAGCTTGAACCTATATAGCATGAACACAATAAAATAATCGAGTTTTAATTCGGTTCATTCGATTTGAGATCCAGCTTGACCTTGGAAAATGTTTTAGTTCTGCTCACTCATTTGCATCCTTAAGTCATTTGTGCCTCTTCCCCAACCTCTTAACTTAGAAATAATCTCCTTCTCCCACTGACCATTGGAAGTGCCTTTTCAGGCAAAAAAAAAATAAAGAAAAAGAAAGAAAGAAAAGAAAAAAGGTAAAATAAAACTCTTTGTTTGATCAATTGTTTTGGTTAGCGGATATTGATGAATGTGATATCCAAAGCTTAATTACTGGCCAATACATTGCATCAATTTATACATTTGTTCTCAATAGTTTTATCAGTTAAAGTTTCAGCAGCTAAAAAATTATAAAACATTTCCATTGTAGATTTCATGAAGTAATTTCAAAATGGGTTGTATAATTACTTATTGTAGATATTGGAATAGATCTCGTGGTCTGACAAGACTTTGTATCGTCATAACTTTTCTAGACTTGGCAAGAAACACATAGCCGACCACCCTTCGTACAACGCCATACAATGATGACCAAATCCTTTAAGATATGAAAGATTCAGTTGCATCGAGATATTATCCTATCAACATTCATAATAGGTGTTTTGTGGTTAAGAGGAGCATGGGAAAGGCAGCAAAAGTGACAGTTTATAACCTGTTTCAATACCCTTGATTCTTTCAATGTGGGGACGGGCCTTGGTATCATCAACATTGTTAAAATGATCACTTCAATGCAAAGTGTCCCAGTTTTGTCCTTCAAGACTGATTCTCTTGAAAGAAATGCAAAATACGCACCATGGTGTAAGGAATTCTTGGATGCTTAGATCATGAGTACCTGCAAACGAGGCAATTAACTCAAAAAGGCGACGTCATTTACAACTTTGAAATAATTCTAATCAACCTTAATTCCCTGAGTAGGAATCGGTCGATGGAAGTTCTTTAGACTTTGAGAACAACAGCAAAACATATATGAGATCGACATTCTTGATTCAGTTACAAAAGAGTTGAAACATATTCTACCTCAAGAAACACAAACTTGTGAACAAAACAGTAGCAGCACAACACTTTTATGTAATAAAACAAGAACAACACTTTTATGTGACAAAACATGAACAGAGCATCAACCTAAAATTACAACAAATTATACAAAGTTAACTTCCTAGTAATAGCTCCTGATACTATCATCTTGAACTGTTATACCATCATTACAATCATCTGAAAAGCTGATACTATTTAGTCCCTCGCCAAACAATGACTCAATTTCTTCTTGATCGTCTTCAACTCTAGCCCATTCACGAGTTTCTCCCTCCAAGTCTTAACGTGTCAAGTTCCATAACCACTTCCTTCATAGTCGGCCTCTCGTCCCCTCTAACATTTAAGCACTTCTTCGCAAGTTTAGAAACTTCCATAATCTGCTCCCTCATCTCGTCACAAACTATATTCTCTTCAAGAATTTCAAATAAGCGATCTTTCCTCAGAGTATAAAGAAAAAAGTTGGCTAAATTAATCTCCTCCTCTGGCTTATCGTAGCTTAATGCTTTTCTTCCCGTTAATAGCTCCACAAGAACTACTCCAATCGCTTTTCTCAGTTAACTGGCTTGTCTGCATGTACTCAGGATCAAGGTACCCGAGAGTCCCTTGAACCATAGTAGATAATTGTGCTTGATCCATAGGGACAAATCGAGAAGCTCCAAAATCTGATACTTTAGCTGTGAAAAGAGCATCTAAAAGAATATTAGCTGACTTAATATCTCTATGAATAATAGGAGTAGAAGCCGCAGAATGCAAATATGACAGCACGCCAGCAGTTTCAGCTGCTATCTTTAAGCGCTTTTCCCAACTTAAAAACCACGTCTTATCCTTATTATGTATGTTTTCATAAAGCGTTCCATTGCCAATAAACTCATAAACTAGTAAAGGAACTTGTGTCTCCAAACAGCACCCAAGAAGATGAACTATGTTCCTATGTTGAACTTGTGTAAGAATAATCAATTCATTGATAAACTGCTCGATTTGAGATGGATCAATTTCTTTCGACTTCTTGATGGCGACTATTTTGTTATCCTGTAAGACACCTTTATATACTGTTCCATAGCCTCCTTTGCCGATTATCATGCTTTCGTGGAAATTATTTGTAGCTTTTTTTAGCTCTGAAGAAGTGAAAATTTTTACCATTTCCAGCAATGATCTATCGCGTTTCTTGAGCTTTTCTTGAAGCAATAAGCCACCGTTTTGGAGGAAGAATGTTTGTTTCATTTTGATTAACTTTCGTCTTCTTAGTTCAAAGTATGTCCAGCAGGCTACGAATATCAGAGCTATGATGCCTAGTGCAGATCCTGTTTCAAGAATTCAAGTGCCAAAAAATATAGATTAACTTTCATTTCTAGTGTTTTTATTGATGATTCAAAGGGAGTTGAGATGAAAATCTGATGGCAGTTCATACAAATGAGGGAGGGTAAATCGCAATTTTTGCACTCAACTTAAAGTTATCGGGACAACTTGTTGGTAAAGTGAGTTTCTACACAAAATGTACGGTTCGAAAAGGCCATAAAGTGGACTTTTAAACGTAATATAAGATCGAATGGGATGGCACCTCACTCACTCAACTTAAAGTTATCGGAAAACGTTGTACTTAAAGTGAATTTCCATGCACACTATACAACCCGAAAGGGCTGGCAAGTGGATTTTTGACGTAATATACAATCGAAGAGTGCCCCATGCGAATTTTCAGCTAAATGAATTATGTAGCAAGATAATTAATATGTGGAATTTTATGTACCTTGTTAAAGGATATTCTTATCACTTTTCACATTTCCATCATAAAATTCATTTTGCAAATCTTTGAGTGTCAAGAGGGAGAGATAACAAAAATCAAGAGTATCCATCAGTAAAGCACGTGAATATCATACAGTAATAATGTATCTACATATTTCACCTCAAAATCTATTTGGGCTCAAAATGCTCTAATTATTAAGGGGCAAAATGCTTTTAAGTTATTTTTTGATGATTAATGCGTCAAACCAAACAAATTTGGGTGAGTGAAGTGTAATTTACACATAGATAAAATTAATAAATTTGTCACAATGAAAATAACTAGTAATTAAGGCTGTCTACTAACCTGCAACAAGTTTGAGTGCAAGCAATATATCATGAACGCAACCATGATTTCCATCACCACGATACCCTATGGGGCAAGAGCACCTGTAAGTCCCTTTTTTGTTTTCACAATGGCCTTTGCATTTGTTGAGCCTTGGATCTTTACATTCATCAATATCTGCAGCAAGAGGTTGG
>JACFYI010003092.1:1827444-1837484 GCA_014898755.1 Handroanthus guayacan | reverse complement strand
TATAACTAGCGTCCAGTCCACACTTAATAAACTTGAATATAAATAATTAATATATATAGTTCATATACATTGAATTATAATAATTTATTTTATGTATATTTACTGATTAATATATTTAATATGAATAAATATATAATTTGATATGAAGAGATATTTTGTGAATTTTGACTTGTTATTAAATTGTAAGTAATTATTATGATAAATTAACAATAAAAGATACTTCAAGCGTAAATAAAATATACCACAAAATAACTACTGATGGATTTGGGCCACCACTTCTCCACGTTCGACAAGATGTCGAAATTATTCTGGGCCAATAGTAAGCCTGAACCCAGTTCATGCAGCCCAACAAATAACCCACGTGCAATTAGCATGTACATGATGAATGAGTCGCCCAAAGAATAGCTAACAAACCCTCGTCTCCAGGCTCCTCATTTTACCTGTGGAACTTCTGATTTCGGGTCGTGAAATGGCGATGAACAACGGTCTAAGATCATGTGCTTCCAAGCTATTGAATTCTGCTCCATCAATTGTTCCCAAATCAGGTCTGTTCTTCATTTGCTACTAGTTTTTTTTTTCTTTTCTTTTCTTTTTAAATAGTTTTTTGTTTCTGGATTAATCGGTAAATTACCCCTGTTTTTCAAATCTTTCATTCAAAGAATATACACAGATATCTTTTTATCTATCATGAATATTCCCAGAATGAATACAGAACTTTGTCTTGAATCAACAAAAGATGAATGTCTTGAATCAACAAAAGGAGATTATAATAATGAAGGAAAACAAGAAAGAATTCATAATTCTAATAATGAAGGAAAACAATAAAAAATTAATTTTTGAGCTAAGGTCACAACCGATTTAGTTTGTTTATCTTCTTTCTGATTGATTAGATGAAATTAAGTGGTTGCCCTTCATTTTTCTGGTATTTGATTCCCTTTTTTCCGCATTAGTTGCTAGTTGTTTCGTGTATGTTAAAGGGTATTAATTTGCCTACACGAAACTTGGTTGTAGAAATGGAAAAGCTAGTTATTTTCATCATATTTATACGTGTTGGTGTATATAATATGCAAATGATATACAGACTCTGCTCTGAATGTACGTGAAGTTGTGAACATTTTATTCCAAGTATTGGAACTGTCTGGGCACAATAGGTTTGATGTTAAGTTAATGATCAAAAGGGATTTAGACCCAATGAGGAATGGTTATTGGAACTTTTACTTTGTGATTTATCTTGGGTTTGGCTGGTACATAAAACGGAAAAGGAAAGTGAAAATGCCAAAAGGTTCTATATGTTTGATTTGTGACTCATGATTGTTGTCGCTTAGGAATTGTGTTCTTTTGACATTTTCTTTTGTAGTAATGCTCTATTTGTATATCAAAGACGAAGAAATGAGTTACTTGCCTGAAAAAGCTGATTTTGGACTGTGAAAATTTTATTTGGTTGTCATTAGCTTGTCTTGCTGTACACAATATGCTACTTGGGCAGATATTTATAAGCTAATTGTTGGCTTCTTTTCGTTTTTTGGCTGTTTGCAATATCTTTCAACATGATCTTTGATTTCTATGTCATGCACAAGAAATGTTTAAGATGGATTTATGGATAGGTGAAAATGACAAAATGGTTCAAAGTTCTAAGTTGTGTTACTTAGTTTTCTTGTTTCTCTGTCTCAATTTTTTATTCATATGGATTTTTGGAGTATCTCATATGAAATACATGCTTAGATATGTAGAGTTTTCATGTGAATATTTTGAATATCAATTATCAATACATGTTACATACAAAATCTAGAAAATATGGAAGAGTGTAGAATTGCAAGTTTGTATTTATGTTGTATTTGTCTTGGTATTATCAACTATGTTGTGCCCAAGTGTTTCCTACTGCTAGCAACTTAGAGTTGTGGTGATGAAAATGCAATGATAAATTAATGATTTAAAGCTGGTGGTATTTCAAGCGCCGTGAATTAATTAAATTCTCTTGTGTTCTTATTGTTGAAACCGCATCACTGGAAAAGTAAAAATATGGTGTACGGAGTGTCAATCACCATGCAGCTACTTTTTTGAAAAATGTGATATTAATATTTCTGCAATTGTGGAATGATCTAAATATTGACCTTTGTTGATTTCGTTCTAGCTTTTATCTTCTAATTTTGTATGAACTCTCCAATGCTCTCTTTTTATATACCATGTTCAGACTTTGTGGTGTAAATACACGAAGGATCTGAATTATGCTATGTTGGATTTAATAATGTGATTATCCATCGAACTTCAGAGTTATGCTACTTTGGATTCAATAATATGATTATCCCATCGAACTTCACTTAGTCAGCTTGGCTGTTAAGTTGCAGTTTAGACTACCTGAATGGCCTCAATAATTTGTTTTCTAGAAATTCACATTTTACGAATTCCAATCTTCTCGACCTCTTCCCTCTCTCAACTTCTCGGAACTTGCCATTCACCAGGTAGTCCTCTTCGTATCAGCAGTCAGTCTGATATGTCGTGACTTGTAAGGAAACAAACAATTAAAGCTCAAATTTGGAGTTGCACAACTTAAAAAACTGAAATATACTTGTTTTACAGTTAAATATCTTCAATGTTATGAAATAGCAGTTTCATTATATCAAGAGAAGGAACTATGGAGAAATTACCATTTCTTTTGACTGAACAAGTATTGCTTGGTTAAAGTTAGGAATAATTACCTCAAACGTCCCCTACAGTTTGGCCTAATTCACTGTGAAATTACGATAAGAGCTCCTGCTTTTAGTAATTGACGGAAAAAGTTAGCGTGGTGTAACATCACAATTCCACCCCCTGCGCATATAACCATTCCAAGTAGACCCCCTGGTCAAGGGTCTACTTGTAATCTTCCATAGGTTTCCTTGAGTTTTACTTAGATGAACTAACAAGGAGTGTCATTGTAAGTTTCCAAACCAAAGGGGGTTGAGGTAAATTATTCATTAAAATTATAATAATCTCAACATAGAATGCTACAGCTTTCCTGTATTTTGACTTACGAAAAAAGTGAAATTGTTTCTCTCACTCACAGTAAATAGGGGCATTCACTCAACTACCATTAAGAAGATGGGAGGAGGACACGGGCACGATGAGCCTTACTATCTTCACGCAAAGCACATGTACAACTTGGACAGGATGAAACACCAGAAACTAAAGGTGACTCTAGGTGTTTTTACTGCATTCAGCATTGGGGTCGTTGTCCCTATTTATGCTGTCATCTTTCAGCAGAGGAAGACTGCTTCAGCATAATTTTCTCAGCGTAATTTTCTCATCAAATTCATATTTGCTGTAATAACCGAAACTATCTGAAACATTTGTGGAAACAAAAGCCATGAACCCATTGTTTCAAAAGAATTGATAAGTTTCTAAGCACTCGGTTTAGCCTGTGCAGTTTCTTCGCGCTCTTTTGTTCTGAAAATAGTTGTTTTGATCTCTTGCTTTATCAATAAATCAGATTTCTTGGATATGCTCCAACTATATTAAGGGATTCTCATTCTATTGTGTTAATGCATTGTCTGCTATCTTTGTTTGCTTATCGAAGCTCTAGCTGACATTCTGTTTATATATATGTGTGTGTGTGTATCTATGGAGACATTAAGTTGTATATGTATACATATATGTATATATGTACACAGATACATTAAGTTATATTTTGGACACACGTTGAGACTTGAGAGCATATTGTATCTGATGATAAAAAATTTGCAGTGTGTTAATACCATTGTTTCAAAAATCAAAATGGATGTGCCTATGGTCCTGCAGGTTATGCGTTGGACTGATTTAATCATTCGACAAGTATGATGTAATACTGATATCTTACATATTTTTAATATAAATAAAAAATACATGCACATATTATTGCTAGCATTATCAGTAAGTATGAGAAAAAAAATAAAGAAAAATTAAGGTCAACTCTGTAATAATTTTTACAAATTGTATTTCATTATAGGTGTTCAAATATTGATCAAATTATCAAATTAAGGTGAAAAATTAAAGAAGAAGTACAACTAGAGTACATATGTATGATAATTGAATTTCATGAAATCCAACAAAAGAACAAAATACTAGTGGTACTTTGGTTAAGAGACTACGCCCGAAGTTACTAAATGAGATTTATACTTCTTGGAGAAAATAATAATTAAAAAATTTGTTGAACCATTAAACTGATTTTTCGGATTTTTGATCGATTTTGACTGGTTATAACTAATTTAATTATCTATTGATTTACTAGGTGGAATCCCCTAAGTTAGTTTATTGGTTCCTAGTCAAACCGGCTAGTCGAGACCAGTTTCAAATCAACGACTAATATAGTATAGATAATTTTTTGAAGTATTATAGATACAAGGTTTCATTTTAAATTTTTAATTGTCACACTACAAAATTAGTGTCAGCTTAACAAAGAAACTACAGCAAATGTATTACTTATGAGCACACATCAATTGAAGCATATTATCATTATCCTAATTCCTAAAGTATTACAACATATGGATCTTGAGGCCCTTTAAACAATAATTTTACCCAGATAATTGTCCTTTTTCATGTATGTGGTGTTTGCAACCAATTGTAAGAAACACTTATTTTGATTATGAGTTGTTAAAAGCTCTTTGTGAGTGTCTAAAACTCTCTTATGCTGTAAGTTTTCTAAAATTAAAAAATAATAACATATAATCTGGAGGTATTGTAAACTATTCCTAATAAAAATAAGAGATTATAATTCTAAACATCACCAATTTTTGCTGACTTATAATAAATTATTTGATGATTATCAAATATCAAGTATATTTTATTTATAGTTTCTTTTAATAAATTATTTGATGATTATCAAATATCAAGTATTTTTTATTTATAGTTTCTTTTTTTCAACTTTCCACAGAAATAGTTATTAAATGTTTGGGTAATTTGTTACAAATTCCACAGTAGTACTGCTGAAGCAATTGTACAATAGAGAATTGGTGTGGCTTTGCTATTACAAGCCCAAATTATCCTTCCACATTTGGTATTGCATACAAGTGATATCTTGCTGAATGGACTACACAAAGACATCACTTTTTGGAAAATAAATGTACAATAAATTCAGACATTGATGTACTGTAATAAGATGCTCCAGCTGTATGTATTTTATATATTCTTGGAATCATCATCATCATCATCATGTATGTGTGTATGTGTATTTTGGGTGGACATGTCCAACAACATATTGTCTGTACAGAATCTACAGTTATGGTTGCTATTTGGTTTTCATATTTCAACATTTCTTGCGAAGTTGCTCAAAGATATTTCCATCGGGGAAAAAAAAATTAAGAAGTTGCTCAAAGATAATTAAGAGCTTCTTTACAAGTATTAAAAAGAAAAGAAAATAGGTAGTTTTCTTTGTGCTATAAATAATTTTCCTTGGGCTATCATTGAAGATAAGAACTCAGATAGGAAAATGAGAAGAAAAAGGTGAAGGTATAATGATTAAGACGTAAAGTTCCTTTAAAGCGCATAAGAAAAATTCCTAGCATTTTTTTTTCCTAAAATACAAGAACCTAACAAAGGGTTAATGTATTGCTCACTGAATTTCAAGATTTGAGAATAGTAACCAAGCACGATGGATCCTCTATTACAATTCGTGTTTCATCTCTTCTTTCACTGTGCAGATGCTTGCCACATATATACCATCTACAACCCTATATTTTTGTTAAAAAAAATTAATTTACTTAGCATGTATTTAAGATATGAAATAGAAGATAAAACGCCATTTTATAATAGAGGATCTTAACCAATAATCGAGTCGAGTAGATCTAATCAAGCCAGGTTGTGTGGTCTGCTTGTTTATAGAATCCTAGAACTTGACATAAAGAAAGTCACTAGGATGGTTGGCTTTTGCCTAACGAAAATTCTGCAATGTTTAAGTAAGTGAATTGAGTAGGGAAAATGGATAAAAACAATGAATAGCTGTAAATAATTGCACACTTGCATATCTTTTTGGCTGCAAGGTATTTATAGTTGGTGTTATTTGTCACATATTATGTGGATAACTTGACTCGAACTAAGCCCCACAATTTCTTTTCTAGCACACTGTCATAGTTTTACTTCACTTAAGTTGGGCCGGATCCATCGATCCGACCCAGATGCACTTTGGAGGATCTATTTGACCCACTTAGCAAGTTGTTCAGGGGACATTTTGGACATTTTATATTTTAATCACGTAAGTATCAATCTACAATTTAAATCAATTATTGCAATCCAAAAGAATGGCATGAACTTATGGAATCCAAGATAAACAATTAAACATAAACTGACTATAGCTGAAAAAATGTCACAGCTTTTAAAGGGTACTTTAGAGTGATAATTATCCATTATTTTGTGGGGTTAATCATATCCAATTAAAAAGGACATATCTAGAGAGCTTAATAATCCCTTTCTAAGTTGCTTTCAATTCTTGATGTCCACAGAAAGAAAAGGGAAAGGGGATCCAATGAATTTGTGAAGGGGATTGGTCATTTTCAGCAAACAGAATCAAGAAAAAAGCAGTAGCATGCTTTTCTGAATATAGGCTGTATGAAAGAGAGACAAAACAAGGTGACTTGATTCCTCTTTAATTCCCATCCTCTCTTGATTTGATCATCAAACTGTTTTCATGTGCACTTGTAGCGTTCATTCACATATTTATCTCCTTCAATTATTGTTTTCTTTACATGATAAAAATGGAAGCATAACATCCCTTGTTGGGAATTATTGTAAGAGTTTTTTTATCAGTTGTGAAAAGTTCGATTAAAGTAATATGTCACCGCACCTGACTGATCCTTTTACAAGGAATGGTTTATAGACTATAATTGTACACAAGTTTGAAAACGTGACCTTTGGAGCAATCACGATCCCTTTATGGCATAGATGACCGATTCACAAACTATTACTGTAAATGGATTCAAAAATATAACCTGTTATATCTACTAGAAATTTTTTCAAACTCAATCTAACTTGTGACCTTCGGAGAGGTCACTAGGGATAGGGTGAAGGATGAAAAAGCCGTTTGATAAAGCTTATAGGATAAGGTTTGCATATGCAATTGTGAACCAAACCAGGTCAAGGTATCAGATTGTCGATCGAAAAAAGGCAAAATGTCGACCGCAAATGAAGGACATATATGCCTCGATTCTAGGATTAGGGTATTTCTTGCTATGAGCCTACGAAGATGAGAACTTAGTTAGCTGATTTTCTACCCCTAGCAATCCCATCAATCTCTTTATGGTATTGATGGTTGGTTCACGAGCTATTACTATAAGTGAGTTCGAAAACGTAATTTTTTAGTAATAAGCAACGAGTCAAATCAACTAAACTATACATTCTAATCTCTCCTTCAATTATTGAATTGTTGATTTTTCATGATGTATTGTGTCTCCAGGTCATGACATATGAGAAGACTTCTCTCTCTACTTGCATGTTTGGCTCATAAAAGTCTTTGCTTTTAAATGATTGTTATTACTATACTTTAGCCATAAGGAAATATATATTTCATATATTGCCTGGCAGAAACAACAGCTTACTTCCATTAAGAATGATTCCAAGATCCACTCTGTAATAATCACAAGTGGACAATTTAACTAATTTGGCAGCCTCATTAAGGACAGATAGACATATGCATTTAGAAAGGGAAAGACATGGGAATTTTTTTATTTTTTATTTTTTGTGGTGAAATATGTTACATGGTAGTTTTTTTTTTTTTTTCTTTTTTTGAAATTTTAATTTTGTATCAAAGAGGACCGTTGTTGGATTTCAATTACGTCTCTGAGAACTCGAAATCTCGATTTGGATTGTGGGCCCACACAACCAGGCTCGACAAATATACTTAGAAAAATTCAAAACTATAGAACTATTAGAGAAATTTGTCCTGATTCACATTGATATTGATTATGGGATAGGGAAATACTATTCACTAAATTATTTCCATCAAGTCCAACTACGTAATCCCATCATTGTCACATAAGGCAACTATTTTACAATAAGTTGATTTTCTACCCTATCAAATAAAAAAGTCACATAAAATTTTGTTGGACGGATAATATTATCCAGACTCTTCTTTTTGACCTTTCTTGTCCCTACCTTCACTTATTTATTTACTTAATTATGCTCGTGAAGTAAAAACAATTCATATTTTTATGCATCTCGTTACAAACTCAAAGTCATGTTCCCATGAAAAGTTGAGTGGATATGTAATATGCACTAAGAATCCATATATTAATTTAACTTTTTGTTATACCTTCAAATTCATTATACAAATTAGGATAATTACCTAAACATCTTTTGAAGTTTGATCTAATTGTAATAATACATTTGTAGTTTGAAAAAAATACAACAACACTTCTATATTGTTGGATTTTTTGGGATCTAATCGTAATATAATGCAAGCTCATTTTAATTTCTGCTTGTTAAACTCACAACAAAAAGTGCTTGTCATAATCTTCGAATCATTAAGAATGTCTTGTGTTATTAACCTAAATTTCAATGAGTGTTCAAGCTATATATGTGTGTGTATATATATCTATACTATTATAAAAAGAAATACAATTTTGTGCTTAAAATGATTGTTTGGAAACTAAATTTTTATAATTTCAAGTTTGTCCTTCAACTACAACAATTTACCACTATTTTAATTACAATCATTCCACTATTATATTTTAAATTGATGGGGGACCATGTGCATAGTTCCTAGTTATTGTAAAGAAAAAGGTCATTTTATGTCTAAAATAATAGTTTTAATATCAATTTTCATAATTTCAACTTTATTCTCCTGCGGTCACTTTTTTAACTAAAACCATTAGTGTGTATATATATATATATATATAGAGAGAGAGAGAGAGAGAGAGAGAGAGAACAAAGTGTCGGCATGAATGGCATCCTCAATGTTCTTCCAGATAAGCTAAACAATAAACTTTAATCTCTTTTATAGCCCTTCCAACCCATAAAATTCCACGTAAGGAAAAGACTAAAGAGAAAGGCCCTCAATGAGGAAAACAAGTCAAAACAATTATAGCAGCAGACTCAGTGTACGTTCTCCAATCAGATCATTATTCATTCATGCCTTGATTACTCAGCTTTTTTTTAGCACTGATTGAATGAATGAATGAAAACTTTAATGCACTGACCACTTAACAAATATTGAACTTCACACCACATAATTGTCATATTCCCATTCTGACCCTTGATTTTGCAGCCATATTTACTGCAAAAAATGCACATAGAATTTAGAATTACATACTCGAGGTGTTGTTCCATAATTATGAGTTCCATGGGGTTGTCCGGAAAGAGGTCCCGAGGAGTGGGAGAGGGTTCTCGATATATTAACTATCTCAAGTCTCTCGATTATTTTAATCTAGAACAACGATAGATATTAATGTACCCCTATTAAGGGATTTGTTTAAGTGTCGTCGTTGCATCCAGTATACATCCAGTTTACCCAAATGAGGCCTAGTATCATAAAACCTCCAGTCTTAGATTTGGGAACAGACACATGGTTATTTTGTTTCACAAAAGGAACGATGATGAACCAAATCTTTCGACACAAATGTCCGACCCTATCAAGATATTGTCCCTTATCACATATCCAATGAATGCTTTTGTTTTCAAAAGACGTTTTAAAGAATGCAAGAGGGATTTCAATATATCAACTGTCTTAAATTCTTCGACTCATTTCACATGGGACAAGACCATCTTCACAGAACATAATGCCCCATTTGCTTCTTCAAAACACAACACTCTCAACTTGATGCAAATACTCAATTCAAGAGCCAACAAAAGAAGATAACAAAGGAGAAAGGACTTGAATGGAGAAACCACAACAAATATACTAACAAAAGTAACAACACATAAAAAAGGTATTCACACAGTCTGAAAAATTTAACCTAACTATGAGAAAGCCAAGAATACTACAATCACTTGAGCAAGAAAAATCAAGAAAATATAGAAAAAGTTTTAAAAAGTGCAAAAATATTAAATGGGAAATTTATTGTGAATCCTTCGGATTTTCATCGCCGCCTCCCCCGTCG
>JACFYI010003092.1:1775936-1790150 GCA_014898755.1 Handroanthus guayacan | reverse complement strand
TTTTTAATGGAGGTTCGATGTTGGGTGTCTAACTACTTTAGAGGTTTGAATACACGCTCAATTATTCGTAAGATGTTGCTTATACCGAGTATCATGCACGGAGGAGGTGCGATGTTTTTGGTGATTAAGTGAAGACTTGTGTAGCTAGCTTAGTCATGCTACCATCTATGCTTTTTGAAGTCGTGAGCCAAAAAAAACGCAAAAATGCAAAAAGTTTTATGCCTAGTTTAAGTTCTTACTAACTTGTTGATGCTTATTTTATGGCACATTACTGAAAACTAAGAGTGAGAAGTTGCAGAAAAAGTTATTTAGTGACAAATTCAATCATGTGGAAACTCTTGCTTCTAACATCAACTGTGTAGATGCCACCAATAGGATGAGTATGCTCTTTAGTGGTGTCTATATCTATTGAAGATTTGTTCTATGTCATCTTTGATTTATGAGGTAAGTGCATGTATATGCTCTTTAGTGGTGTCTATATCTACTGAAGATTGGTCCTATGTCAATGTCATCTTTGATTTATGAGGCAACTTGTATGAGAGTGTTTGGTAATGCTTTTCTTGTTAACTTCTATGAGGCAACTTATACTTCACCTTATGAGAGCGTTGGATAATGCTTTTCTTGCTAATTTTTTAGTTTTTAGTTATTGGAAAGCGTTTGAGGAATGTCTGATAAGGTGACTTTTGCCTTTCTTGGAGGGATTTTAAGGTAAAATTTACTAGAATCTCAAAACGCTCGCAGTTCTATGTAACTTTTCATCAAAAGAGTTGGCAAAGTTTAGGAATATTATTTTTTCCAGCAAAAGATAGTAATTACAGATGCTAACACTACGAAAACATCACATATTTCGTAAACAATGCTGTTGTTTTTCTTAAATCCCTCTTTTTTTTTTTTTTTTAACCTTTGTAATTGTAAACTCTTTCAACTTTTACTACTAACTTTTTACCATTTAAAGATGAAAAGCATTTCATCCCCAAGGCCACAAAAAAAAAAAAAAAAGTGCAAAACACCTTCTCTGCATACACTACGGTTATGTACTTGAATTCCTATATAGCACTAGACAGCTTGCACAAGTTTCCTTTATTAGTATCTCTTACACAATCCACATTCACAGACAAGATATATAGTAAAAAACTGGAAACGTTGATGGACAAGATTGTAAGGAGGCAACTAAATTCTACAGTTGTATGAGTACAATTACCACAACAGGAAGAGAAGTGAAACTATGCCACTTAAGCCTAGAATTCTAAACTAAATTGTTTAACAAGTACATATGAAATACAAGCAAAAAATACACTACCAAGGAGAACCAAAAAAGATTGAGAAACTTACTAAGGATCACATTGGCAGTGTGCATTTCTTCTGAGAATGCCCAAGCATATGGCATCGGCCACATTGAACGACTCGTTTTGGGCGTTTTAGACTCTCTATGCGGAGAACCTTCTTTTTGGGTCGACCGGGAGGCCTGCGAGTTTTTGGCGGCCGGATTATGATATCAACTTTAGCACCTCCTCCCTCAGCCCCCTCACTGGGCTCCTTCCAGAGGCTCTTGTCAGGGATAGAATATATCATCTGTGAGTAGGTTTCGCGATAACTGTGAACAGTAAAACAATGCTCGGCGAAAAGATGAGCATTTTGCCCACAGGAGATTAGTGCAGCAGCAGCATGTGCACATGGTAGACCATATAGCTGCCAGCGGCGACATGAGCAGACTCGACTCCTTATGTCCACAATGTTTGTTCTTTCAGTTGAGACGATCTCAAATTCAACTTCGTTTGCACGGAGTACTTTATAACAACGAGCATCAACAATAGCTTCTGAAATCCGCTTTTCAGCAGATGGTACAAGAATTGAGGTCAATCTCATTCCCATGTTACGGCGATCATTGAACCATGATGTTAACTGATGGCGAATATGCTCCATCATTTGTACAATAGGAAGCTCATGACACTCTAATGCCCAATTATATAGCAATTCAGTGACCGTTAACGTAAAGTGGCCATATCGTACCCCTTCAAAGTATGCCACGGCCCACAGCTGGGGGTTGTAACGGTGAAGCCAGGGCAAGATATCCTGTGAGATCTGCACCATCTCAGAGATTTTACTTTCGAATTCGGCTGTTGTGAGTGCATAGACAGCATTCCAGAATATATTCACCAACTTTGAGTTCTTGAAGGTATCTCGAAAGTTCTCACTGATGTATCGCAAACAAAAACCATGAAATGCATTAGGGAAATGTGTCTCAACTGCATCTACCATACCCCTCGTTCTCTCGGAAAGAACTGTGAGCCTGGGCATACTGTCAGTGTTTACTCCAAGAAGCTTCCGCAGCTCCGACATGAACCACATCCAGTTCTCGTCGCTCTCCACATCAACAATAGCTATTGCCAATGGAAACAATGCATCATCAGCATCAACAGCAGCAGCACAAAACAATGTTCCTAGGTACTTCCCTTTGAGATGAACCCTATCTAGTTCCAAAAGTGGTCGACACGCATTTATGAATCCATAAATTGCAGCACGATATGAAACAAACAACCGCTGGAACGAATTATCCTGTCCAATGGCGACAACAGAGGCAACGCTTCCCGGATTAGTCTTCCTTATCTGGTCACAATACGCTGGTAGAAGCTTAAAACCTTCCTCGTAAGTCCCATGTAAAGCAGCCATACTACGCTCCTTTCCCCTCCATGCCTGCATATAAGAGACAGCAACTCCATGTTGATCTCGTATATCTTGCAAAATCTCCTTTGGCTTATACTGTGGATTATCCTTCACACGTGCTTCCACAGATCTTGCCACCCAACCCACAGATGCCTGTTGATGGTGAAGATTCTGAACCCCTTCACAAGTGTGCTCCCCATGAAGCGTTCTAATGGTAAATGTGGGGACTCCGGGGCATTTTGCCACATGGACACGCCATGGACAACCCTCTTTGGAACATTTAGCTATGAACCTACTCCTATCAGATTTCACTATCCTAATCTCAAAATGTAATGCTATAGCTATATCTTTCAATGTCCTCCTACAAGTATCAACATCCGGAAACTCCTGTCCAATTGAAAGCGCAGGGCTCACCAGAGAAACACTTCCATCCGTGCTAGAGATTGGCGTAAGTGCACTTTCATTCATGTGGTTAGCCAAAACAATACTTGTATTGGCATTAGATACTGTGGATAAAGCTTGTTCAGCCATTTCAACCATTCATTTAAATTTTAATCCACACCCAAATTTTAAAACCCATCATCACTTCCTCTTCAAAATACCAACTTTCATTGAATGCCAGGGTTTCCAAACTGCATCCAACAATGCCAAATTCTGCCAACAAGCACCCAGCAAAATCCAATCTTTCCAAATATTTTACCGCAAATCAAATAAATTGCACAAATAGATACCCAAAACAAGCCAGGTTTTCCAAGTAGCTATCTACAAACAACAACAGAAAAACAAAACTAAATTTCACATAACATGCAAACATTCAAAAATTAAAAAACTGGAAGCTCAATATTGAAAAAGAAATCCATTCATAAATGCACATACACAATTCTACTCAAAAATCAATTCAAACGAGTTTACGATCAAATTATTAGTCAATAACTGATTGAACTCCAGTTGGAGTGTAAACACCCAATTCAGCAGAGTACAACAGACCGTAAGGATGTAAGCGAGAAAAAAAGAGAAAGAAACGGCGAACGATTACCTCAAAAGAATGGGTATGCTCCGAATTCGTGAGATCTGAACTACAAACCATACCGATGCGTATGTATGTATCTGTATGTATAGGTGGACAAATATACAAAAGTTATATATCTAATAAAAATCTAATAGGATTACAGATAAAGGTGAAGATGTAAAAATCTTCAAGTTTTGGGGCAAATTTTAGGCAGAAATTATTATTTCCGATGGGTTTTTGATTTATTGCAATTTGCCCTAAATCTCCTAATGGAAGTCGATTTCTGTCGAGAAAATATTGGGGTCTTTACCTTTTGATTGATTTGGTCGGATAAATTAATATATATCTTGAGGATAGAGCTATTTTTTTTTTTTTATTATTATTATTATTATTTTGGGTTTTTTTATCTTTTATTTATTTTTAATTTTCTTGACGTGAGCCCATGATTAAAGAAGGGTTATATTTATAGTCTGAAAATCGAAGGAAATAAAAATTAAAGCGGGGTGAGTTTATCCAAGAAAGATAGCACCTTGGATGAGAAGCTAAATGTCATTTTTGCCCTTTAAATTTTTATTGAAATTATATTCATGGTCCGAAACTATTGATATTGGATTCTTGAGATCCTTGTGAGTTGTTGCAAAGGACACCAAATCCATAATTTTGTAATTTTTCATTAAAGAGAATCTGTTGTGTATAAAGTGTGATATATAAAGTAATTATTTTGTTGATGTGTTTTTGTGTATTATGTTTAACATATTTTTTTAATATTGACCTATCTTAATAATCACTCATAATCAATAAAAAGTCATTACTCACTAATTTATTTGTTTATATTAAATTATGTATATATATACATTAAATATGTTTGTTATATTCTAATCACTAAATATACATAAAACAAATGTTCATTATGCTTTAATATATATTTATTATTTTATATACACTCATCGCGTGTACAATTAACGATAGTA
Source organism: Handroanthus guayacan (assembly GCA_014898755.1). Taxonomy (NCBI): domain Eukaryota; kingdom Viridiplantae; phylum Streptophyta; class Magnoliopsida; order Lamiales; family Bignoniaceae; genus Handroanthus; species Handroanthus guayacan. The sequence goes on along the minus strand of JACFYI010003092.1, from coordinate 1,785,506 downwards.
GAATATAAAGAGAGAAAAGTCAACAAAGATATTTAGAGAAGAAAAACAACTAGAAAAACTTTTGATATTTGAAAAAAGTTCGAAAGTAAAAAGCGTTCAAAAGCGATTCAAAATGATATGGGTTGTTTATTTTATTTTTAGAAAAGCGACTACGATCAAAATTAAAAATGAGAGAACTAATTGTACCATATAACAATACAAAAAGATATAAAAAGGTATTGGTGTTTGTTAGCATCTTTTTCAACAACTATGTCTATTTCTATCAAATCTGTATGCGCGTCTATATTTTTTCACATTCTCATTCTTATAAAGAATACTTATTAACTATGAATCTTTATAGTTTGCATGCGATATTTGACTATTTAACAATTTAACAAGCTATACAAAATATATCAAGTATATATCTGTATTAAAAAGAATCCAATCATCTATCGTCCTAAGTGCATAGAACACGTTTAGTTCGTTGTCCTTGAAATTCATTGTATCATTATTTGTGAGAAGAGATCATTGCCTTGAAAAATAATTGCCAATAATTGCTAGCAATCCTACACAACAATTTCATTTTCAAATTAAAAAAAAAAAAAGAAAGAAAGAAGAAGAAGAAGAGAGTTGAAATTCTTGTATCAACCAATTAGTTAAAGAGATATGAAATTCTTGTATCAACCAATTAGTTAAAGTCTCATCCTTCTCAATTTAATGTTTTTCAATGATTTTAACTCGAAGTTATAATCTATTTTTCACTATAGCCATCTAATGTGGGTAAAAGGCAAAAACAAATTAATGGTGTCCAGCTTTTCATTTTCTGAGTGGGATACCATAAACATGGAAATTTATTTTTCGTCATGTGAATATACATTTTTGTTCTTTTAGTCAAGTGTGCTTTGAGTTTAAAGTTTAGTCCTATAACCTACACAAATTTTACATTTTTTGTCCTTTTTTCATCGGCACTAAATTTTTTTATGCCAAAATCCTACATGACACACTGAAAGTGTGTCTTCTACTGACTTGGCAACATGATCCTTTAAATTTGGTGATTTGGATTTAGAAAATATTAAATAAAAAACAAATATATATCTTTATACACACATATATATCTTTATATATATATATATATGTATGCAAGTGTATAACACATACCTATTTATAAATATATATATATATATATATAGCTTGCGATGCTTGCAGCAGAGGTGGCGGAGGTTGGTGGTTGATGCTGAATTTTTTTAGTAATTGTAATTTTATAATTAATGTGACTAAAATTAAAGTTACACGTTAAAATTTTATAAGTAAGTTAGGAAACTCCTATTATTATTGTTCCCCATACTCCAAAAAATCTTACAACATACTTTTAAAAGTTTATAAGCTCACTGAAACATCCTCTAAAATATTTGATAATGAATTATAAAAGAGGCTCAAGATTTTATTATGTTTCTTTCTTTGTTTCATGTTCTATAGTTTGATATGTCTTGGTCTAGGCATGAACAGAATTAATAAAGTATCATAACATTCCCACTTTTAAAAGATGGAAGGGTTCCTTATGCAAAGCATAACTCTTTTAACAGATTAGATTGCAAATGGCTCGTATTGAAGTATAAACTAGCATAAATATGTTTAATCCCATAAATAAAAAAAAATTGTGTGTTTGTTAAATAAAAAACATGGTGTTAGATTATATTAGCAATTTCTAGTTAACAGTATAACTTTACCGTCTTTTTTTCTAGACTTGTGACTTCTTTTAGCAAGTAATTGAGTTAGTTTGCGGAAAGACCCTTTATATTATATGTAGTTGACAAATCAAATCATGTGAAAAATTAATTTAGCAAATAAAACTTTATAAAAATAATAATTATCACACCACGTCACCATTAGTTCGCAGTATAGAAACTCGTGAAATTAATGACATTACTGCCTCTTGTATTTCCTTGCCAATTTATATAATGTAGTGTTTTCTTGCCAACTTCTTTTTAACATAAGTTTTTTGTTTGCCAATGTTTTCTGGGGTGTAATGGCCAATTTGTCCTTAAAAAATCAATCAGTTTCACAGTTTCAGGTGACGAACTTTCTTGACGGAGGATTTTTTCGCTAATTAAATATTTCACAAGACTCTAATGCTAATTAATTTTTTATAGAATTTGATTTGTCAATTAAACATAACATGAGAAGACCGCTTGCGAAAACCTCTCGAAGAATTTATTTTGTTGCCATCAAATATTTGTCCCTTTTCTGTCACATTCTTTCTACTGTTTTGCTTCTATTTATCCTTGAACCCCATACAGTGCCAGAGAATAGCTTTGTCGAAGGAGATGATATAAGTGGGCAGCCACCATTCGAGGACTTACATTGATTACAATGTATATTTCCTGTAACGTAACATGTGATAGTTGGCTTCTGCAGATATAACTGATTTCCACAATTTTAATGTTTTAAAGTAGATCTTATCCCCAAAATGTAATCGAGTTATTCGATATATTCATTGAATTGATATTTTGGGGTTTCAAGTTATACAGTAAAATAATGTAGTATTTTGATGGAAAAGTCAAATATGAAGTGTTTTGGAATTCTAGTGCATTTTAGCTCAAAACCAAAAATCGTTTTACCAAATACTCACAAAAGCACTTTTTAAAAGTTAAAAGCTAAAAAGCTAGTAGTGAAATATTGCAAATTAACACCCTTTGGATTTCTCTGCCGAAGCTTACCCAAGTTGTGCTACTGTATTGGAACAATTGCAACTAATGCATCGATTTCTTGTTGTTCTTTTTCAAGTTATGGATGTTTTTCAATAAAATATTCAAATTCTTCCAAGGGGTAACATACTCTTAGTTCTACTTCTATTGTAACAAATCAAACCATCTTCACTTATCCTCAGGTTATGGATGTTTCTCAATAAAATATCCAAACTCTTCCAAAGGGTAACATGTTCTTAGTTCTACTTCTATTATATAACAAATCAAACCATCTTCATTTATTTTCAGGTTATGGATGTTTTTCAATAAGATGTCCAAACTCTTCCAAGAGGAAATATGTTCTTAGTTCTACTTCAATTGCAACAAATTAAACCATCTTCACTTATCCTATAAAAACATGATAAAAAAATCTTAGACCATTTTTCAGAACGTTTCGTGTTTCGATATTGACAAGTTTCAGTTTTTTTATTTTAGATTTATCAAGATGGCACAAGAGCCAATCTTCTACTTCATCGGTGATCAAGGTCGTTTTATATTGTTCCAAGATCGATCTATTTAATTATATATAAGGGGTGTTTATAGGATCAACTCTGAATGCTAACGAGGAATGAGATTACTGTAGAGCATAGTTCATTGATGTGTGAAACCTTTTTCTTATCAAACGAGCCAGTGTTTATAATGGATGCAGTGTTGGCCCAATAATCGAGTATATCTCCACGTAGGCTCTCGAGATGTTGCCATGCGTCTATAATGGATGGTTGGGATTGGTCAGGTTGAATATAGGTCATACAGAAGGGACGTGGCTTGAAAGTTAAGGGAGGCGTGGATCCTAGGGGCATGAAGGTAATCTCCATCTAAGTAAGCTGGTTAATGGGCTTGATTTGGCGCAAGCCCAATTATGTCCCATAGGTAAGCCATGTGTTTTAGTTAATTAGTTGGGCTTTCCTTATGGAGCCCTAAGCTCCCTAACCCAACATCTTTCGGCATATCAGACAAACAAGTACGAGGGTTTGCTCTTCCAAGCTTTTGTCTGCTGTAAATTGTATGGGTTCATCTATTTGAGGTATCCCTCCCCCTCTCTCTATCTCTTCCTTTTTTTTTTTTTTTTTTTTTTTTTTTATTCCTTTCTTCTTCTTCTTCTTCTTTTTCTTTTTCTTTTTTTTTTTCTTTTTTTTTTTGGGAATGTATACAAATTGAGGCTGGATCACGGACAAGTTGAATGCTTGATTAAATTTTTTTTTTTTGATAAAGAAATGCTTGATTAAATTAAATGAATCAAATTCAGACGAATTTTTGTTAAGTCGTACAAGATAACCTCAAGTAGATGATATTTTCACATATATATTTTAGGATGGACGTCTGAGAAAAATTCATTTATCTTCTAAAATTATAAGTTGCTCTTGAAGTTTGCGTTTTTTACAAATTTCACGTATGTTAGTCACTGTTACTGAAATTTTAAGAAATTTCCCTTACTGAGAATATTTGTATTGAGATGTGGCTATTGACACGACCACATTATATATTTGTATTTGAATTTTATGGTATATTAAAATTGAATATTCATATCCGCATTCGTCGGATATTTCATGAATATTTGAACATTCGATAATCAATTTAATTATTTGAATACAAATACGATATTCAAAGTTTTTCCATAACCAAATTTATTCTACTCAATATTTGAATTATAGAAGAAACCAAAATATTAAAATTTCATGCATAAGATTGTTTAGCTAAAAATACTTTCAATAGATATAAAGAAACTAAATAATTAATGATTAACACTTTAAATGCATTCATCAAAATAATAATAGATAAAGTTGAATATTAATATTTTGGATACGGATATATATATATATATATATATTGTAAATGGGCTATGCTTCAATGGAATTTGATAATGTATACTTTATTATTTTTTTAACTTATCGGATAGTGTCAAGTCCAACTAAAAGCATAGTATATGAATGGCAGCATCAATGTTTTCTTTATCACTCGACAAACTTACAAATTATTACATCATTTGAAGATTAGGACAAGTGCATTTCATTATCAATTTTATTTGGGCGGCAATATCCTTTTTATTTTTCATAAAAAAGAAGATTTGCTTGAATACGGGATTAATCAGTGTTATCTTAATTAATTATAAAAAGGGATTAATATGCATTTTATTTTAGAAAGTGGAAGTATTTTGCGGCTGAAATAATAATGACCATGAAGATTGGGCATTGAGTGGGAAATACACCGACAGCCAATATGGTCAAATGAATAAATGAATGTTGGATTTGAATTTAATGAAATGATTAATTGAATTTGGGAATGCCGACTTAGGGGTCCATTCAAGTCTATTTCAAGTCCAATCAAGTATACCATTCTTGTCTGGTTTATATCATTGAGATATAAAATTTTATTTATTTTAAAAATATGCATGCATTTGATAATGGGATAATCTTGATATTGAGGAATAACGATGGTTCAAATTAGATATTTCTTGGTGGTGAGGACCATTCGAGCCACTCCTAAGAATGGTAGCTATCCTTACCACACCTTTTTCATTTATATGTAAGAAAAGATATTGAAATATTTTAACTTGATAATGATTTGAGTACGGTAAATTTTTTTCGGCAATTGGTATATGTTACACTATGATTTTGAATCAGAAGAGTGTCTCTTTGGGCATTGTTACATGTGTGTCGCAAAAGGGCATAAGAAGTAATGATTACTTGACGTCTTCCTTACCTTCCTTTGGCTTATTATTGAATGTCTAACAGGATTTCAAATTTAATGATGACAACTAACATTGGTTGCATTTGTTGTAGGACTTAACCTAGCACTTTGCAACAAAAGCTGATGATAACCATGCACGACATGTATTTGTGCTATAGAAGGCAGCCATCATGTCAAGTCATGGTAAGATGGGTTTCAAACTTGATTATAAACACATAAAAAAGTAACGTTCAAGGATCGTTTGAACAAAAAATTTTCAATGTTCAATCAGTAATTGATAGAAAGTGAAATTAGCCAGAAAGAATATTGATGGATAATCAAAGAATAGTGTTATTTGAGAAATAATTTACTCTTGATGTGCCCCCATTTAAGATTTACTTGATTAAATGAACTAAGTATTGGGTTTGTAATTGAATCAAGTCCATCCTATTCAGATACATAGATCATCAAATAACTTTTTTTAAAAAAATAAAAAATAAAAAATTGATAGCTTACTTATTGATTGAAGGTATAAAAGCCTTTATGTTGTGTCGATATTAGATAACTTCTAAGCTATGAATCTTGATGTAGTTGGCAAGACATCCAACCCTATACATTACAAAGTGAATTTAGTCAATAATGGAAATTATTTATCAAGAGAAATTGAAGGTTCAAGTGGAGCAATTGGTAGCCTACTAGACCTATATATGTATTTCTTCATCAAGTCACATTCTTAATCGAATTGCATTTAAATATCAATTAGACAAGACAAAAGTTGTGGGATCTTCACAAAATTTTGGTGTCCTTTCATGGGCCACGAAAGTTTGCTGTCCTTGATAATGACAATTTCATTGTTTACACACATAATTTTTCATGTGAACTTAATTATCTTATTTAAGAATAAAAAATGAGTAGTATACAATTGGAAATTGGCCCGATATCAAGACCATAGGTCATTTAGATATAAGGTGAAACAAATAGTAATAAAGTTGAAAATCGAGAAAGTGATTACTTTGATTAGAGTTTTATGGAGCAATATTTATAGTGCTTGTCTAACATCTCCTCATATGATTGTATGCCAAAAGTGCTTAGTCATGGTACCACATGACTTTATTGGACGTTTCTTATTAAATGATCAAGAATTAGGCCGACTTGCGTGTAAAAGATACATATCCTCATTGCCACTAAGTGATTTTCCTTTGTTGATGGGGTATTTTCATAAATTTGCTCATCATGCCATATCAGTCGTAAAAGAGAAGCCCTAACAGAAGATTTATTGCAATAAAATATCCCATTCAATAACGGAAATATTTAATATAAATTTAAGAATTCATCACAAATTTTTTTTGTCACAAATTCATTAATATATATTTTGTTACTGATGGAATTGAAGTTCTCCACAAAATTAACTTTTGTAATAGTTGAAATTTTCCAACACAAACTAAAAAATTGTTATAGAAATCAATTATAAGTTCGTCACAAGTACCGCTATTCATACATATTTTGCTTATTCTTTTAATTCATTAGGTAATTGTTATAAATCGGTCGCAAATGTTTATTTTTAATGAAATCTCATCTGTTACAAATTTTTTGTTAGTAAAAATATATTTTCTTGCATTAATTTAGAATTAAAAAAAAATAGCTGGTAGGATTTCATGTTACGTGGAATATTTGATATGTTAATTCCCTAACTGGTAGGAATCTATTCGCAATAAAATACAAATATTTTTTGGTTAGGCCTGATCAACAGCCTTTTTGGTTTCTTTTCTATTTTCGGGTCTATTGATAAGTTGGGTTACATTTTTAAATAAGAAAGGTTATTGTCAGCGTTAGACCAACTAATTACTGCAGAAAGGAACTTAAACCAAACTCAGAATATTTGGTAAGTAGTTTTCGAATTTTCTTGCAGCTAATAATATTGTAGGTTCTTTCTTAAACCAAACTGAGAAAAGTTGTTCGTTATGATTCACCACAGCAATAATGCGCAGTCTCTATAAGAGTAGCTGAAAAATTCATCATTGCATACAGTCGAGGTGGATATTTTTATATTAGTATAGTCACGACAAATAATGTTTTCATCTCAATTTTTTAAATAGTTGATTATCACATTCCTCACGGTTTTTAATTTTAGATTATAAACTATCATATCTACTATGATCTTTAAATTTTTTTGTTTTTTATTGCGAAAGCTCAATAATTTTGTGGTACTGGTTAGGACTGACAAAAGACTTATCGGTTTGATATCATCTTTTGAAAATTGCTGTCTAATGTTTTGGAAGATTAAGATTTCACTTTTTGTTAAAACAAGAAAATGTCTAAAAATCTAGGTAATTTTGATGTTGTTTCAAGACAGCATATTGTCCTTGGAATAATGGAATCTTTGTCACTTCATGCTTTACATTTCACATGAAAATTTAACCCTAATCTACTTTCTTGACGTCTCCCCTACTCCACTTAATATGCTAATTTGGTTTGTAAATTCACGTTGATAAGGGATTGCGAAATGATATCTTAATGTCATCATAATTTTTTGACATTAAAACATACTTATTTCCCTAAAATTTAGACGAGGGTACTTAATTTAATTTTTTCGTTGATTTATGAGAGAGTTAATTTTTGTTCTTTTTCTTCTTCTTGAGATAGAGAGAGTTAATTCTTCTTCTCCTCTCTTTTTTTTTTTTAATTCTTCTAGTGATATAAAAATGAATAATACCGACGTCGTCTCTTGTTATGTCATTTAATTCTTACAATCAATCATGAACACTAATGATGGTTGGATTGCCTTTGAGCTGAACCTGTCCTGCAAGAGTAATGAACGTGTTAAAATTGCTAAGTATCCTAATGATACCGCTTCGATGCTCTAATCAATACTTTTATCATGAGAATGTATGAAAAAAATAGTATATGTAAAGACAAATACTCGAATTGAGCACCTCCATAATGGGGGATTCATTTTTGTTTATATAGTCTAAATAACATGCATCTCTAGATGCCTAGCTCATAATTGTCAGGTATAAACAACTAGGCATAAGTTAAACTGTATCAACATTCGCTAAAAATCTACTGTTTGTCTCCCAAGGTCTGGCACTCATTTTCCCTTGTCCATTCACCATGCCACGCCTAGTTCTAAAGTGTGTTTAAGTGGTAGCCCATATCAAACGTATTGTCTAACAACTAGAATCGAGTATAATTTATAGAAATCAATATTGATTTTCAGTTGAAAACGTTCAATTAATTAACATTTACGGCCAATTTATAGGTTTGAAAAAAAAAAAAAAGAACTAAAACGTAAGACATAAAACTTATCAAATTATATAGAAATGAGTTTGAAATTATTAATCACCAACTTATGATTCGAGAGACTTAACACAATAAATTAATTATCAAAAAAAGACTTAACAAAATAAATTCAGCATATATGAAATAATAATTATTTGGTGTCTTGATGCATCAAATAATGAGAACCTTTGGTTTGCATACCTCCAATAATTGGGGTTGACCCTCGGTCAGCTGCCCGGGCCCATGACTGCAATTATGTCATGTGCCATTTCTGTCACAGGCTTTTCCAATGGATCCAGCACAAAATCCATGTCCCACAGAACCCGCCAAAGATATAAAATAAATAAATAAAGAATTAGATAATATATGTCCAATTTTATTAATGCCAAAATAAATATAAAAAAGTGTTTGTGTGAGGTTTTAAAATTAACCTTTATAATTTATAATATTCGTCTGAAATGCAGTGATCGAGTTGAGAGGTTTTTTGACAATAACATCAGTATTTATCGAACAATCATACTTGAGGATTGGACATTGAATGACATGCAATATGAAAAAGAAAAATATGAATCGTGGAAGGTTTGGATGCTTTTATTGATACTGATAAAAATTTAGTCATTTTTAAGTATTCATACCTACCAATTTTTATTATTATTATTTTTTTTAAAATATCAAAATAAATCTAAAAGAGCTTGTATGAGATTATCTTAAATTTGATTCTTCTTATCATTTGAACGTGAAGATTTCACTTGTTACCAGAATAAAAATACTTTTCCCACGAGAAAAGAAACATTTATTTTTACTAATTATTAATCAATTTTTGTGGTAGTCATATGTAGCTGTCACTGCAATTACTTTAGTACCCTACACTTAGATTACAAAATTTCGAATCTTTTTCGAT
>JACFYI010003092.1:1729119-1745867 GCA_014898755.1 Handroanthus guayacan | reverse complement strand
TAGGGCTAAGTGGGGTCAAGTGACCCCACTTGTTGCCATTTAGATCCGCCAATGCTGTGGACGAATATTGCTATTTGGTAGATAAATATTCACACAGAATTGGTGAGATTTGAACATACAATTTATTTATAAAAAGTGGGGAGGAAGTGTTATTTCATTTAAAGACGGTGGAAAAAAGAAATATAACTTTTAAAATTTATTTTCTGCGCATTGGTGTGCCCGCTACTGCACATTTGGGTAGAGATTTGCATGGGGCCCATTTAATTTGAGCCTCGCACACATTTTGGAACCTATTTCCTTTCAATGAGTTGGCATGCTGTAAGACGCGAGCGCCCACACACGACTGTGCAGAGAAAAGGGAGGAAAATGACTTTTGGACGCAATGAGGCTGGCGGCTGTGCGTAGCGAAGAAAAAAGAAAATGGAATTTTGGTTACAATTAATGGAAGTCGCAAAAGGAGGCTTTTATGGCTTCTATACACAAAACATAAGCATAATTTTCATTACTACAGACAATTCAAAATTTTCAAACTGAATTAATTCCAAGGGTTATTTCCAAGAAGTATTTATTTATAATAATATAATAATTAATTAGTATATTTTAGAAAAGAAATCTAAAGGGGTTATTTTTTCTAACTCGATCGTTTCTCTTAGATAGACCATACATATTATTTTATGTATTGTTGAATCTCATAATTTAAATTTCAGTTTCTCATCTTTTTGAAGTAATGCACTAAAATGTATGTTGGAAAGAATAATAAGAGAAACAGGGAGAAGTCGCCCTCTTAAGGCAAATTCACATCCCTTCTCGAAATATTTTGGGTGTGGTAAGATTTGTAGTCGTATCGACGTCCATGAGATACAACAGTCCAACCTTCAAGTTGTGACTTCATCTTAAACCTGCACTGTTAGGTGAAGTAGAAATTATATGTTACACTCTAATAGAGCTCAAGAAATTTCTTGTGTAGAGAAAAGGGCGGAAAATGATTTTTCTTTGGTTCGTTATGTTTTTGCAGATTAGCCTAAGCCCCCCCCCATAGTGATTTTTGAGGAGATAAGTTGTTGCAAAATTTATTTTATACAATAAAGATAGATAAAAATCAAATAGGTATCTCTTCCACTTTCCTCCGTCTTGCGGATGTGTGTGAGAAACTTCTTTTTCTTTCAAATATTATACAGAAGGAAATATTATAAAAGTAGGTTGGTATTTTCTTCAAAACTCTATGTGAAGTGAAAATTATTCTATTAAAATACCCAACAATGTGAAAGTGAAATTGATATTTATTGGGCATTTATAATGGTATCAAATTTTATTTTTATAGCTATGGTTATAGGTAGGAAAGGTCAGAGAAATTCTTGAATTATGATTTAGATATAGAATTAACGGGCAATGCTTCGTTACAATTTTGTTGTTTCTAATTTATGTAGAAAAGATTTTCCCTTGTTCTTGCATAATGAGTTTAATGTATTGGATGCACCCTTGGAGGAAAAAAAAAAAAAAGGGCAATTGTTATAAAAGATTGCTATAAAATAAATTAATTTCGTAGCTAAGACTGTATATTAATTACAAATTTTTCTTTGCAAATTTAAATTCTTAAATTCTTTTTTCGAAAAAAATCTATTATATTTAGTAGCAAAGGACCAGTTACAAGAGTATCTGTTTCGGATAAAGGAATGACGACAATAGAATGACATGTTTTTCTGCAAAATCCCGTAATTAAAAAAATATTAAATAATTTATACAACTTTGAAAAATTGGCCTACAAAACTGAAAATTTTCTGTTAATTATTGTGACGAAAGTAAAGTTAATGAGGACTTGTGCATTACCAAAGTGCCTAGGAAGTTGGCCTAATGGGCTACAATATTGGTAACCACATAATCTTTTGTAGTTCTCATTTAACTTCCTATCAAGATCTAAATAATAACCAAGTACAATACAAAAAAATTTAATATGAGTGACAAAAAAATATGTGACAATATAAAAACTAGTATTAACGATAGGTATTAAGTCACAATAACTTTTATTTTATCACTAATTATATGTGTTTTGTGGCAATATTTTCTGTATTGTCACTATATAGCTCATTACTGATAAAAAGTGGTGTTTAAAATTATTACTATAAATAATTAGTGATCGATCCATGTATAATAACAATCTAGTGATAACAAAAATTATCACTATAATTTAGTGACAGGATTTTCATTGTACTAAATAGTCATCATACGTGTATTACTAATTGTTTATAGTGACAATATAAACACATTGTTGTCACTATTAAGTTTATTAATTTTTTTGTGACAAAATATAATTTTTTTTATCACTATTTATATAGAATTAGCGATAATTTTTATATTGTCATTCAATTTTTTTATCACTTTTACTATATATTTATCGTGATGATAAAAAACTAATTTAGAGTAAAACCTTTATATTATTGTTTTAAAAGTATTAAGAATTAGTAATATAATTATTGCAGTAAAGTACTTTCACACCAAATATTTGCATTTCAAAAAAATAAAACATTATTTCAGTAAGTGTTAGATATTTGCTGGGGGAGTATTGGTTCGTTTGGTAAACTAACCGATTGAAATTTTCGGTTAACTCATTGAAATTTTCGAAAAAGTCTTAGCCGTTAGCCGAACCATTGGTTAACCAATCAAATTAACCCTGATTATTCGGTTTGGAGTTACACTAGCTATAACTTATATATAAGTAGTTCAAATCCATATTTCATTTTTATCACATATTATACATAAACATCACATTATATATAAAGCACCTTTTTCAATAAAATTTTAGTTGAGGATTTCACATACAGTTACCATATAACAATAAAGAAATTAAGCCAACAACCTTTGAAAATTGAAGCAAGGATCTTTTAAAATTTTTAATAAAAGATTAGTTTTATCACTTTTCGGTCAATTCGGTTAAAAATCGATTTTTGACAGAAAATTCACTGAACCAAAAAATTAACCGAAAATTTGAAAAATATTAACCATTTATCAATTCGAAATTTAATGGAATAAAAAAGTTCGATTGATTTGATTTGGTTAGATTAGTTAATCAATTTGGATTAATGAATAATTTTGCTGACCCATATATTTGGACACTTCTCTCTTTTGTGGACAGTACACTCTTTGGAAAATATGTTTGGACACTCAGAAAGTGTTTTCACATCATTCGTACTAACGAGTTGACTAATTATTGCCGCGCAATTCGTGCATTTTCCTTCTTTCTTTCTTTCTTTCTATTTTGATAAATTTTTATTTGAGTTGAGTTTGAGCTTGATTTTAATATTAGATGAAAAAGACGATATTATTTTCAGTTTGATTTCCAATTTAGATGAGAGAAGGGAGTCTCTATTCGTAATATGCGTTTTTATTTAGTTTCATATTACAAGATATTAAAATTATAACTTAATTTGTGAGACATATAAAAAAGGTGAATTTGAGATTTCTGAATTATAGGAACTAATTGTACACCTCAAAATTTTCATTTTTATCGTCTTACATTTTGATTTTGATGATTATATACAAAAAATAGATAAATATATAAAAATATGCAAAATAACTTCTATTTTAAGTGCTGAAAATCTAGGCATTTAAACAAATGGCAAGGTGGATGTCTTATGTTCAGATATTATGTTTGCTATTCACATTGGTCTGTGAGTTGTTGAGTATTTTTCTACGGTATAGTACTGTTGAGGATTTCTCTTATTATTGCATTGATCATGATTATTGTATGTAATTGTGTTCTTAAAAAGTAAAAATAAAAATCCAATTTAAAACACAAAACAGACTTTATTTTTAAAGATAGATAACCAATATTTTGTCACTACAAATTATTATAATTTTTTAAAGTAATTTTACTATATTGTCGTATTCATGTATCATGTCTCGTTTTGGGCCCTCGCCTGGCCGCCGGTACAAATGGAGGACTGGATGGTTCCCTGATAAGATGGAATTGCATGTGTTGCTGTCATTTTTGGCCCTACCTCCTTTACCATTTGAATTGTGGCTAACATAATCCAAAAGTATCCCCCTAACACCGCCGCCACCGCCGCCGGCGGGAACCCAAGAAAAGAAAAAAAAAAAAAAGAAGAAGAAGAAGAAGAAGGAAAAAGAAAAAAGAGAGAAAGAAAAAGAAATTGAGACTACATTCACTATATAATGAGATAGAATCACTGAGACTCCTCTAGAGCAAAAATCAAGAAAAATAGGGCCAAAAATGGAGAAAAATGAGAGCAAAATCCTTATATTTGGAGGGACAGGGTACATTGGAAGTTACATGGTGAAAGCAAGCCTCAAATTAGGACATCCAACTTGTGTCTTCTCAAGGCCTAACTCTAATAAGATTGAAGTTCTCAATGAATTCCAATCCATGGGAGCCATTATTGTTAAAGTATATAATTTAGTTTTATTTTTTCTAAACAAAAGCTTTATGGCCCCTCTTTGATGTTTTTACTTTTGTTTTTCTTCTTATTCTTTAATGATCTAGGTTAGTGCATGTATTTATGCGTGATGAAATAGTTATTTGATTGTGATTTTCTTTGTAGGGAAGAGTCGACGAGCATGATAAGCTTGTTTCAGTGCTAAGGGAAGTTGATGTGGTGATTTCTGCGTTACCTTATCCTCAAGTTCTTGATGAGCTCAAAATCATTGAGGCTATCAAGATAGTCAGGAATATCAAGGTAAGTACATAAATATTTATGATTTTATCCAGAAAGAGAGAAAAAATACAAGAAAAAAACACATATATTGTGCCATCTTCATAACAAGATTCATGAGTTCCATCCTTAGAGGTTTTTGCCGTCGGATTTTGGCGTCGAAGAGGACCGGGTGACCGTTTTGCCCCACTTCGAAGCAGTCCTCGAGAAGAAGAAGAAAGTTAGACGTGCCACAGAAGAAGCTAATATCCCCTACACTTTTGTTTCTGCAAATTGTTTTGGAGCTTACTTTGTCAACTATTTGCTTCGCCCTTATGAGCAAAACGAAAAGATCACTGTTTATGGAAGTGGTGAAGCGAAGTGTATAAACTTCAACCATGCATAAATTCTATTTGGAATATAATTACCTCAACACCCCTTGAAGTTTGGCCTAATTATAATATCTCCCGTGGTCAGAAAAATTATAATAACGCCTCTACCTTAATTCAGATAGTGAAAAACTTAACAGATTGATAGGTACAATTTGGAGTATTACAATAACAACCCACTATGGTAAGTAAGTTGTTATTGTAATATCCCAGACTACAATTCCTCCGTTAAATTTTCCGTTAGCTGATTAATGACAACATGATTTGCAAGAACAGTGATGGGTGCCATTTCCGTTAGCTGATTTTATTTTGATTTCGTGGGAGAGTCGTGGTGTTCCACACAATGATCTTAGTTTGAGAAAAGTGCAAAGAAAATATTAAAATTTGTAAAAATCGCCCTTTCATTCTACCTTGATAGTCCGGTAATTTGGATTATCACCCAATTCCAGCTGATGTATTGGTTTGGAACTTTAGTTCACACAGAAACCATTTCATACCGAACATTGGGATGGAGAAGGCTGTTTCAATTCCTGTTCTGGTTCGGATGCTCCACTCATAATAGTGTAATTTTTCAAATCATAAAAGATGTTATTGCAATAGGGCCAAATCTCAGGGGTGTTAGAAGTAATTATCCATTTCTATTTTACATATTTTCATGAAGTTTTTTCTTTTGATTTTGTATTAGCTGTGCTGAATTATGAAGAAGATGTGGGCATTTTGACTATCAAAGTGGCAACTGATCCAAGAACATGCAACCGAGTTGTGATATTTAGACCACCAGCTAATATCATATCTCAGCTTGAATTGATTTCCCTTTGGGAGAAGAAAACAGGGAGGAGTTTTAACAAGGTTCATGTCCCTGAAGAAGAAATCGTGGCCCTTTCACAAAGTAAGTATACGTACTTTATGGTATTAAATATTAATTGCCGAAAACTCCCTGCGATTTGGATCGTTAATTAAAATTTCCCTTTGTGACTTGGATCGTTGGTTAAAAGTTCCCTTTATCTATCGAAGTTATAAATATCTCATTGATTTTTATCCCAATCTTACAAATTTTACTAGCTAGCCATTAGTTGTCGTTACTGTAATTGTTGATGCCAGCTGTCAAGAAATAATTTAGAAACATATTTCTAATCTTGAAGTATTATTAGGAAATATATAGAGACAAAAATAAATTCAACTTTTCATATCTTAGACTTTTCATTTACTTGTTTTCTTATTATGTATGGTAGGGGACAACAGACTATTTCACCAGTTCCGCTTGTTTTAAGGTGCATGTCTTAATCACAAGAAAGCACGTGTTAGGAATAATTTTAATATATGGAATGGATTTTTTTTTAAGGAATCTTGGAGAAAACCATAGTGGTCCCGATGTCTCCACTGTTATATGATGTCTATTTCAGTCATAGGTACTTCTCATAGAGTGAGATTGTCACCATAGAAAGTAAAACAAATGGTTTACTTCTTGACACGATTTTATAAAGATGCAAACCTTGAGTTAGATAAGTAATCCATGTCCATATATAGTAAATCTATACCGTGTAGGAGAAACAGATACAAAGAATGTTCAATACTAATAGGCTCAATCATATTGAGTTATTGTTCCACTATCATACATTGGATTAGAAGTTCTATATTGAAAAAACGCCTCAAAAGGTGTGTATGTGTGAATCTATATTTTGCATGAGAAAAGACACAAAGAACATTACATACGATGCAAAGTTAACTAATTTAGACAATTTAAATTGTATTACCTTTATTGTGGCAGCTCTTCCACATCCGCAAAACATACCAATCTCCATCCTCCATAGCGTCTTCGTAAAAGGCGTGACAACGAATTTCGATCTTGATGATCATGAAGTCGAGGCTTCAGCGCTCTATCCCGACCTGAACTTGACAACCATCGATGAACTCCTTGACATTTTCCTCTGCAATCCACCAGAACCTGCATTTGCAGCATTTGAATAAATTTCCCAAAAAGTTGTCTAAGAATTCATGTTTATGCAAGAATGCATATTTACTGTAAGAACTAAATAATTCTTAAAAACTATAGTTGTTACTAGGAGGGCGTCTGGCTAAGTTCATTTGAAATATTTTATAGGCTCCTATTTCTTATAAGGTGTTAAATCTTATTTTATAATTAAGTTGTTGAAGTTTTTGAATAAAGTAAGATTTTTAAAATTGTACGATGTTACTAATGATAAGTAATAATTAATATTAAAAATATATGAAGCGTGTTATTATCTTAAAATTAAAACAAGTTAAAAACTACTTAAAACTTGTGTCAAAATGGCTTATAAGTTCCTAAGTAGACTCACAATTGGATACTTGTAGGAAACCCAAGGGTGCGTGATGACCGGTAGGATAAATTTACTCGCAAGTAAAATTATAGGTATTCTTGTTACCCGTAACTATGGGTAACGGGTAACCAGCATGTAGCTATAATAAATTTTTATTTTTTATATGTACTTAAAATTAAATTAATATGTACTGCTTAATTTACATAATACCATTCCAACAATAACTAAACAAATATAATACATGAAATTACAAATTTCAATATTATATGACTATTGTTTTAGTATTCTATGTTGAAAATAAGGACAATTAAGTTAATGGAGTAATACTTAAAATAAAAAATAAATCTATTTATATAGAATTAATTTGCGGGTTGAGGGAAAAAAAGTGACGGGTGATTAGAGGGCGGGTAAAGACAATATAGTATTAATGTAATGATCCAATTGTATTGACATGATATATTTGTTACGATTGGCATGATGGACACATCGTAAAGCTCTCATAGTGAAAATCAGTTGTTCAACCATCCAAACAATGTCAAGTTCCTTGCATTTATAGATATTCTTCCACAAGATTGAAGCATTTTGACGAATCATCAATGAATTGAAAAAGAAAAATCACGTAAAATGGCAAAAATAGGCATCAAAATTTGATTCCAAACTTAAGAGAGGGTGTTTTAATAAATATGTCAAACCTCATAAGCTATAGAGATAATTATCTCTGAAGCTAATGATCATGATCCTCCCAGGAAAGAATCGTGTTTCGATGAGGAATGTAGAGTTTCTCAAACCTTTCAAACCACAGCTCGATATAATCCTCTGAGTCAATCACCCTGATTTCATCATTATCAAACTCGTAAACATATATGCAATCTCTCGGATTTTCAAGCACCATTCCCTTCCCCTTTCTTGAACAACAAATTGGAACAAGAGGAACATCCACACTTATACTGAAACTTCTTTCCCAATGTTCCCCTAATCCACCATCACTCATCAAAATCCAAGCTTGCAGCTTATCAACTTCTTCATAAGCTACAAATCCAAGACTTCCACCAATCTCCATTAATCGACTACTTTTCGCACCACTAGTAGGCAGTTTCTTGGTAATAAACTTCTCATTTTCCACATTAATGGAAATTATAAAGTAATCACTTTCATGTCTTTTGGACATCCAGTACAATGATCCACCAATAGACACCGAATTAGTTTGCCTAATGTGTCGTGATAAATCCGAAGAAGGCCCCTCAATTCTTGTCCGTTCTCTTGTTGTTTCGCTAATGCTGAGGATCTCACAAACGCTGTCTCCTTGCTGTTCACAAAACAAGTGTACCACTTTATAAAGGCTTGAATCATTACAAAACGCGATCCCACATGATTCGAAACGAAAATCAGAAACGGTGCCTAATGGAAGAAACGTTTTCTTTCAGGTTAAAGGGTTCATGAGTATCAGGCTTTTCTTGTTCTCCACAGTGGCTAAAACCAAGCCATCATAGCTTGTAATAACATCAACGAGATCAACTACGTTTGACTCGATAAAATTATGGTCCCCACGATCAGGATCCAAGACATGGAAGTAAGATTTCAGGTTGTTTTCAGTTCCCAAAAGTGTCATGTTCTGACAGATTAGAACTGTCTCAGATTGCTGAGAATGATGTTTGATGAGAACAAAGGAGTTGATCAAATTGAACCATTCTTTGCAGACAAATTGCAGCATGAAAAGGGATTCAGCGGGGAGTAAAATGAAAATCTTGAAGAGAAAATCATGCGGAAGTTTCATGATTAATTGATGATTTCGAACCTCTACGTCTTAATCTTGTGATGATGTTTTTTCTGGAGCACAGCTGGCTGCCCGCCGGGCAGATTTTTTCTGAAGAAATTCAGCTAGCAGGCGCCGCCTTTTGGCTTCGGCATCCTCCACTTGCGGCGTACGTTTACACCAAAACATAACTGAATATTGCTTTACTCTCCAAAACAATTTCTATATCTATCACCCAAAATATAAACATACATCACTTTCAAAATCCCATTGTCACGCTCCCCAACCCCATTCCCAAAACATAATTTTCCAAATAGTATTCCCCAAGACATCCCAAAACATGAAAAAACATTACTATTATTCTTCCTAATTACTGGATTTCGGGGCTTACCATGATATAATATATACACACAAACATTTACACACGTGAAGAGCATCTATATACATAGGCCTATTGCAATAATAACGTTGTTTGTGCTTTGTGTGTTTGGACTAGAAAACCTATGTTACCACAGTTGGCTAAATCTGTCATCACATGTAACGATAGTGATGGGGGGTAAAACCAACGCTCAACAATTTAAGGGTGAGGATTGTAACAAGTTCAACCTTGAATTTAGTGTCATTAAACTATTAAGCAACAATCCTGTCAAAATTCAAAATCTTTAATTATCTTCACAAGTCCAATCATAACGTATCGAGTCATAGACATGCCAGAAACCAACACTAATTCTAAGGATAATTACCTCTATATTCCCTAAGATTTACCATGATTACCAAAACATCACTTGAGATGTAGATAATTACATTAGACATCCCGAGATTTGGATAATTACTATTATACCTCATGAAAATTCTAGACGTTACAAGTAGACCTCCTGAATGAGATGGTTTGATTATAATTATGCGCCGGCTCAACGGGTGCAACTGTAACTGTGCATACATTAGAGAGTATGATTGCAATTATAAATTAGCTGAACCGTAAAATAGCTAAGATGTATAATGGTAACTATTCAAATCTTTTTGGAATGTTCTGGTAATCATAGCAAACTTTGGGGAGTATAGAGGCAATTTTTCAAAACTGTTACCCATCAAACTCAATCTCTTTCATAGCTTGCTATTTCATAACCTTCATCGTAAAAAAAAGACCAAAATACAAGTAAAGACATTCATCTTATTACGTATAAAAAACACCGCAAATTGATCAGTTGATCCCATGAAGAAGCTCACTATACGCATAAGGGCAATTTGGTGTCACCAATGACATTCAACTTTGACATAGACTAAACATGTTTGTCCATGTCCAAAGGATTATAAAACTATGCACGTATTGTAGTTTCCTTGTGTATGCATTCCTCTTCTACATAAGCATAAACCAACATTTAGGTAGCTAGCTACTACAAATCATAAGAATCTCTTTACGTACATATTACAATTAACTAAAAGGACAGATCGGATTAAAATCTGGCAGGTAAATTCATTTAAGAGATAATTATCCCTATACCTTTGAGGTTTACCATAATTATCAGAACATTTTTTATATTTGAATAATTACTATCACACCCTTTACTTTACAGTTCAGCTAATGTATGATTACACTTAATCCCCTAAATGTGTGTACATATTATAGTTACCCCTCTTGAACGTATGCATATATATTACACCTAGACCCACCCCCTTATCCAGGGATCTATTTGTAAAGTTTAGAATCTTCATGGGGGTGTAATAGTAACCATTCAAAGTTTAGGGGGTTCAATTTCCAATGGATTTGGTGAGAGTTGGCTTCAATGCCATGAATGGTTCAAAATACAACTCAAGAATAAAGTCACCTTTGGCGGAAGAATCTGCTAATTAAGACAACAACGAAATCAAATGTAATAATTCTATGTAATTTCCATTCCCAAGTTGTTCTTTGAACTGCAGATATCCTGGCAGGGTCAGTTCCTCGCCGATGACTGCATTCCATTTTAATGTCTATTGATAAGTTTTTCTTTATCTTTATATGTTATTTTATATTCATATGATATTTATATTTATACTTCGACAAATAATTATTTCTAGCTCCATAATTTGTTAAAACACAACCAACCAAATATGACTAGCGTGCAAATTAAAAGATTGAAAGAACACAACTGAAAAGAATACAATACGACTTGTATGGAAGAATTAATTAGAGCAACATGCCGTGGTTTAATTGTTCTTGAAAATTATGAATTGAATAATTATCTCTATAATGAGATTTGACTTAATTACTAAAATATCTCTTAAGGTTTGGATAATACCATTACATTCCTCTCATTAACTTAGTTGAAGTGTAAGTACAATTACACCCATTTATTCAGGGAGTCTACTTGTAAAATTTCACAATTTCCAAAGAAAATAATTGTAATTATCTATTAGATAGTAGTAGGAGGTGCAATGGAAATTATTTGAACTTTAGGGACTGTTTTAGTAATTTATCAAACTTCATGAGGTGACAAGGTAATTATCCTTTTTTAAAAACATAGTTGAGGGTTTTTCTACCCATTTGCTCATAAGGGAATAAATTGCATCCTTTTTAAACACATAAAATAAGGGGCTTTATGCCCATCTCATCTTTCACAAAGGGTAAAATACAATTACCCTATTTTGGTGCTACGATGTTTTACAACATGTTATGAAGAACAAGGAAATGTAACTTGACAATGATCCTCCCATGAAACAAGCGTGTTTCGATGAGGAATATACAATTTTTCTATCTTTTCAAGCCACGGATCAATGTAATCTCCTGAATGAACCTCCTTCATTTCATCATTATCAAACTCATAAACATATAAGCAATCTCTTGGACTTTCAAGTACCATTTCTTTCCCGTTCCTTGAACTACAAATCGCGACAATAGAATCATTATTCAAATTTATATTAAAACTTTTTACCCAATTTTCTTCTGACTCTGTACCATCTTTCATCAAAATCCAACCTTGCATCAGATTATGATCTTCTCCATATGCTACAAATCCAAGGCTTCCCCCAATCTCCATTATTCGACTATGTTTCCCACTACTAGTAGGCAATTTCTTGGTAATAAACTTCTCATTTTCCACATTAATGGAGATTATAAAATAATCGCTTTCATGTTTTTCAGACATCCAGTACAATGATCCACCGATGGACACTGGATTTGCTCGTCTGACGTTTCTCAATAATTCCGAAGAAGGCCCCTCAATTCTTGTCCATGCTCTTGTCGTCGCGCTAATGCTGAGGATCTCACAGCCGCTGTCACCTTCTTTTTCACAATACAAGTGTACCACTTTATAAAGTTTTGAATCATTACAAAATGCTATCCCATATGATTCGAAACAAAAATCAGTAATCGTGCCTAATGGGAGTGCCGTGTACTTTCTTGTTAAAGGGTTCATGAGCATTAGGCTGCTCTGGTTCTTCATGGTGGCTAAAACCAAGCCATCATAGCTTGTAATAACATCGGCCAAATCGACAACATTTGACTGGACAAAACTATGGTTCCGATGATCAAGATCCAAAAAATGGAAGTAAGATTTCGGGTTGTTTTCAGGTGCCCTGGAGGTCATCTTTTGACAGATTAAAACTGTCTCAGATTGCTGAGAATGACGTCTGATGAAAACAGAGGAGTTGATCAAATTGAACCATTTTTTGCAGACAAATTGTAGCATGAAAAGGGATTCAGCGGGTAGTAATATCAAAATCTTGAAGAGCAAATCATGTGGAAGTTTCATGATTAATTGATGGTTTTGAACCTGTATTTCTGAATCTTGTGATGATGTTTCTTCTTGACCATTGGCTTCCCGCCGAGCAGATTTCGCCTGAAGAAATTCGGCTAGTAGGCGCAGCCTTTTGGCTTCGGCATCCTTCCGGACTGCTCGTTTTCTACAACCGAAGTTACGGAACATTTTTCCTGAGTGAGGTTCGGGCCTTACAGCGATACCATATTTGTGTGAGTATATATATACACAATGAACATATGCGAAGGCCTAATGCTAAAATAACATTGTTTGTGCCTAGTGTTTGGACGAGAAAACCTATGCTTCCACAGTTGGCCAAATCTGTCATCAAATGTAATGACAGTGACCGGAGATGAAACCAAAGGTCGTCAATCTATTTAAGTCAAATTCAAGTGAGGATAACTTCAAGGAGCTTGCAATGAATTCATATTTGTCTGATGTCACCTCTACAGTAGGACACAGATGACACCAAGGATGATGCCACGGGTCTTTATTGGACAACCACTATTTAGTGGTCGGAGTCTAGTCTAACCTGACTTGTATGCACAAACCTTGCCTGAAAGAATGCATGGCCAGTATGTACAAACCTGGCCTAGCCCTTCCAAGTAGAAGGGGGACTCTGGTGTTAAGCAACTGTTCTATCAAATTCCAGAACTTTAATTAACTTTACAAGTCCCATCATAACGTATCGAATCATAGACATGCTTGAAACTAGCATTAATTTTAGGGATACCACCTGTACATCCCCTGAGGATTATTATAATTATCAAAAATATTCCCTGAGATATAGATAATTATCATTATACTCATTGATATTTTGATATTTTGATATTTAGATAATTACCATTATATCCTCTGAAAGTCCTAAACATTATAATTAGACCCCCTGGATGTGATGGTGGTTGACATTATACGCCATCTCAAGGGATATAATTATAACTATACATGCATCTAGAGAATATAATTGTAATTATAAACTAGCTGAACTGTAAAATAGCTAGGAGGTACAAACCTCGAGGAATGTTCTGGTAATCATGATAAACCTCAGTGTACCCATCAAACTCAATCTCTTTCATGGCTTATTGTTTCATAACCTTCATCGTAAAAAAGACCAAAATATCAGCTGCAACCATGCAAGTAAAGACATTCATCTTATTACGTGTCAAAAACGCCGCAAGTTGATCAGTTGATCCCATGAAGAAGCTCACTATACGCATGAGGGCAATTTGGTGTCACCACCGACATTCACCTTGGACACAAACTAAACGTGTTTGTTCATGTTCCAAGGATTATAAAACTATGCAGGTGTTGTAGTTTCTTTCTAGTTCATAACGTGTATATGCAGTCCTCCCCTACATAAGCATAAACCAACAATTTGGTAGCTATTATGAACTATAAAGTTCTCTTTATGTACATGTTACAATTAACCAAAAGTACAGATCACATTACAATCTAGTAGGTAAATTCATTTAAGGGATAACCGGCTCTACACCCCCAAGGATTATCATAATTATCAAAACATCCCGAAAGTTCGAATAATTACTGTTATATCCCCTAGGGCTCGTTTGCTTTAGAGGATATGATTAGATGTGATTGATCAAGTAAATGATTTATTTTTTAAAATACGCATCAATCCAATCTCGTAATGTGTTTGTTTACATGGATTTGAAATAAGGATATATGTTATCTAATTTATTATTTGGTTCGCATGATTGATTTTTGTCATAATAGATAAAATATCATAATTAACCTTCATATTTTGTTATAATTACTTTTTTATCTCTTCATAAATCATATATTAGGATTTGATTTAATGTAATTTTAACTTTTTAGGGATAATTTTGTCCTTTTATTTATTAATTTTGAAGATTTTTAATCCTTGGATTATAGATCCGGCCCCTAGCATGTGATTCGTAATATTCCAAGAAGAGTCAGAATTAGAAAACGGGCCACTTATTAATCATGAGCTCTAATATGTCAACCAAACACCTAATTAATATGGATTATAGATCTATTCCATGTAATCTATCCAACCAAATGAGCCCTTACTTTACAGTTCAGTTAATGCAATATTACAATTAATCCCCTGAACGTACGCACATATTATAGTTACACTGTTAAATATATGCATATATTACAACTATAACCCCTTATTCAGGGAATCTATTTGTTAATTTTAGAATTTTCATATGGGCATAATGATAACTATTTAAATTTCAGGAAATGTAATGGTAACTATCAAAACTTTAGGAAGTGTAATGATAAGTATCTAAAATTAAGAGGATATTTTGATAATTATAATTATCCCTTCATTTAATCACGCTGTTGAAAGCGTGCAACTGTGTTATTGGCAGGAAAGGCCAGAATTCCAGCTAGCAAAGGCACGCCTTGTGTCTCTCAAAAAGAACTTTACTCGTAGTCGATTACTCCTTGTTCTGCATTCCTCTACCTAATTTCAAGTCTAAATATTATTTTATCTATGTAGTTTGAAAATTTATTTCTAAAGTATGATGTAACGTTTTATATATTACAGGTTAAATTTAGTATTTTGTTTAGGTTATCGGAATAATTTTTATATATCAATATGTTGATTTAAATTAAATATGTATACATCTCATAGTAAGATACATTTATCATGGGATTTTATGGTGTGAAGTAAACATGATGTTAGGTTGAATAAATTGGAATGCTGAATTTAGTACAGCAAATAAACATGACCAAAATGAATCATTTATTCTACACGGAGTTAGATATCATTAATTCAATTATGAAGAAAGTTAAAATTTTATGATACATCTTTCTTTTTAATTCATTGAATTGACCAAAAATATTGCACCGAATTAAGGGGGAGAAAATTACATGTGCTAGGTGTGAAAATAGTTGCACATTATAAGTGAATAATTTCTTATCATTTCTCCGAAGAAAAAAATGGTTATAATTTAATTGACAAATAAGGGAATGTTTATTAAAATCAAATATCACAATCAATACAGTGTAGCTGTTGGATTAATTAAATATAAGTTAGGAAAATAAGCAAGAGATAAAAAAAAAAAAATTATGCTGTAAAATCGGTGTAGATATGAAAAATGCATTTTTCACTTGGGCTAAAATTCCTTTTTTTTTTTAGATGGCTTTAATCAAATAAATAGCTATTGAAAGGGTTTTATGTTTCTCTCAAGCATTCAGGACGTTCCTCTATTCCATTGAAAGGATTTTGTGTTTTTGTCAAGCATTCAGAACGCTTGTTTATGAATAATTGATGCTGGAACAGCTTCATAGTGTTGATGCTGGAACAGCTTTATGGTGGGAATTAATTCTGTATTAAAAACTGGTTCAGGGTTTTCAAGGGCATTTTTGAATGTTTGTGCTCTGTTTTGACTACTTGTATATAGCAGCAAATTTTTGAATGTACACCTTTTATATGGCTCGTTTATATAATTTGTAGTGTATGTTTATGATTTATTACACCATTTTAACTGATTGTGTAGTTCCTCATTGTAAGACCATACTTAATATATATTGGTGATTGCTGGTGGAAAATTTTTGGAAAGGTGCAGTTGAAAAAGTGATGCGAAAAAATTGGCTTCTAAACTGTTCTTCTTCTTCTATTAGGATGAAGAAGAATCATTCGAGATTATCCTCCAGTAACGAAAAATTTGCTTCATTTGTCAATTTAATATAGGAGGTGTTGAGCCAACGCAGCAGAAACCAAAATAACAAGATGAGCCCAAACCACGAATAATGCAAGATAATCACACGAGTATAGAACACAGGATTTTTAACGTAAAAAATTCCTTCAAAATTCGAAGGGTAAAAATCACGGGGCTTATAAAACCCAATCAAAGAATTTCATTATAATATGAGGCAAAAAATACAGCTGTCCAAACTCCACAAAATGCCCACAAATTTAGAGCAAGAAGGAT
>JACFYI010003092.1:1694805-1712382 GCA_014898755.1 Handroanthus guayacan | reverse complement strand
GTACTTGTGTAGGTGTGTTAATAATCCATGTTGATTAAATCTTTAGGTAGTGATTTTCTTATATAATCTTGGACAATACTTATCTCATAAACTAGCATTTAACGTAATCAGTTTAACACACGGTCCATTTTCAAAAAATGGATTTCTTAAGTTAAAATAAGATGAGGATCCACTCCTTATTAAGAGTATTTTTGATAATTCCATCGAACACACATAACTCCAAAACAGATACTAAAATCATGAATCATGATTGTAGGGTTCTCTACCACATATTAGATTCTCAAAATGGACTACTCAACAATCACACTCCAGGCATATTTGAGGGGTTTTAATCTTTGTGTGTTTGTGAACAAGAGAAAAAAGAGTACATGCTCAAACCATAGTCCTTCACATGCTTCAACAAACACTTTTTCTTGGGAGTAATGGCTCATTTGCATTACAACCATTCCATTATTGCTAAAAGCTCACAAGAACAACTTTTTTGGAGATTTACAGCCATAAAGTACTACAAAAAAACCCCATTTCACAATGGGAAATTCACCAACCAAACAACAAGATTGAAGAAGAAGAAGACTAAAGGGGTTGTTTATTGCTGCAGTTCTTCAACACCAACATCTTCTGATCGAGAACTAAATTTTGATACCAAGAATGAAATATATGAAAACAAGAAAGTGCATTTTGGTTATCTTGTTAGTAATGAAAATTGGCAAGTAAGGAGAATGGTTGAGACAGAAGAAGAAATGAGGAAAGTGACTGATGTTCAAGCTGAAGCATTTCATGAGCCTGTGTTTTTGTTTAATGATTTGTTTTTTTGGTTCTTTAAGGTAATCTTGATCTCTTCTTGTGATTTTGTTTCTGGAAAATCTTGTTTTGTTGTTGAATAATGATGCTGTTTCTTTTTGTTTGAATTGGTGAAATTGTGTGTGTATACATAGAATATAGGGACAGGTACCTTAGAAAACTCCCTAAAAATTGGCATAATTATCAAAATACACCGGAGATTTAATTCATTAGCATCACACTCCTTATTGTTAGTTCAGCTTATGAATATTACAATTACACTCCCTAAAAATACTGAAACATTGCAAGTAAATCCCCTGGACAAGAGAGTGTAATTATAAATATACATAAACTCAGAGGGTGTGTTGCTAATTATGTCATACGTCAACGTTTTGAGGTAATTTTCCCTTGAATATATACATATGAGAGGTATTTCTAATGATTTGTTGATTTTCTTGCATCATATAGGCTGAAGTGTTTTCAGGACTTCGTTATAAGCTAAGGAATTCACCTCCAGACAGGTAAACAAAAAGCAAAATTCCAATATTAGTTCTTACGGTTTTTGGCACAATATATAGCAACCACTTTCTAGATGGGCTCTTTGTATCATTATATTGTACTTAATGGTAGGAATCAATTAAATGAACCAACTTAAAGTTTATTTATAGTTGTTGAAATGTTACATTTGAATGTATATATAATAACTATTAAAAAGTACAAACTAAACACACAAAATTTGTTAGTATTATACAATCATGATTCATGATAGATGAAAAAAGTGTGCTAAAGTAGTTATAATTTCAATAAAGTCCCATTTGCTTTTCATATAATCGTATTTCGCATTTTAACCACTACTATCGGTTGATGAAGAAGGTTTGCTAACATACGATCGATGTATTCCCAGGTATGCATGTTTGGTAGCAGAGCCCAAAACTAAAGATCCTCAAAAATCACAAAAGGAGTTTGCAGGAGTAGTTGATGTTACTGTTCTAAGGGAAGATTCCGTTCTTCAACACCTCCCAGGAATACAAGAGTTTCTTTATGTATCCGGAATAGGTGTTCTAAATAAATTCAGGTTCAATCCTACCACAAATTCTTGACAATTACTCAAATATAGAGAATATGCTTTTTTGAATTAACCGACCTACTTCGATATGATTCATAGGAGGCAAGGGGTTGCCACTACATTACTGAAAGCTTGTGATATACTCTCTTCCAGATGGGGTTTTGAATATCTTGCTCTTAGAACTTATGAAGATGATTATGCTGCTCGAAAATTGTATTCGAAAGCGGGTTATAGAGTTGTTTCAGCAGATCCTCCGTGGATGAGTACTTGGATTGGAAGAAGAAGACGCATTCTCATGATTAAACAATGTGATATACAGTGATACATCGATGAATTTTGACAAGAATTATGTGCATTTTGCCTTCAAAATTATCGAACACCTAAATTTGACCAATAATCTTCTAATAAGTCATCAACTAGCCTTGTAATAGAGGATCCAAACCATTGTATCATTCTTTCAACTCTTGATTTTCTCTCGACTCGTGACATATTATTTGGAAGAACTATTATCGCCTCCATGGAGGTTCAACATAATTGCCGTATCTTTTCTTGAGGTTTGAAAAATTATCATTACTACCCTTCCGTTTTTGCAACTAAAGGAAAAACTGACGAAAGCAAAAAATGAGATTGAATTTCCAATTATACACTCTCACTATTTGACCCCCTATTCCTAAACACGTATAATTGAAAGTTCAATTTCATTTTCCTCTGACATCATGATGTTTTTGGCAAGGGAGGTGATGATAACCATCCGAAATGGTTACAATGATTAGGTCAAACCTCAGGATAATTCTGTCTTTTATTCCCATCCATAAACCAATAAGCTCCATGTTTTAAGCTATAGAATTAGTACACAACACATCCATCATCACCACCAGATACTATTCACAGCAAAATCTGTATCTGCATTTCAGCAATAGAGCTCTAACAAGCTGAATTTCAAAAGTCGCTTAATCCATACACAAAGTTGAAAATAGCTACAAGACAAGAGCATGAGTAAGTTCCCATCGGTCTCAAAGCCGACTCTAGAAATGGATCAAACGGAGGTTCATATTCACACAAATACTGCGAGTCGTTTCTCAGAACATATCATCTCAAGATGTTCATTCTTGTTCCGATGATGCCTGAAATGCAAAGAAAGACCGTTTATTTTACTCGCCTATATCCATTGAAAGTTTTTCACTCTTCTTGAATGAAAATATACCTTTGGTATCTCGACACACAAATATTCCAGAGTAGGAGCATTTTCTAGCATGTAGTGCATCACATTTGCCGGTATAGCAATATGTACAGAATCCTTCCGCTTAGATTTGACCCTTGATGACTCAGGTAAAAGTCTTGGTTCCTGTAAATAAAATTGGGTATCAAAATAATTTAGAAAAATGGCATGACAACTAACATATGAGAGAGCCTTGAAATCTTGAAAATGTGGTCCATAAAAACTAGCAAGATGTCAGACATGTTATGCAAATTCTGGTTTTAAGAAACAAATAGCGAAGTGAAAGATATGCATAATATACCTTTGAACCATCCAATATCAAGACGTCGTTGGAGACCCTCGAAAGCATCCTCTTAACAGCATCGATTCTCATAGTCTTCTCTCGATACTTATTCTTAGTTGTGAACTTTAGAAACCTCAAATTCTCAAAAATCAAGGGGGGGCTTGCTCGTAAATCAGGAATAGCATGTATAATCTGAAAAATTAGAATTACATATATTATCAGCACACCATCTCGCTACATTATGTCTGTAAATTTCAATAATATTATAACTTACTTTCTTGTATATTCTTAATTATGATTATCCCGACTCTTCTTTATTGCAAAGACATGTACAAGCAATAGACAACCTCAAATGACAGAAACAAGAAAAATAAATAATTTCTAACAATCTCTTTACCTTATCCTCAATGTATTAAGCACTAAACAAGAATCATTTTTACAATACCTCAATTGTGTTCGACGATAGGGAGACGAACTTGACATTGGATATGCGGCGAAGCATGCCCACAAAACTCTCCGAAGCTTTTTGCTTCCTTTCAGTTGCATTTACCAGCTTGCACGCTGTTGGATAGCACAAATCAATACAAGCTTGTTCCAGACAAGACAAATTCTCCTTGAAATTCACTCTAGCAAGATGACCTTGGAACTTAAAGAAAGCAAGTTTAGGGGCATTCACATTGATCATATGCTCATCAAAACATCTCCAAGGACTTCTCCAATATCTTATCTCCAAATTCTTAAGTTCTAAGAAATTAACATCCAAACTTTTGAGTTTATTCCCTTGCTTAATGCAACACTTGCTCAAAACCAAAGTTTCAAGATTCGGGCACCCTGAAAACAACTCCCCATTGTAGTTTTTATCGGAGAATTCGAAGTTCTTGAGGCACAAAACCTTTAAGTTGGGCAAATTGACTGATTTTGGCAACTCTATGCTATAACTAGTAGCATTATGGAGGTGCAAAGATAATAAAGATGATGAAGTAAGCAACATTTCAGGCAATGTAACAGCATTCCTTTTCACAAAACCTCGGAGTTTCAGATGTTGAACCTTATGTTGGGCCGCGTACTCAACGCAAGTCTCAATGAACTCTGCGTTTACTTCCTTATGCAACGACAGCCGAAAGGATGTAAGATTACTGTGCTCCCGGCTGTGTAAAACATGGAAAACATATGACTCGAAGGAAACAGCAAGTGAATTCTTGAAACGGGGAAAAACAGGGGTACTGTAAGGATCATTAAATTCAAACAAGGTGAAATCAAGACATGGAGATAAAGTCCATAGAAGTTTGTAGCGCTTGGCCAGAACTGATGTTCTGACAACAGATTTTGTGTCAAGGTATGAGAGTATAAGACACAAAATGCTGTCAGGTAAAGAGCTGAGCCTATCAAGATCGTGATTTTCTTCAAAATTTTCTTGATTCTTCTTCTTGGTTCTTGACTCCATTTCTGATCTGGGTTTTGTGATCAACGAGTCGAAAAGAACAGATTAGACGATTTGATGAAGAAATTCGAATTGGGGATATAGACAAGAATCACAAAAGAAACCTAAGAAATTGACCCGTTTTGATGATTTACACAAATCTTTGAAATCTTGAAGGGTTTTGAGAAATGGGTTATATGATCGAAGAAGACATTGAATTGAAACCAACTCAGCAGAGGAATTTTAACGGGGAAAGGTTTTCAGATGAGAGAAGACAACGAAGAGTCATATGGACTATAGCGCCTATTTATATTGGTTTTCTTGTTCCTTTTGACACGCTTCTTGGCTGTTGTGTTGCGCCTATATCTTGGGAAGTGCGATTTTTAATTTGGACTATAATTGTGTTCTAATGAATGTTTTTTCTTTTTAATAATATTTTTTTTTTATTTTCAGGAATCGTCTCCATTTTACTGAGTACTCAAGAGGCTCAAACATGTTCCAAATCTAAGGTCAGATTATGATGCAAACCATATTTGTTCAAACTCACGTCTTTCTTCAAAATCATAAGTCCGCACTTATTGAGCCTGACAATACTTTTTTGAATTATTATTATGATTTTATCATAATTATAATTATAATCATGATTGTGGCATACGTTAATGATAAGTCCATTCAACTCCTTGTATGATGATTTTTACTTTTTTTTTTCCTTTTACTTTTTGCCTCTTTTTTCCCTTTTTTTTTTTTTTTGTTTTTCCATTGTATTTTACTTTTGTTATTTTTAATCTCTTTTATTTATCCTCTTCATAATTTTTCATATTAAGTGAAAGGATGATAAGAACTCATGTAGGCCAAATTAGAATCGTGATCATTTCCATACATCATTGCTTATAATATATCAATACTCCTAACAAATTATTCTTATCATGTCACGCATGATTTGTTTTCAACACATTATTTACTGTTTTCAAAAATAAAAAAATAAAAAATAAAAAAATTTCTATTACATATCGATATGCATGGCTGGCAGCATATTCGACGGGTTTCAAACAAATATTCATATATTATAAGTAATATATAATTGACAAAATATTAACCCAAAAATTCAAAATTTACTAAAATTACTAAAAAGAAGAGTATTATCTCATTCGAAATCACTCTACGAATACAAAACTTTGTTTTCTACTTTCCTTTTTACTTAAAAAATACATAATACGTTATCTTTTAAAAATTATATTAAAAAATCATGTTGAAACTGCGTCATATTTTAAAATGTCTTAATGACATTGCCACCATATTTGAATTAACACATTTGGCGTAACCTTTTCTCTATATCACATATATTTATATCATCCTAAACTATGAAAATTATTAAAATAGAAATAATATATGTTGAAAGAGTCACTTGTCATATTTTCCCTCTCATAATAACCTGCATTTGATGATTATTGTACAAACCAACTTGCAATAAAGCTTTAGATAACCTCAAAACTCTATTATACATTCTCGTATCAACATCTACAAAAACTCCCCAAACATATCACAATCACTCACAATTATCTTCTAAGCTCTGTCATCATCAACTGCAAAGGATTCAATAACACAACAAGAAAATCCAACCAAGATTGTCCAAAAGATGCTCATCATCAAGACACATAATTATTCATCATCAACGTATAATTTCTCGTCTCCTAGCTCTAAACTCCTATGCCTTTTCAGTTCTGTACAAGGAGTTGAAAATCTCTATACTTTGAACCAATATAATGCACATCAAGTGGTTTACGGGTTCATTTTAAGTTATGGCGGTAACATTTTCGTGCAATATGAATACTAAGAGAATTACTTCTGAGACCAAATGAAATCTTGGTTATAGACAAGTTACTCTATTCTTGCACGTTTTGACTGGGCTTCCTTCATCCAATCGATGCATTCTTCTGCAGATCCGGAGGGGTGTGCAAGCTGCCATTCGAGAAGTTTTTGTTGCTGTAGAGAAAGAAAGATGCAAAGAAGATATTACTCTACATAAGAGGGTGTTCGGCCAAGCTTGTTTAAATAATAAGATCATACGTCCCGTGAGATTTTACTGGAGCTTATAAGATGTTAGGTCTTATTTTAAAACTAAGTTGAATGTTTGGACAAAAAAGATCTTGGAGCTTATAAGATGTTAGCAGGATGATTTTGCATTAATATGCTTAAAATTAAAAGAACACGTTAAGATCTTGAAAATAAACTGGGAAAGCCTTTTACTTATAATTAAAAAAAAAAATTATAAGATCTTTTCTTGTTTTGGGAGCTTATAAGCTCATTTGTATAAAAATTTGCACCATCACTCTATGAGATCTTATAAACTCTAAACATCTTCTGACATCTTATTATGACATCTTCTAAGATGTTTGAAGAACTTATAAGCTCATCTACAAGCGTAAAATGTACTAGTTTAGAGATAGACATACCCATTCTCTTACGATTGGCCCTCCCGATTTTAGCTGCAAGATACTCATGATTTCTTTACCGTTCACTAATGGCTTCAATTCCCAAACTTTCTCCAACCCTGCATCACAAACGAATGTCAATACCACTTGCCACCCGATATTCATGAGCAACAACATGAAGATAATTGATAAGATTGACAATCGATTATGTCCATATTCATCGCAGGCTCAAAAGCATCGAGGTATTGTCCCATTGATACTATCTGTACATAGGTTGTCCTTAAAAGTCACCTTGAAGGATGAGAGAGGATAACAGTTTACAAACGAACTCAAAATTGTCTCAAGACTCTCGACTGTCCCGATGTAGGACAATACCTGAATGCAGCCTGAACTTTTCATGTCTAATGATGAATTGAGCATCATCAACATTGTTTGTCAAAGTAAATTAGGACATCCGGTTTCTCAACGAATGGGCCATCGTTTGTCCACAAAATATACTTGGCGATGGTGAAGTGAAATAAGATAAATGCATTGAACAACCTCCGCAAAGGCATCAAGATAAGCATATTAAAAGATAATGCAAGTACCCATTTCCAGAATTGCGTTCTCAACCCTGTTAAACAGTTCTCTTTTCTCTTGAAATTTCGTGTCCTCAATTGATAAGTTTATACTCAAACCAATATCTTCAGGGAATAAGAGCAAAGAAAGCACCAGTGCAGCTCGCCAAAATTCTTTGATATCTCGAAGAACCAATCCTATTACAAGAAGATAATTTATTCTATTTAGTGTGAAATGTTTGAGTTCATGAATATAATTATATGATACAAATATTTTGCAACGATACTCATTCATGATCAAAACTATACACATTTATTTGTCAATTTCAGTCTATGCTTATTGGAACTGATTCTTCAATGGGTTATCAAAGTAAAGAATTTCAGGGGGAGATTGGAGAAAGATCATTTTACCAGCCAATATTCTGAGTTTTGAAGCAACAGGAACATCAATAGTTTCTTTTCTCCAATTAACTTCGAGAACTTGTAAGCTTTCGTTGGATATAATCGAAGGAATCAAGGATAGGAATTTTTCTGCCGCAAGATGCATGTTCATAACCTGCAATAAGATTGAAATATAATATTTAAATATAGTAAATAAACCAAAAGCATATCATTACATACTTCAAAAGGCTTGTAAAACATATAAATAGTAAAAGAAACTACATATCTTACATTCTCTGCATCACTAGTCTTCAACTTCAGGGAAGTGCGAAAGATGTCGCTTACAACTGGAATCTGTTCAAGAAATAGAAAATCGGTATGAATATAGATGGAAAAGAAGACTTGCACGTATGATCTTATAGTTCTGAATGAACAGAAAGATATATATAATTCATTTTACCTTTTTTCCTTTCTTGTCTTTGTAAACAGTACTTCTAAAAGGTAGAAGCAAAGCAGCATACAGACACAGCCTCTGTTGGTCATCCTGAATATGAAGAAGACAGAAATAAAATGGAACTTTAGAAGTTTATCGCCAAAAGATTCAAATGTATTGAGAAAAATGAGCAATTTTGGCTCTAGTAATATCCTCGAAATATGAGATAAGTAGCCGATGAGTGGCCATAACAGATTTCGTGATTATTTTCGAGCATTATATCCCTATACACATCTGTAGACTTGTAGCATCCCCCTAATGTCTAATTGCAATGTATGTATAGATTCAATACTCACAGTGAAGATGGAGGACCCCACTAACTGCAATAATCTCCACACGGAGTCCATGTAAGCAACACAAATCCTAGACATGTAATGAATCGGAAGGTGAGATTCAAACAAAAATAGCCATAAGTACAAAATCGAAGATCCATAAGTAACAATGGGAAAGGCCCTTGTACGAGCCATGACCTCTATAGTCTATACATGCGCAAAAGGGAAAATAAAAGAGATGGGGAAGGTGGAGAATGTCTCAACTAATTTATAAGTGAATCCAAGAAATAATTCTGCTCTTGAAGGTTATGCGGGAAGGTAGCACTCTAAAACAATTTGATTCCTAACTAACATGTTGGTTACCACCTGGTGTGCAAATTTTCCACAAGACCTGACGGTAGGTGTGTGTGAGACACACACACACAGAGAAGAGGGATGGAGAAGGGAAGGAGATTACCTCTCACATCCTTCCGGAGGTGAAGGCTCCGTCCCAGGTGGAAGACTAAATACAGCCCAGAAGAGCTGCAACTCAGCAATGTAGGTGATTGCCTTCACAGGTTGATTGCCAGCTATCATGAGATCAATCTGCACAATGGCATAGATACAAGAAACGAATGCTAAAAACATTACATATGATAAAAATTATCGGGATTAAAAATTACATATGAAAGAAAATGAAAATTGAAGATTGAGAAGCCGAAGCACTTATAAGATGTCTATGAAAGGATACCTCATGACCAATACGCTCTCTGCTAATTTTATCAGCAATGGCAGCTCTAACATCATTGTCTGCAGCAGCTATTTTCAGTTCTCCATCGAGCTCGAATCCGAACCTTGCACCTAGTATTTACTAAAACCAAGTTCAATTCTATCGCAAAAGGCATAATTTTTACTTTCTAAGAAGGACAGGGAAGAAGTTGTCTGTGGACTACCAAACCGTATAGCTCGAAGAACTCGGAGGGGATCATCTAAAAATGTCTGCTTCGGAGGTAATGGGGTCACAATTTTCCCAAATTTCAAGTCTGCAATGCCTATAGATGGTTGATAAAAGAGACACTAAATTAATGAGGATTACATAGTCAGCATAACAAGTTGAAATAGATTTTGAATAGAAAAACATAAACTTGATATACCTCTTTTAGTAAAATCTTCAACTGAGCTTGAATTGATGTTGTAGAACAAGCTGTTAAATAGCAAGTAAGAATCAGCTGATTTTAAAAATTCAAGTTATAGATAGCGAGACTGCAAATGTTAAGACAAAGTACCTATTGATTGTTAAATCCCTTCGATAAGCATCCTCTTCAGCAGTTCCAAACCTCTGAAAAGAAGATTATGCAAATATATTCACCAATTTGTTTTCTGATAATACATAGTAAGACTGTATCCACAGTTGTCAGTGATTTCAAAGCACCTGTTTATTATTTATTTATTTCTTTTTTAATTTTGAATTTATTGCAACTGAACATGACCTACAAAATTTCAGGTCTTAGTGTTCTGGTCCAATGATACTTGATTAGCAGTTCTTTCCAAGTACTTCTAGTTAAACATTTTCAGATCTAACAAATACTCGTCTCAAAAGCCTGACTACCAAACAAGATCAACATAAAACAAGATTGATGAAAGAAACAACTGGTTGAAAGACACAACAATGAAATTGGAACGTTCTCAGGTATGTTAAAGATGCTCGACAGAGAATAGATTCGCAGAAAGCCTTCAAACTTCCAGTAATGATGCCCTCTATGTCACTGATATGTTCTACATCTGCTCACACTTGCATTCATTTTCTCCAAGTTTCAATTATTCACAAAAAATGCACAAAAATATTCACATCATTTACCATTGTCGGAATACGACTATTCTCACTGTAGTCTTCAGCTCTTAAGTTGACAAAATCAATCCATATGTCAAAAAGACGCATCCTTGCAGTTTCCAAATGCTTCGACTGATCAGGATTGCTGCCAATTATCATGAGAAAACAACAGTACGGGCACTTGCTGGTCTGAATCATTCAACTTATTGATAACATACGTACATTGTAAAAATCAAATCTTTAATCAAACTCGGGCAAGTTTAGCAGACATAATAGTTCAAGTAAAGTACCATTGTATCACACCAATTCCTTGAACCTCTTCGCCCGTAGACGACAAATATTCATTCACTTTTTCACAAAATTCTCTCCCCAACATATTGTCAAGAGCAATATCAATGTCATAACATTCTTTCCCCAGGATCTGCATTAAGAAGAAAATGAACATCAAGAAAAAACCCGTGAAAAATCATGAAATCATACAAATAAAGTAAAAAAATGAAAAAAAAATAAAAATAAAAATAAGCAAGCCCACTAGAAGAATTTATTTCTGGTTTTCTACTACCAAGTTTCCATTTTTCCTTCATTTATTTTTTTTTTCTTTTTTGGTAACTGCACCTTGAAATCTAAAACACAACTCCTTCTCCATGCATGATCAATTCGTTCACAAAACCCCAACAAAGACATGAGATTTTTCCCAAATATTTTAGCAGTAAAACGAACAAAAAGAATGTGCTTTCAGTGAACCTTATCGCGAACCCAGCCGCCAGCAACGCGGAGCTGGGTCTGCAAATTGAAATGGCCGACGACCTCGAGAAGACGATCGAATATTTGCTTCTCTTTGGCCGTCAGATCAATCTGGTCCTTCACGTGAACGAACGGCGGCGATGTACACATTGTTGCTTTTACAGAAGCGCTTCTGGAGAAGAAGAAACCGTAACAACTATGGCGAAAACGCAAAGGCCCCTGCTCCAGATTACGTCTGCAAAAATTGGGATTAGCAGAGAGCGGCGAGAATTTGAATGGGTTTAAGGAGGAGAGAGAGTGAGGGGTTTTGGAATACGAAGTGAGAAAACGGGGGTTGGGCAGTTTCATGGCCGTGGAATAAATAAGAAAAACTTTTCCAACAGTTATTATAAAACTTAAATACGCGCAGCCCCCAAACACTCCCTCCCAAAAAATAAAATAAAAGCCTTGAGTACCTCTTTGAGTAAATTCTTCCAATTGGATTTTTGCAACGTGCTTCAATCTAATAATGATAGCCAGTTCTTTTGAAATCTGGATTTAACGTACGCTTTTAAATTGTTGCATTTCGGCTGAGTTTTATAGGAGATTTGGAAAAGGCAGCAGATAGGTTCAAGGAGAAGAAGAAGAGGAGGAGCGAGAACTTCGATTCGAAGTAAGTTTTAGTTATCAAGACTGGCAAAACTATCGAGCGAGTAACAATTTTTGTGATGTGATTCATGAACAAAAATGGGATCTTTGGAGATTTGCTTTGATCGGAGATAACTGTTGCGCATTGCGTGTTTGTGTTTTTTCCTCAGAGAAGATGTTGCTTGCCTATTGCTTCCACTGAGTTGTGAATCTTCTTTTGATTGAATTTGATGTGTTGTCTTATTGCTTGCACTTAGATATGTCTGTTGATTATCACATGGTCTTTGGTGATTGAATCTGATTCCAACTACGTTGTTTTATAGTTTCCAACTTTAGCAGACAATCCAACTTTTTAAAAAGAGAAAAATGTTGGCAAGTAAAGAATTGTGGTTTCAGTGTTCATATAAAATAAAAATGTGATCAAGAAGAATTTGGCTGTAAATTGTGAACTGCTGACAAATGTATAGCACCCTAAGGATCATTTTAATATTAACTTCAAGTGATGAAATGCTGACAACTTGAAGATTTTGAGTTAGATATGGAATCGCTTTTGCTGGGATAATGACAGGTTGCCTTCCTATCTATGGCCATTTTTACACTTCATCTGCTAAACTTTTCCATGACTAATCTACTATACAAACTTTTTGAAAAGTTGCACGTTCCCATATAACCTTATTTCCGGTGGAATATTATAGATATTTGTTAAAGATTCTAATGTTGGTAACAACTTAAAGTTGCATGTTGCAAGATAGCCTCGTATTCATGTAATTGACCTTTGGATCTTGAGGGGATATATGCGAATATTGTCAGAAAGTTTATATTGTCGATTCAATAGAAAAAAAGTTTAGTAGGCAAAGTTTAAAAAGGGTCATAATTCGAATGGCAAAGTGTAATCATCCCCCTTTTGCTTATTAATGATAAGCTGATGATTGAACTTACTTATTCTCTATGAATTGCTTGACTCACAGTTCATTTGATTTGGCAAACATATTGTAATTGGTCATAGGTTGGAGAGGCCATGATAGGGGTGATAAACAAGTTCGTGATTGCAACCTTGTGCATGCTGGTAGCTCCTATGGCTGTTCTTTACGGATTCAACCATAAGTTATTCCCTGGTGAGCTTCTATTTATGACTAAAACATCATCAATGCTACAATCCTGTCTTTTTTTTGTGGTTTTATATGTTTATTGTTTTGAGTGTGATGCTACTGAATTGTACAAACAGGTTCAACTCGCTTGTCTCCTGAGGTCATGACCCTATGGAGTGGCATCGTTGCAGTGATCTCAGTGAACGTGATTATAGCATTCTACATTTATATGGCCATGAAAGAGCCTTCAGACAAACATGAGCCAGATCCTAAATTCCTTGCAGATGCTAAAGCCAGCTTACAGCAGCATGAACCAAATACATCATCAGACCGTGCGAAACAAGAATAGTTGATCTTGACCAAATAGTGGGCTGTTTAGTTAGTTTCACTATTTTCTTGATTCTGTGAGAGGGAACAAGATGAAGTTAAGAATTTTGTTGATCATTATTTGAATGTTTAAGTTTGTTGTACTTAACAGTACTAAGAAAGAAAGAAAGGGAGAGTTGCTCTCTTTTTCCTTCTTCTAGTATTAATTGACTAATTCTTGAAGCTTCTGGTTTTCTCCTATTTTGTCTGTGAGCTGGCATTTTCTCGAGTTACTTCATACGTGATCCGATCTTAAAAGTGCAAGAAATGGTTAGGGTTGTTGGCTGATTGAAGAAATGGTTAGGATTGCTAAGGGTGTCCAAGAAACCGTTCAAGTTAAATTTGAAAAGATAAATTTTGGAGAGTAAATAGCAATAAATGTGGCAGTAAACACAGGAATTGCATAGAGTGAAAATGAATGTATTTCTCCCACATGTTTACATGTCCATTTGTTCACGTGAAGCGGAGGGAGGAGGGGAGCCACATATCATTTTTCCCTCGTATCAAAGTTATAAGCATGAAAAATTTCGAATTTGAGAAGAAGGCCACTTTTTTTCTACTACCATGAGTTAGCATTTTCTCGAGTTACTTCATGCCTGGTCTGACCATAAAAGCACAAAAAATAGTTATAGTTGTTCGATGGACCCAAGAAATGATAAGAATTGCTAAACTAGTTCGATTGAAGTTCAAAAAGATAAATTTTTAGAAAGTAAATAATAATAAATATTCCAGTAAATGTCGGGGTTGCGTAGACTAAAAATGTGCTACTTTTATTTACATGACGTGTCTTGCTGCGTGGCATTTTCTCGTTTGTATCAAAGTAAGCATATAATTTACGGCATGGATTTGGACCCACTAACAAGGATACGGATTCTCTTCCGATCCATTAAAAAGGATTCGGGTTCTCTCTTCCTTAAGGGCATTATTGTAAAATCATTGGTCCAAGGTGGCGGGGGTTT
Source organism: Handroanthus guayacan (assembly GCA_014898755.1). NCBI lineage: Eukaryota > Viridiplantae > Streptophyta > Magnoliopsida > Lamiales > Bignoniaceae > Handroanthus > Handroanthus guayacan. The sequence continues at coordinate 1,697,885 of JACFYI010003092.1, read as the reverse complement.
GGTGGCAGTTACTCACGCCACATCACTGTCAAACTGTAAACTAGAATTGCTGCTATTCAAGCTGTCGGATGCTTGATGATCCTTCTTCTTCTTCTTCAGCACAAGCGTTGCTTTCCCACGCTTCCTAAATTTCCCACATACGATTCATTCTTTCACGCCAATCGCCACTCCCATTTTCCAAAATCCCATCACTTTAGAACAATTTGCACATGCTCCGACAATGGCCTCATTGATTTCTTTGACCGCCTTCTCCAACGTTGCAGCAGCGGCATTAACGAAGGATTTGATCTTGAACGACCCGTTATACAGATCCATACACAGATTATACTTACATCCTCCTTGACTTCGGCGTTCTTGTCAGCCAGGCTTATTTCTGTGTACTCCAAACTCTCCCTTGTGAAGGATGCGCGGAAGGTGTTTGATAATTCTCCCAATGATTGCTTTTTTAGCTCTCTTTTCTGGAACTCGATGTTACGAGCTTATTCATCGGTTTTTAGATACGAAAATGCACTCGAATTGTATGGCCAAATGCGTCAACTTAGTATTCAGCCTGATGGGTTCGGTTTTCCGCTAATTATAAGGGCTTGTGCGATGAGGGGTGATGTCAGATTGTGCAGAACTGTTCATTGTCATGTTATACAAACGGGTTTTGCGAATAATCTCCATGTGGGTAATGAGTTGATGGGAATGTATGGAGAAATCGGCTGGATGGGAGTTGCCTCACAAATGTTCGATCAAATGCCTCTGAGAAATCGTGTTTCTTGGAACGTTATGATGTCGGGTTTTGCCAAGAATTACGACTGTGAAGGTGCATTACGAATGCTTTGTAGAATGGAGAGTGAGGGCTGGGAACCGAATTCTGTAACTTGGACTTCATTGATATCCAGTTTTGCAAGGTGTGGGCTGAATGATAAAACATGGGAGCTTTACGTTTTGATGAGACAGAAAGGAGTTGAAGCTACTGCTGAATCAATTGCTGTGGTAATATCTATGTGTGCTGAAAACCCCATTAAAGGTGAGATAGTCCATGGACATATAATAACAGCTGGTTTTGAGGAGTATGTATTTGTCAGAAACGCGCTTATAACCTTGTACGGGAAAAACAGTGCTGTAAAAAATGCAGAATATCTCTTCTCTCTACTGGAATCAAAGAGTATAGTAAGCTGGAATGCGTTAATATCAGCTTATTCTCAATCAGGTTTGTGTGATGAAGCGTTTTCTGCATTTCTTAGGTTAGAAAACTCAGACAATGATTTGGTAAGGCCGAATGTGGTTACTTGGACTGCCATCATTGACGGATTTGCTGCTAGCAGACGACATAAGGAGACTTTGGAACTCTTTCGGGACATGCAATTTTCCCAGATTCCAGCGAATGCTGTAACACTAGCTAGTGTGTTATCAGTTTGTGCTGAGTTATCCGCACTTACTCTCGGTAGAGAAATCCACGCCCACACAGTAACAATGTTGATTAGTGATGAGACGTTGGTTACAAACGGTTTAATCAACATGTATATGAAATGTGGTAGCGTGAGGACAGGACGTTTGATATTTGAAAGAATGGTTTATAGGCATATAACATCGTGGAACATAATGATCACCGGTTATGGAATTCATGGGCTTGGGGAAACCGCGGTGAAAATTTTCCATCAGATGGTGGATTCAGGAGTTGAGCCGGATGAGGTTACTTTTGTTGCGGTTCTTTCTGCATGTAGCCACTCGGGCCTTGTTGCTAAAGGGCATGAGATTTTTGACAAGATGACTAGAGATTTTCGAATTGAGCCACGAGTGGAACATTATGCTTGCATGGTTGATCTTTTTGGGCGAGCTGGGCTTCTGAAGGAAGCAAACGACATGTTGAGAAGAATGCCTATGGAACCAAATGTGCTGGTCTGGGGAGCACTATTGAATTCGTGTAAAATGCATAAGAATACAGACACTGCAGAAGAAACGGCTGCTCGAATTTTTCATCTTGAGTCGGAGGCGACGGGGAGTTACATGTTGTTATCGAATTTATATGCGGCAAGTGGGAGGTGGGATGATTCGGCGAAGGTGAGGGTGTCAGCAAGGGCTAGGGGTTTGAGGAAAGTACCGGGACAAAGTTGGGTTGAGGTGAAGAAGAAGTTTTACTCTTTCTCAGCCGGAAGATCTTTGGACTTGGAGATGGAGGAAGTTGATAGGGTACTCAAAGATTTGAACATGAAGATGGTGATGGAGACAAGTTTGGATTCTCCATTCCAATAAACTTTATTTTCTATTTCATTTAACAGATAAATAGTAAGTGAGGTAAATTGATTATACTTAGCATGCATTTTTCACCTGAAATTGAAGATGGAGTACTATATGCAAATTGTATTTACAACAATTCATCAAAAGATTCCTTTGAATGAGCCAAAGCCAAAGACAATATATACTTATGAGATAATAATTATCAACTTAATAAAAAATTGTACGTATCGATGAAAGAATTTGGTGCATATATCTCAATATATATACATTTAGTAATTAAAATATTTTTGTGATTGATTTAGGAAGGTTTTTATCAATTTGATATTGCTACGCTTGGACAATAGAGTGAGTGACAAACATGCATGGATAATTTGATTTTCTCGATCGTTAACCACTAATTCTTTCATTCAGACTATGAGAATAATGTTGACAAAAGATCATATAACCAGTGTGAGGATTTTATTATATCAAGAAACAATTTCAAAGTAACTAAATTTTAATAACATTATTTGGCTATTGATTTAATTAAAATAATAATTTTTTGACAATTAAACTTAGAAATATGGCATGCATCAATTTTGTCTCCTCCATTTCTCTTCCTTGTCTAGTCGCTTATCTCTAATTTCGCATAATGAGCTCAACATCTCCTGAAGTTTGCATATTTGTAAAAATAATCTTTGAGATTTGAATAATTTAATTTAACTGACAGATGATTATAATTATAATTTCTGAAAAGTTTAAAAATTATAAATATTTTTTGAATTAAGGGGTGTAGTTAGATTTATGCGTTAGCTAAAGGAGTGTAATTGTAGTTATACAAAATCAACAGGAGGGATTGTGATTTTTTTTTTTTT